>CAUJNA010000273.1:112877-183428 GCA_963377175.1 Effrenium voratum
AAACGCTATGGGGCGACTTTCGTGACGCTGCTACCTTTGCACCGGGTGCTTGGCAAGCTAACTAGCCAGCTTGGCACCATTGCGCCCCAACCAGCTTGCAGAAGGACATGCTGAACTGCATGTTGAACTGCTGAATTCTGCACTTGCACATAATATGTGCATGCATATGGTATATTGCAAACCTATCATGTAGCTTGGGGGTGCGTAAGTTTTATACAGGGTGGGTTTATGGTTGTGTTAGGCTTTGTTGGTTCTAATGCTGTTAAGTGTGGGGGTTCAGGGCTGTGTCCGGTGGGTTGGCAGTGTTGAGTCACATGCATGAAACTGGGGAAAGAAACCCCCAATGCGGAGTCTGGAGTCATCCAGCCCGACCATCTGGCTGTGGCTCAAAAAGATGTACCCGGTACCCAAAATGGCCCCTAGGTAAGCGGAAACAAAGACCAACACCTGCGCAACCCTGGCTCTTAAATCTTGAGCCATCTGACCCTTCCAAAGCTTCTCGAATGGCCAACGACCAAAGCTCCTGATGCGCCTCTGCCTCATCAGCCACCACCTTGGCCCGGAACTGGAACTTGATGTCCTTCCCGGTCTTTCGGTGCAACCGGTCCATGACCTTGCAGCGATGCTGCCCATCCATCACGTAGAAGACGTGGCCCGGGTCGTTCAAGAGCACCAGCAGGTTGATCTGCCCGAAGTCGCGGAACCTCTGGTTCTCCGCCAGCTCCCGCAGGTTGTCGCTCACCCGGGCCTCCACCACATCCTCGTTCACGGCTCGGTTGCTGTTCATGGACTCGAACTGGCAGCTCGAGTCCATGACGTTCTTCCACTGCAGGAAGCCGGTGTAGATGTTGTTCTCCGCGTCCTTCACCACCAAACCCGATGCCACGCCGGCGTCCAGCACTGAGACCTCATGGACACATGCGGGTACGTCTGGAACGAAAAGCCCTGGTGGGGGAAATGGGGAAATCACCACACAAACACATGGGCCATGGGTCAAAGCCGATGGTACCATTCTGGGATAGGTGCACCACCCATTTTAGAACCTATTTTTGTGGGGATTGGGATGCTCACTGGGGGTACGGGGTTTTGACCTAGCCCCGACACGGGCCCATCAAGTTCAGAGTCCCCAAAGCCCGGCTGTTTGTGCCGGCAACGCAACCCGAGCCCTCACCCTTCCATGGCAAGCGTCCAGTGGCGATTCCAGGCGGCGCCGCACCACGCGCTCGCCCATGGCCCAAAAGCATGGCCGTCCCAATGCGTCAGACCATCGGACAAGCAGTTGGCTGTGCCTCAAAAACTGGTACCCATGGACCAAAACCTGCGTAACCCCTCCTGCTTAATTTTGAGCCACACCCAAATGAGTGCTGGCGTTCGGCTGAAGAAAAAAGAACGAGCCACCCTGGGCAGAACCAAGTTCACAAAGGAGCCGGGCTTCCAAACAAATAAAACATCGACCATGTCGTTGAGCGAGCTGAGTCGTCAAGTGGTGCTGAGCTGCTTGTATCTGGACATGGTCTACAGCCGCACTTGCAGCGGCTCGTTGCTGGGACTAAGCTTTGCACAAGCCCAAGCACACACGAAGTAAGGACAACCTGGATGTCATCACGGTCCTGCAAACATGGATGACCGTCATGAATTGCGGGGTTCAGTCCCGCCCGCGTGTCTCAAAGCATGCTCCAAAACATCTTCACGTCGGTGCGTGACCTGAAAGCCATGACCACGCAGCTTGCAGCACTCTCCCAGCCTCGCCAAACTGGCACTAGCCCTTAAGGCAAAGAACCAAAGCCCTCGACTTCACCCGCAAAAAAAGAAAAAATGAGAGATCCGTCTTGGAGGGCTTCAGATTTGGCTTCCAAAAACCATGGGTGGCAATATTCCCGGTCCTGCCAAGGCTCAAGGACTCATTCACCCGGAGGCGTGGTCTTGGCTCTGAACCCGTCTGATTTCTTCGGCCCAGCCGACGCCTTCGCTGGAGGGCATGGCGACCACGCTGGCCCCGGTGCTTCGGCCGCTCGTGCTCCTGGCATGCTGCAGGCCAGGCGTTCTGTCGGAGATGGACTTTGAAAAACTTTGTTTAGCAAACAAACGACAAAAACAAAAGAAGAGGAAAAATGAATCCAAATGTCTGGTCTTCCTTATCCCAAACTGGGGGCCCCCCCAAAAAAAAAATCCGTGCGCCGGCGCTCGGCTGCTCCTTTCCGTGGCAGAATGAGCACGTCGCGGCGTGTTTACACGAATCATCTGGCCTGCCGCAGGGCGCATGCGGCAAACGCTTCCCAGTGGGGCAGTGTCCACTTTTTAAGCAAAATCGCGGAATATCCCTTCCTCCTCCCCCCACCTCCTCCTCCTCCTCCTCCTCCTCCTCCTCCTCCTCCTCCTCCTCCTCCTCCTCCTCCTCCTCCTCCTCCTCCTCCTCCTCCTCCTCCTCCTCCCCTCCCTGGCCATCCCTGGCCTTCAACAGGTTTGTATATGCGGGCTCGCCGAAATTGGCATATAACAAAACCCCTAGATTGGAGCTGAAGCGGTGGTTGAATTCCGTCTGCCACCAGCATCAAAGACTCAGATGCGAACATGCCTTTTCCTCATGCATCAACCCAACTGTGTTCCTCCGCCCCGTGCCCATTGACGTTGCAATCCAATGCTTGCGCTTCAACTTGCCAAGCTTCCCACTTCAAAGTCTTAACTGGGGCCACGTTATGCGAACAGGAACATCGCCCTGACGCCGGAAAAACGTCCGAGCATTCAGATGCCAGGCACATCACCCCCAGAAGCCGCGCCAGAATACTCAAATCCCAGCCTCTCGGGCTTGTACTTGTTGCAAGGCTTGCAACCGATGGGGTGCCCCAGACTGCCCGGGTTGCCTGAGGGCGAGCAGAAAACGCATCCGGAGCTAGGTGGTGACTCGACTTGTTGGCTCCCTTTTGGCCTCCTTAAGCAAAATACTTCGATGGGTTCCAGATGTCCAAAGCAGCCGTGCATGGCTATGCCAGATTTGCCAGAGTCAGTCCCACTGGCTTCACTTGGCCCATGGCACCAGGGCCAGCCGAGGTGCTCGGGTGGTCGGGGTCGACTCGTCCTTTGGGTATATAGCCGCTCGACATCATCCCCTCCTCGGCGACTCGGCGACCCGAGCGTCAGAGCCCTCGAAAGCAAAGTGGAAAGCCCGTCCCTTCGTGAAAATTGTAACTTGGAGCGCGTGGCGGACACGCTAAATTCAACTTGTTTGGGGTCCCAAACCAATGCATTTGGGTTGTGGGACCCTTTCACGGGGGAAGATGGCAAATGCCTTGAACTCGAACATTCGGCAAAAGCATGGGAAGGTGTGTCAAAACGAGCGACCCTTAGGCTCCCCTTTGGACCCAGATTGAAAAAGTGTGGCAGCCCTCGCTGAGACCATCTAGGCGCAGGACCAAAAGCCAAGAGCCCGGAGGCTCTTGAAGAAAATGCACTCGGTTTTGGGGACACGGGCCGGGGCCCGTCCCCGGAAACAAGTGGGAAAGGTCAAGGTCAATCCCACAGCTGGTTCTATTTCGAGCCACAAACGCTACGGACATGCATCTTTCCGCACAAAAAACAAAACAAACAACGCTCACCCCAAGACCAACCCTGCATGTTTGGAATCCCGCTCAATGGCCCGGATGAGCTGCTAAGACACTTATCCAAAAATCCGCCGACCCCCTTGGAAAGCAAAGGCGCACGAGGGCCGGCCATGGCCAATGGCAGTGGCAACAGAACCTGACTGTTTGCGAAATGGGGGTTGATCAAAAGGTCCGTGATACATGAGATGACCCCACCAAAAAAGATGATGTTCACCACTAAATGGGAAAAGTTGCCCCATGGTCATGTTGGGCCAGGAATATTGATCAACCCTCGTATACACTTTATTGCACCCCTGAAAAGGAGTACCGAGGCAAAGTAATACAGAAAGGGCCGTATGGAGCGCGAAAACTGCAAATGTATACGTCGTTTGGTGTAGAACTTTGATGTCGAATGACTTTCAAAAGTTTGCAGTTCGAGACCACGACACCTATGTTAGCAAGCGGAAAAACATGTCCTGCATTAACGCACTGGTGATGCTGGGGTGTCGACCAATTGTAGTCTACGGATCAGAGAAAACAACTACTTTTAGTAAACGGAAGACCGTTTTCTTTACTAAAGCACTGATGATGCTGAGGGTGTCGCCCCCCACACAAAACCGCATTGCGTTTGGCACTGGCGCCACTGCCAAAGCAGCGGCTTGGGAGCAGATCCAAACGGTGCTTGGGAGAATACATACACGGCTGCTCAAACATAGGTACCCAGAATGGAACCCTTGGAAACTTGGAATGGACGAAAACCTGGACCCCTAGTGGTTTAAGCTTGACCCATACCCACATGGGACTTAAGACACATTGTAGCTGTTGGCTTACATTGAGGATGCTACAAATGTTGACAGTTGGGCGCGCGCTCGTACCCCATGTGTTCGAGGCGTCCTTTGATAGACAGAATTCTGAAGGGAATCCTGAGGGAGACATTTCTGAAGGATGCTTTCTCGCTCCCTAGTCCAACCCAAGCAAAACGCCCAAAAAGAAACGACTTCAGTGGTAAACGGAAGATTGTTTTCTTTACTAAAACACTAATAATGTTTGGTGTCCCACTTAGTCAAGGGAGATCGTCCAAAGCAGACCTGGCCACGTCGCCACGAAGAGTGCAATTGTGCGCTTTGAAGTCATTTAAAAAGGAATCCAACAATAATGGTGTCGAGGCCTGCAGGATTGAGCGATGCGTCTGCCTCGTTCCGTGCGAGCTAGGAAAACTTGACGCAGACTTCTGGCTGCGCACCAGGATGCCTTTGGGGCCTTCAAGCAAACCATGCAGCACACGTGTCACTAGAATTGCATGAGCTCTTGGAGGCAAGAGTTGCTCATCTCACACGCACGATGTCTGCCGTGCACCACAATGCTACTCGAAGGCACTGAGGGGAGAGTCTCAGGCCAAGGGAGAGCAACAAAAGCCAGACATGTGCAAAGGTTCGGCCAGACTCTCACCCACCTCCGCGGGAGCTCGCGCGAACTTGTGACGCATTAAAGCGCTGCTCGTCCGACGTAGAACCTATGCCCGGATCGCTGACGCTTCATCCCCACGGAGTGATCATCCCTCACTCGGCAAGACGAACTCCCCGGAAGGAAGCACTCGGAAGAAGCCTGGCCAGAAGGGCTCGATCGCGCTCCTCCAGCCTGGGCTGAAGTCAGATGTTGTAGGACCAAGTGGAACCACCCTTGCGCGCCTTCCTGTAAGAAACCTACCGCCCAAGCCAACCTATCAACCTACGCCCAGTCAATAACCGCGAGCATCTCAATGGCAGCTCCCTCAAGAAGTTTTTCGAGTGTGCGCATGTTGCAGATACGCATGCGACATTGCCTTTCCTTTTTCCCTGACTGGGACCCTTTGCATGGAAACCCCGTCTTTCCGGAAGAACTGCACTGGTCCAAGAACCATCTGATATCCTGCCCTTAAAGGGTCCAACAGTCTCTCAGTCTTCACCACTACTACCACTATCACCACTACTAACAGCACAAATAAGGGCAACAAAAGTACTGATGTTGATACTACAACGACTACCACTACCGCTCCGCTATTGTTGCGAATCGGACTATAGACTCATTTCTGGCAATATGAATTACCATTCTCGAACAGATTGATTGATCACTACCTAATTCAGTTGAAAGTCGAAGAAGAAAAAGAGAGAGAGAGAGAGAGATAAAGAGAGGAGCAGCACCAGCAGAGCAGTAGAGCAGCAGCAGCTCTTGGTGGTGGTGGTGGTGATAGTGGTAGTGGTAGTGGTAGTGGTAGTAGTGGTAGTGGTGGTGCAGTGGTAGTGGTAGAGGTAGGGTAGTGACAGTAGCAGCAGCAGTAGCACTGGCACTAGCACTGGCAGAAGTAAAAGTAGTAGTGCTAGTGGCGGTGGGAGTAGTAGTCGCTGTAGTAGTGGTAGTAGTTGTGGTGGAAATGGTTGGTGTAGTGCTGGTCTACTACTGTGCTCCACTGCTGCTACTACTACTACTGCTGCTGCTGCTACTACTGCTACTGCTACTGCTACTGCTACTGCTACTGCTACTGCTACTGCTACTGCTACTGCTACTGCTACTGCTACTGCTACTGCTACTGCTACTGCTACTGCTACTGCTACTGCTACTGCTACTGCTACTCCGACTCGTTCTTTCACAACTACTGCTGCTGCTACTACTACCACTACTCCTTCTCCTCCTCCTCCTCCTACTACTACTACTGCTGCTGCTGGTGCTGCTGCTGCTGCTGCTGCTGCTGCTGCTGCTGCTGCTGCTACTACTACTACTACTACTACTACTACTACTACTACTACTACTACTACTACTACTACTACTACTACTACTACTACTACTACTACTACTACTACTACTACTACTACTACTACTACTACTGTTACAACTTGAAAAGAATGAGCAACTCTAGCTTGAACGTTTGAACAGCCTTCCTGAAAACACAGTTCAATGCTGACTTGCAGCCAGGTAGCTGATTGGCTCATTAGCTAGTTCAAAAACCATCTAACCGTCTAGCTCATGAATCGGCAAGTTCATTAGTGAGCAAGTCACGCAATCAAGGTGTTGCTCGGCGGTACGAGTAGGTAGCTAGTTCAGCAATCAGCATCATCAGCCAACTCGGCAGCTAAACTTCCTTGCAATTTGCGCAGTTTCTTGCCTCATCCGTTCTCCTGCTAAAGCGGGCCAAGGAGCTCGTTGCAGGGCTGATTTGCGCACCAGGCCACGTCTTGCACGGAGCTCCGGGGCAAGCCGTTGGCACTCAGCGAGACCAGGGCACACCTGCAAGCCGGACCGAGCGCGCGGACAGCCACACTTCACCCTCGCTGGAAATGAGATCCTTTTCGCCAAAACACCCAACAAAAGATCGGTTTGGTCAGCTGAGTTTCCAGCAAGCTGCATTGAGCCAAGCTCGTTTGGATGGAAAACCCTTTGTTTGGGCCGCGTTTGGCTTCTTCAAGACGGTCGGTGGGTGCTGCGGATCGGTGCTTGAAGCAGCTCGGACTCTTGTGTGATAGGTGTGGAAAGCAATGCTGGATCTCCCCTCTCATCACTTCACAGAACCGAAGGGGAACCCATCGACATTTGCCACGCAAAGGCAAAGACACCAATTTAGGAGAACCCAATGCAGGTTCTTGCTGCCTCGCTGCCTCCCTCATGAGCCTGCGAACCTTGACCAAAACCATCGAAACCTCCACAACCCATCTAATCCGTGCAGTACAGGTGCGCTCAAAATGAGATGGTTCCTATACTGCAGATGAGCTTTGCCACGTTGGTCGACCTTCCCAAACCCGCTGTGCCGGCTGAGGCATCTGCTGCAAGGGCGAGATCTGCGCGCCGGAGCGGGCGGACACCTGCCGTCCGGAATTTGAGGCGAAGGATCGTAACTCGAAGATTTCCTGAACTCCGGGGGCCGCACATGCGACACAAAGCCAGATACATCTGCTGCGGAAAAATTGCTGTTTGCCCAGCGGCAAACAATGCGCAGGTTGCCTGGTATGCGGCCGAAGGGCCAATGGTTATTCAGGATCCTTTCCCCGTGGATGACCTGTTAGAGGGGTGTTTTGACCTCGGCACATGTGACTTGAACCCGAAGTCTGCGCGGTGCTGGAGTCGGTGAATCCACCACGGGCGAACAGCAAAACCATTTCCGTGTTTGGCTATTTGCTCGCCCTATTCCGGAAATCAACCATGATACCGTGCAAGTCAACGTCTGGATTCTCCAGCAGATCTAGACAAATCCTGCGATGCATGGCCAATCAAAAGCGGCCCGTCTCCAATGGACTTACGTCTCTTTGGAGGATCGAGGCCATCAGAAGCCAGACCAAGCCCCTGGATTCAATTAGAGAAGATGTTCCCAAAAATGGAACCCTTTTAAATGAACCGAAGGACAAAAAAAAACAGAAAGCTGTCCCTCTTCTGGTGGTTCTGTTTTGACGCCCGACCCAAATTTCTCTCTCAAAACTGGTCAACACCTCCGATGAAACCAACGATCCCACCTCGGAGCCCGACACCAGCATCCCGGCCTCCGAGGCTCGGCTGGCAGATGTCCCAAGGCACGGGACACGAATGGGGAATGCCCCGCGCTGAAAAACCGATCCGTGGGCTCCACTAGGCAAAAAAAATAATATGAGTTTTCGGCCCTCGGGCCGCCGGCCAACCGTCTGTGTTCCCAGTTTGCTGGAACTCTGCAAGGGGCCGAACGGGAAAAATGCGCAGTGGGCTTGCTCTGGGTCTTGATCTTAACAAAAAAGAGGCTCCAAAACAGAGGCTGGGTGCTCGTCTTTTTCCGTATATACAGTGATGTCTAGGGCCTTGCGCATCGTTGCTATGCTTTGTCGGGTGCATGTGGGCTCCAGGGCACATCCGATCCAGGCTCGGGTCAAATCAAATGAAGAATTCTCCAGTATAAGCCCCGCGTACAGTCAGTGGACCTCGCGCCTGGCAACAATTGTGCTTTGCAACTTGTTTGTGGTTTGTTTGCTCTGCTTGCACCTCGATTGCAGCAGTGTGGTCTTGCTTACTTGTGATGCTGCATGTTCCATGTACCTTGTCAGCAGCACTCGTGCTGCTTCTTCTCGGCTGCTGCAACGGATCGCGCTTGTTTGGTAGTCCTGGTGGTTCGTTAGAATACAGCGGTCTCGAGTGTGCCAGTACACAAGGAAACTGGAGTAGCTACACCCAAAGGCTGAAAAATTGGCAAAGTGGCACTATAGGCCACTGGAAAAGAAGCGCGTACGGAGCCTTCACAATAAACCCACTCAGGATGAGTCAGTAGATCAACGCTTCTCACCTGCCCAAAAAAGCCGGAGTCAACAACATAACCCACCGAGCTCTACTTGGATTGTCCGAATGCCCTGGGAAGCCTGGTACCCAGACACCCCCTTTGACCCCATCGAGCAACAAAGAAACAACACACCGCCGTTTGCCTCGGTGCGCAGGGCGCAGCCCGCAGTGGCGCCGCCGCCGGGCGCGTAGCCACGCTTCTGAAGCGAAGCAGCCAAGATTTGTTTGCTCGTTTTCCCTCTGGAGAAGAGTTGATTCTCTCTGCCCAGAAATGGCACAAGTGTTACTTTCAGTGATGCGGAGGCAAGAGTATTTTGAACATGAGTTTGGTAGGTGTTGAGTGAGTCAAGCGCAAGAAAGGCTCGCGGCGTGGACACTGTACAAACAGATGTTCAACTTTCTGGCATGCATCATTTTCCTAGTGAAATTGATTTGAGAAATCATCACACCTGAGCCGCTCTTCCCTTGGATGTAAAACCTCAAGCAACATGCGACGCAAAGTTCAAATGCCAACCAATAGGTAAGTAGCCGCGCTTCTGAAGCCGTGGTGTCTCTAACACATTCGGGTGTGTCTCACACTGGGCAGCCCAGAAAATTGGTGGTTTCTGCTGGGCTTCCCTTGAGAACCCCAAAAAGGGTATCGTCAGAACATGTGGGCAGGGCACGTTGGCAGGGCATCCAACAAAATTCCGAGCTGAGGAAACACGCATCGCTCCAAACTGGCCCCACAAACAATTTGCGACCAAGACTCTGCAGCGATGCTGGCGGCTGAGTTCTGCATCTCCTGCATCTCTCTCCCCGAACTGCCCCCTTGACCCATGATTGCACCCTTGAACTAAATCTTACCCGTTCCTCGGGAAAAAGAGGCAAACAGACCTAACACATGAGTGCCCAGGCCAAGTGGGTGTGGCTCAAAAATTGGGGTCCAAAATGGAACCCTGGCAAATGGAAAAGTAGACTAGAACCTGCGTAACCCCAGCTGTTTAATTTTGAGCTACACCCAAGTGGCCTACACGCCAACTTTGCCACAAGCGAACCAGTTCAAACCATCGGATCGATCGTCGCTCCTCCAAGGTGTCACCCTCGATGTCGTGATGCACAAAGCTCGGGTGCCTTGTGTCCCGTGACCCGCGGAATCTGTGCTCACAGGGGAGAAAAGCCCAAAAGAAAGCGGCACCACTGCAAACATGATTTGGGTTCCAAAATGGGTGGTGAATTCACCTACCAACCAAAATGGTACCATTGGTTTTGACCCACGACCAATTCGGCACATCGCCAGGACCTTTTGAGACGAGGAGCTGGAGGCAATTGCCCTGCGCGGTGACGCCCATCTCGTCGCCTGAGATGCAGCGCGCGGTTCGGCACCCGCATTGAGACCGAAGCTTCATGCGGAAGTTCCCCCCAAAGACATGCCGTAACAAGGAACCTGGGGCGTAGCATAAGATGATACGTATTTAGACTCTCTTTTTTCTGGAAAGCGATGCTGATATGATACAGTAATTGGCAGAATTCTTTGAGGTCAAAGATATCCTTCCCTCTAAGGTCTACGGATGCAATGACACTCAACCTTTGTTTAGACGCGGCGCGCAGCAGCGGGTGCTTCTTCAGCACACTGCGGCGCACTGGCTTCAGCATGCCCACCTGCGCTCGGGGCTCGTCTGTCCGCATGGAATGCAGATTGAAGATCCCCCAAGTGGCTGTGGATCAAGAATAGGAACCCAAAATGGAGCCCTCGTAGATGGAACCAAGGACTACCTGCGGTCCATATCCTGGTGGTTCAATTTTGACCCGTACCCAAGTTTTGCTTCTTGAACCGCATCTTCCCAATCCAAATTTCGTCTCCCTTTGCGCTCCCGTCCCCAAGCCTGTCAGCAACATGCCGCGCACCTTGTCCTGCGGAAGCGGCACGGCCGCTTCCGGCCAAGGGACCTGTTCTGCGTGCAACTTCGCGGGTAGAAGCGCATCCCTTCCTTGAGACTCGTTTGCTTGCACCGCTCCAAAAGGGTTCACACAGTGACGCAACACGGACACGGCCAACGGTCTTGCCAAAGAGAAGTGAGAAGTGACGCAGACATGAAAAACCATTCCGTTCGCAGTGGGTTGACCAGTGTTATCGACATAGTAGAGCAACGCAGACAGTTCTCAATGATAGTGAGGCAGTGTGAAGCTCTCAGATGCTTTGTGGAAGAAGAACCCTTTGCAATGCTTCCTGAAAAGGACTTCGTTGTCAAATGAGCGCGGCTCCCTTCGTCAATTGCAAAGCTGATGCTCTGTCCAGCCTCCACGTCAGTGCGCATCCACCGCACGCCTCGAAATCGGGCGATGGGAATTCCGACCATGTCATGACTGCAATCCAAACTCTACCTCTGTGCTTTCTCTTGGCAAAATTGCTTGTGAGAGAAGATTGATTCCCACTTCATGACACACGTGCTTGCAAAACCATGGATGGCTCATCATTGCCATCACCCCAAGAAGCCATTTGACCATTGCAAACGGATCCAGGAAATAGACACAGCAAATCACATGTCGCCCTATTCTCCTGAAAGATAAGATATGTCCCTGTACAGGAAAACCACCGCATCTCCTCTTCGCCCCCCACCCACTTGGACTTGGCTATGATTGGGCCATTCGGAGGGCCAAAGTCTGGGAGTGGACACGAGCATCGCATCATGCTGTCCAGGGGCGCGAAAAGGTTGCGAGCTCCTGGAGGATGGACAAGGCCTCTGGTGACGAGGCTCCCTGACTCCCTGACTCCCTGACTTGGAAAATGTCGCTGGGGACAACAACACGGGAGGTGTATGTGTCCAAACGAGTACCTGATTCTGCCCCACTTGAATGAGTCAACAGACTTGGTACTTGAATATCGTTGCTTGGCAGGCGTTCTAATTGTGTGTAACAATCAACAGGACATGGAAATGTATTCTTCCCCTCTGCACCAAAGCAGTGACACTCTCATGTGTCTTGTTCAATGACCCTCTGCATAGAGGAAGCCCAATGCGTCATCTTCCAAAGAAGCCTTAACACGTTCATATCCCATGTCCCACAAAAGCAAATAAACAAATACTCCTCCCATTCATCAAAACTTGTAGACCCCCGGCTGGCCTGTGCATCAGGAAGCGCTGGCGATGCCAAGGCGTCCTTGGGCAGCCGAGCTTCAGATTGGAGCTGGAGAGAAGAGGCGAAAAGAGCTGCTGAAACATCAAAATCTCCCAATGGGTTTGCTTTGAAGGTACTTGTTCCATAGTTTTAAGCCATTTTGAGAGAAAGCCGTATCATGTTGACACTCAATTGGCCAGTTGACGCACAAGTGAAAAAATAAAATAAAAATAAAACACAAATGCAACTTGGCAACCGTTTCGTGCTTCGACTCAAGCTGCATTGAGGCAACGCAGCCCTGGCTTGGACCTTTAGATCCCTGCGCCTCACTCACGTCCAAATGGCCATGGGTCATAACCTATGGCTCCATTTTGGGGCGGAATGCCCATGTACCACCTATTTTGAGGTTCACCAGGGGTTCCCTGGGTTTGACCTACCGCCATTGAAGGTCCCCAAAAATTATCCGGCAGGGCAGCCCAGGGCGATCGGATCCCATTTTGGGCTAGGATGGGGTGAATTCACCGCCCTTAGAACCGACAGGGATCCGAATGCATTATACACCTGAACATTGCAACTTGTACGTGGTTTCCAACTTTATGTTGTTGAAAAAGAATCCACGTGTTTCTGGAATCCACTGCACGCTGAGCAGCGAGGCCCATCTCTCCGTGGGAGAAGAGGTTGGCTATGAGCACCTGTCCGGAAGGCTGCCAGGACCCGAAGAAGAGAAGCTACCTCCTAGCCTACCTCAAGAATTGAAGTAAGAGGCGGTGGGTCAAAACCAATGGGCACCGCCCATGTTAATCTATTTTAGTGGGGAGTGTGAGGTTTCGAATTACAGAAGTCTCCTAACTAAACTCCCTCTGATGAGCCATTCTGAACAGGTTCACAAAGAAGACGAAGAAGCATGAAGAAGCATGAAGAAGCAACGTCACGTCACGGCCAGCAAGAATTCTCACGAACCAAGCTCAAAGAAGGCACAGGGGATCTGAAGAGATGGTCCCAGAGGCGTAGCATTCTTTGCTGACCAAGGTCGTGTCGGTACTCCCACGTGAGAGCCCAAAATCGTAAGAGGCTGCAGGTGGCAAGCGGTGCGGGTGCTGATTCCAATTCGACCCGCCTGCTCCGGCGTCAGCCCTGCATCTTCCAGGGCCGGTGCCAGGTAAACGGTGCCGCCTCAACACCGGAGGCTCTGGAGACTTGGGGACTGCCTGTGATACGAATGGACCAAAACAAGACCCTCCCGGTCAGCTGGCGAAAGTGATTCTCCAGAATCGCCTGGCCTCTTTTGAATGAGGGCAAAGGTCGGCAACTGGTCATGGCTTAATTGCCAGAGGGAACCAGTCACGCCTTTGCTCCATGTAACTCTTACTTCAGTGTTGCATGTTGCAACCGAGTCAAACCAGCTGATATTCTGAGGGCCCGACTGACATGCGCAAGACCTGGTGAATCATTGAACACGCCGGCACCAAACAATTTTCATGTATGGATTGCACACGTCCTCGTGCGCGCAAACCTCCGCATTTGTACAATGGTATTAAGGCATGTATTTGCTAGAAACTCATTGGCAACCCGAGCATCCAAGCTTTGACTCCTGTCGCTCTCCGTGCGAATCAGTGCAAAACCCGCCTACCGCCGCCGGCGAGAAGTCGGCCAGCCACTTGGCCAGGATGCGAAGCCTCGCCACCGGCAGCGCGCGCTGCTGGCGCAGAGAAGAGCGCGGTTGACCGAATCTGTGGTCCAAAGTCTCAGGTGTGGCTCGCAATTCAGCGGCTAGGGCTACGCAGGTGTTGGTCCATACTTCCACTTACCAGGATTCCATTTTGGTACCGGTTTTTTGAGCCACAGCCTCTTGGCCGAAGGCCTTTGTACTACAAGAAAGCACCTCGAGCGTTGCTCCACCCCAGATTCCAAAGCGCGAGGATCGGCTTAACTTCCAAACTCCGCCACCTGGACTGCGCTTCCTTCACAGCACCTGCTTCAAGCCGAGCTCCATTCTTCTGGCACTTCTCCCCTTTGAACCAAAAAATCCCCAAGCCCAGGTCGCTTTCAGCCGGCCGTGTCCACGTCCAACCGATCGCGATCGAGCCGATCGAGCCGAGCTCCGGGGCCCCGGCAGGTCGTCGCTGCCGACTTGCAGCGCCTCCTCCATGGCAGCGCGGTGGTCGTTCAACAGGACCCAGGGCCTAGCGCCGTGAAGGCGCGGGGCAAGAACTGGCGGGCTAAAGCCGTAGGCAGCGAACCAGGGAGTGGAACGGCACCGAGAAAAACCATACTGCTGGTTGGGCAGGAAAGATGTTTGTTGGGAATCACCCCCACAAATTTGTTATTCACCCTCCAGCTGGTGGCTTCCTTTCAGGGAATCCTCCGGTTCCTTCCCGCTGGATTCGGTCATTCCCTCCAGCGAGGCTCCCCCGAGCCTCCAAAGTCTCAATCTCAATGGCCCAATGGCGAGCCGAGGGGCTGGAGGGATTTGGGGGTTGCTTCAAGGGGAAACCACCAGGAGATCAACAGGAAAAAATGATTTAAAAAAAAAAAAAAAAAAAAAAAAAAAAAATGTTCTAAAAAACAAAGACACCCATCGCCCAAAGAAATAAGTATGGGTTTGGCTCAAAGATAGGAGACGCCAAAACACTTGGTTCTCTTTTGGCCTCCCCCTGAAACCAGGCGAAAAGGGGTGCACGCCATGAGAAAAGCGACAAATCGCTAGACTCCAACGCGTTCAAATCGCCCACCAAGGGGGAAAAAAGGACCCCACTCTCCCTCGTTCCCTTTGGTACTATTCAGGCGCTGCCAACTCTCAAGTGGGCGTCTCTACCCTAAAGTTTTGGTGAACCCGGCGGTTTTTTCTGGAAAGCGCTACCCCAAAAGGGCCAAAAGGAGCAGAAAGAAATTTCCCAAGGCCGAGTGCCCTGCTTGCGCTGCAGCCGCGGCAGCAAGCCCAGCTGGTCCGCCAGTCCAGCCAGGTCCAGCCTTCAAACAACAGCTGGCGGTTCTCTCCGAGTTGGCGCGGAACCGGAAAAACCTTGGCGTTGAATCTTGGGACACTTCAAGATTTGACGCGGAACTGGCAAAATGGCGGGTTGGGAGTGTCTCCAAACGGGAGGGTTAACTGATAGACCACCGTGCCAACCATCTGTCCCATCAAAAGTCAAAATGCAGGTGCTCCCTTCACAAGTGCAAGAAAGAGTTCGACATGTTTGCTCGCAAGGCGAATTACACAGGTCATTTGGGGAAGGCCGGCGGCACAGTCGCAGAATTGCTTTGAAGCAGCTCAAGTCCGCAGAGGGCCTCTAACATACTTGCCAAAGGCTTCAGCTGTACCACTTGTCGATTGCAGAAAGGATGAATGCCCTGTCAAAGTAAGAAACACGCTCTGGAAACTTGCAAGATCAAGAAGCAGTTGCCGCTTTCCCTCGGTCTCTTTGCTGAGGGACGTGGATGATGTCCAAACGTGGCAAGGTAGAAAAGAGTGAAGCCAGTAGGGTGTGCACAGGCGTGCAGTGCCATGCATGTCCCCCTGCTTCCCACATAAGAGCCAGAGCCCGCATGAGGCACGACTGTGCCCAAGCCCAGCCTGGCGCTCTGCCGAAAGCGCTAGAAACGAAGCAGCTTCTTCGCACCTCTCTCCATTTTTAAAAAAATGTGTTTTCTTTTCTTATTTCAAAAAAAAGAAGTTTCAATCCGTCAGGAAGTTCAGGAAGAAAAGAACTCCGACGACCGCGTCACTCCCCGCCTCCTGCCCTTCCGCCGCGCGCCGCTCGCAAGCTGCCAGAGGCCGCGCATGGGGTCGGTGGGGTTGGCCGGAGGCGCCGCAAGAAAACAAACGGCTTGAGGTGTTTCAGTTGGGCGGCTGGTCGCTGAAACCGCTATCTGGAGAGAATACCTTGTCTTAATCCAGGGCTAGGGTGGCTTCCTATTTTGGTTTCCCTAGGAAAACAACCCCCCCCCCCCAAACGGTATCCGATGGAGCTTGAAGAACAGGCCTAGCTGCCGTCTGAGCGCAGTCTTGGGACAAGATGCAGTGTAGCTGCAGCCATCAGCGCCGGCCGGCTTCAAGCATTGATTCATGGATGGTGCGGTGGGATTTGGCCAAACTGGATGCTTGGACCGTCTGGTCGGATCTTACACATCTGGCCACACCCTCCAAGCATCCAGCCGAACACAATCTCACATGACTGAACGCAATCTCACATCAAACATCAAAGCCGTCCCGGCAGGCAGCAAGCGCGTTTCGCTTCGCTCTCCCCTGGAAACAATTGCCGTGGTCGCCCTCACGGTTGTCACTGCAACGAAGCAGCACGGCAAAAGGCCCTGAACCCCATGGCACTGCGAGTGCCCGCCCATGCAACCCCTGGGGCTCGCCAAGACTCTCAAGGCCCAACTGCGACCCCTCGAAGGTCTCAAGATCATACTGGTTCAGGGCAAACCCCCTCACTGGGAGAACTGGCTGGTGCGATACGCAGGGAATGAGAAATGGGATGACCCCGATTTAAACCGTCCCCTATGGTTTCCTAGAGAATCCTCAAGTTCATTCCCTCTAAGAAATGGGTAACAGCCCTTCTGAGCATACCCCGACCCAAAAATTATCCATTGGAAATTTAGTTGCATGTCCAAAATAGCCTGTTTAGGTCTTTGCGGTATCTCCCAATAGGGGCTTCAGATTTAAGGGTAGCTGGCAGGCTCGAAAGTACCTCGCTCTGTTTGGGCGCAACATTTTGCGTTTCCCGAAATATCTTGCGGGCTGTTCAAACACAAAATTTGGGTTTCCTCGATATCTGGGTTGCTGCTATCCGACAGTGTTGCTATAAACAATGCTTTTTGGACTGTTTGGACTCTACAATGGGGATATCTTGGGGGGCTGCTTGGGCACAAAAACTTGGGTATGCTCCAAATTTTGGATTCGGGGCTGCTTGGTCACATTTCTTGGGGTATGTTTGATTGTCCTTAAAACACCTCGGGTTTTCAAGGAAAATCTAACATACCCCAATCTTTTACACCCGGGAGCCGAAATCTCAGAATTTTTGGGGTATGTTAGATTTTCCTTGGAAACTCGAGGTTTTTGAGAAAAATATAGCATACCCCAAAAATTGCAAATTTTAGGAAATTCAGGCTACGCAAACTGTAGCTCTCCACTTCTCAGGATAACCCTTTTGGACACCATCCCACAAAAGTCCCACCCGCATGCTCACCCGTGTTACGCGCTGTTTCCCTATTCATAGCAGCTCATGGCTCTTGGGTGAAACCCAGCCCCTTTTCCATGACAGTTCCCCCTTTGGGGCAACATGAAACAGTAGCCATTTTTAGAGCCCCATCGGAGCGTGCCAAACGCCCAATGCTGCCCAACGCTGCAAATCCATAAAAATCTCTCCAAAACACGAAAGGTGGGGGTATGCTGAGAAGGGTTGTTAGAGGATCCTTAGATTCCCTCATTCCCTTCCTATCGCACCAGTTTGCAGTTATGTGCAACTGGACCCGAGTGACGCTCAGCTTGCTCCGAGCTTTGGGCCGAACCTTGCCCGCCCGCTGAAAACCGCAGGCTGTGTCGCAAGAACGGCCGAATTCAGCGAGACTGCAAAAGGATGCATTCTCATTTAAATGTGTGCAATGCCGCATCAGATTTGCATCCCCTCTTGCAGTCCCTGTGCATCAAATTTGGAGTGTCCCCGCCGCGTCAAATTGAGCCCATCGGGGCAAAATTTCAGGGGGGTCGGACGCATCCTTGTGGGGTGTCAATAATCTGGAGGAGCCCCTATTGAGACAAGCTGCCGAGCGTATTTCAATTGGGCTTCGCTCCTGTTAGTCTCTTGGCACAGGCCTACGACAGCCAGTCATGCAAGTAGCTGATCAGGCTGGACCTCGGCCAGCCTCTTTCTCTCTCTCTCTCTCTCTCTCTCTCTCTTTCTCGCTCTCTATCTCTCTCTCTCTCTCTCTCTGTCTCTCTCTCTCTCTCTTTCTCTCCGTCTCTCTGCGTGATGGCTCATTTGAGTGCGCATCCACAAACGAGCTTGGCTTTCCATTTGGTTTCCCTTTTAGCCAACCAGATACTGTCAAACAGACACAGCCATGTTTTGTCTCTCATGATCTTCGAAGCTTTTTAGTGGGAAAACTCGCCAGAACGGTGGCCATGCGGGGAAGACGCCCCAGCATCCCAACAAAAAAAAATGAGGTTATGAACTCAGTCTTAAGGACCCTCAAAAGAGGATCCAAAAACTCCCAAGCCAGCTCGCTCTAAGAGGCCCACCCCAACAAGCTCCCAAGGTCGCCTACGAAGAGCCAGTAGGAAATGGCGATGAGATTGAACTCCTGGGAAGTTGGCTTTTTCAACACAATCCCACAGACACCCACAGACTCTTGACATGAAATTGAAAAACATAATGGACCAGATCAGAAAAAGTGTGGCTTTAGCAAACGCCGACACCAAGTCTCCCAACAAAAAACGGGTGAACTTCAGCTTTGTCCGCGCCAAGGGTAGCAACGCCAGGTCCTGCGGGATGGCGGTGTCCACATGTCGGCCTCACAATGAAGAATCCACTGCTTGCGGAAATGTGCAGAGAGTCAAGAAAGCGAAACTCTCAGGGACCACTGGCCGAGTGAGCCACTGATGGTGCCATAGATGAGCCCGTCGCCGAGCATCACCTCATCAGTCGCCCAGCAAAGAACTCGTCAGGGCCAAGCGCTGGCCAGCAATGTGCTGGGCTGCATTGAAGAACAAAGCCGCTCTTGAGCATCAATGAACAAATCTCAAAGGCACTCAAGACCTATCGATTGGCAGGGTTGGGGGGGTTCGTTGTTCAAAGGATTCGTTCTAAGGATTCGTTCGGAACAATCGTTCGGAACAACACATCCCCCCGAAGAACAACAATGCCCCTCAAAGAACAACCCCCCCCCCACCCCGCCAGCAAGGCAAAGGCAGCGTCACGCAAGGGCCAAAACATGCTGAACTATGCAAGCCGACGGCATGTAACCCATTGGCCAAGTTCAGGACAAAGGGCCAAACCCAGGACTTGAATATCTTGGACCCTGCCAAGCGGCGAGGAAGGCACCAGCCGGAGCAAGCACCTCAAGCTTGCTTGAGCGAAAGTGCGCTCGGCACCGGACAGAGCCGAGATGAATAAGTCGTCCTATCCCAACCTACTTGCAAAGCCACCGACTTGTGGTGTATGGAGATGTCGCGACCAATCATTCAGGCTGGTGCATGGATTTTTTGCCGGTCATGTCGGCCTGGCTCAATAGATTCATTGCGCAGCCGGTTCGGCTCTCTATTTAGCCATCCGTTGAATGACATCCCAATCAAAGGCTACATGCGAACATGAAATATGGTGCCCGCATTTGAAGCAACGCTCTTTGGGCTGCTGAAACCAAAGCGAGAGCGGCGAACCCAATAACGCAAACTGCACGATAAAACACAACGCCGGCAGGCGAACAGGGGCGAGGCATGCCTTGGGCAGTCGGGCGGGCAGGCAGGATGGTAGGTCGGCAGGATGGTCGGTCGGCAGGATGGAAGGCCGAACAGGGGGGCAATCCGGTCAGATCAAATCGATGGATGTTTAGAGATTGCACAACACCCACCCTTCCTGGGCCGGACCCACGGGCCGGCGCAGCAGCAGCAAGCCAGCGCCCAAGGCGTTGAAGCCTTCGGAAGGCTGGTCTTCTGGGGTTCACCTGGTTCACCTTGGTTTGAAGGGAAGACAAAGGAAAACCATGAGGCTACCCTTTTCACCTTGTGTTAAAAGGGAAACCCAGAGGAAAACCAGCTTTGGGTACCCTTTTCACCTGACACATACCCACATGGCAGGATTGCTTGTCCGCATCCGTAATCTGCGCTGGAATACCACTAGGAAACCGCTACCATCTGGCAAAATAAATTAGAGTTGATTTTGAAGCCAGCCAACAAATGGCCACGACACGACACGACACGCCGATGTCCGGTGTCGAGGCCCAAAGGAAACTTGAGAAAATGCGGCAACAACCTGGAAGTAATATCAACCCATCCATAAACCGGTCGCATTACTGTACCAGGCGTGTCATCATAGAGAAGCCTGTGTCCTTCTTGTCCTTCTTATTGAAACTGGTGGCATCCAACTCTTGAGCGATGTTGGTGTTCTCAGACCACAAGCAGATTGACTTAAAGAGCCGGTGGGGCTGGAAATGGCCGGCCTCAATCTGATCAAGACGCAAATTACTCTACATGCGACTCAGCAATGGACTGATGATCAGTTACAGCCATGGCCCATTGAAACTGGGCGGTTTGGAGGATAGAAAAGTGG
The DNA here is from genome assembly GCA_963377175.1 of Effrenium voratum. Taxonomy (NCBI): domain Eukaryota; class Dinophyceae; order Suessiales; family Symbiodiniaceae; genus Effrenium; species Effrenium voratum. Next base: position 133,084 of record CAUJNA010000273.1, read on the forward strand.
ATCAAGGGACTCTCGCGGATACATTTTGGCTTCAAGGCTCAGTGATTTGTTCCTTCTGTGTTTGGCCATCTGTGTTTCTGCTCTTGGTAGCAGCAAAACTGGTGAATCAGAACAATTCACTGACTACAAAAGAAATCCGTTGCCAACATCCTCAACATGAAACGTCACCCGCATCCATTCGTCCCCAACATTCCCGACTAAACTTAGGGTTTAGCCAGCAGGCAACTCTCCCCCGCCCCGCAAGTGGGCCGCCCAGCCGACATAGACCGCAGGGTGGCGCTGTGGCAAGCGATAGCTGAGCCAGCGCCCGCAAAGGCCTGCGAAGAAAAGTTGATTTTGCCCCGTGAAGCTGGTTGACGTGTGGCCATGGGTCAAAATCCCGTACCCCCAAGTGAACATCCCAATCCCCACTAAAATAGACTAATATGGGTGGTGCGCCTGCCCCAGAATGGTACCCTTGGTTTTGACCCACAGCCGTGTCAGGTCTGAAGGTTGTCTTAGTCTTCGGCAATTCAAGCTGTGGCTGCGGCTGCTTATTGGAGATATACCCTCGAATTCCTTAAAAAGGTGCTGCTTGACATGCGAATCGCACGTAGATGTTGTGAATCTTCCGCATGCCACTGCGTTTGCGCCAGCCTCCCAGCATGTTGGCCGTATTGTAGAAGGCGAAGAACCTAGGCTCATACTGCCTTCAAGATGCCCCGCGAAATTTCCCCCTTGCGTGCCAAGCCTTCTGTTCTGAAAACCCAGGCAACTACTTACAAACTGCTTCTTCTTTTGTTGTTTGAAACTCGCTCCCTCCATAGAGATGAGATGATTTACGTGCTGGCACCCAACCGTCAAGAATCGTGATATGGTCACAACCCTTGAACCCTGTTGTTGTGACAACCGTTCCAGCCAGGGAATCGTGACGGATCCACCTTCTTCACCCACGGGACTCTCTTGGCCGCCCAGCGTCTTCGTCTCCAACACGAAGCCTTCAGTCAGCTGAACCACTTCCTGACTCCCACACTCCCAGGTCGGCTGCTGGCCCTGGGGAGACTTTTAGACACACTTGTTGGCCGTATGGCGCACCTCATTGAAAGAGTCTCAGGAGTGCGCACGACACACTGCAACACAAAAGCTCACGTGAACTTTTGGAGAAAACCACGAAATCATAAGCTCCGTGGATTCAGGAAAGGTCATCTTAGGCCAAACCCGAAGGGGTTCACGGTTTCGCACACACAGCAGTAGGCTCAAGTCGGCGAGTCTCCTTTTGGGTTCCCTTTCAGACAACCCAAAAATACCCTTGACACGCACGTCCTTGTTGTAGACGTACAAGGAGAGCCCGGGGGAGAAGCCCGCAAGGGTGAAAGTGTCGACCTGAAGCCGGCCCAGCACAGCCCAGCACAGCCCAGGCCGGCCCGCACCCGCCCCTTCACACGGCCCAACTTACATCTACTGGGGGACTTCTCCCTCAAATGGGTCTCTCAGCCAGAGACCAGAAGGCCAAACCAAAACCCCTCCAGGGGTCTACCCGGTCCACCCGTAGGCAAATCCCTCTGGGCCGCCCAAGCCGCAAAGGCCAAAGGATAATGCCACAGCTGCGGCAGCCAGTGCCTAGCGCAATGAGGGCGGAGATGGACATCGCCCATCCGCAAGGTGTGCTGATGCTGAACATGAAGCGCCTGGGGGGGGGGTATTCTGGGGGTTACTTGGACATACTGGCCAGAAAAACAGAGTCCAAGCCGGAAATATTTCTCTGCAACGAATGGAAAAGGTGAGAAAGTAAGGGATACGACGCGCAAACCCCGCCTGCACCCCTTGCAATCAGCCAGCAGCTCCCGAACTCCGCCCATGCCTTCGCAGTGGGTAAAAGGTGTGCTCCAGAGCCGCGGGAGATGCGGGCACTCCCCACCCTCAGAGCCTTTAGCTCACCCACATCCTAAGGCCAGCGTCCAAAAATCTGCACCATGCTGCAGTTTTTCCTTCCGGGCCCACTTGCTGCTTGGATGGCATCCGGGCTTCGCACAACGCATCCGATGGCACCCATCACAACCCTGCCCACAATGACCCACACGCCGTTCCAAAACACAAAGCATCAACCTGGTTTCAAACAATTTGTTCAGGATCCTGGGGTTGGCCACACAATGCGATGCAGCATGCTGAATGTCCCAACTTTTGAAACAGCGATGCGAAGATAAATGGCTCGGAACACACATGTCTTCATTCGGACACGCATGTCTGTGGGTTTGAGAACACACGTCAGTGTGCGAGCACACTGTTAACACACATGTGTACAGACTAGGCACGGAGACATCTGCGTGTACACTCGGAACACACAGCGCGTGCGCGCGTGCGGAACACAAACGTAACAATGTTGGGCAAACAAATGCAAACGCTCGAAACAGGCGCGCGGGCGAGCACGCAGAACGCGCCTCTGCACACACTGCAAACGCACATGCGCGCTGGCTCCACTGCGCAGAAGACACACGCGCGCGCACGCTCGGCACACACGTGCGCACACTTGGAACAAGCACGTGCAGGTATTTGGGGCAGAACACACGTGCAGGTCTGCCACGGGCAAATATGAACGCGTACGCCCTCGCGCTCGCGCGCACGGAAACTTCACTTGGAACAGACTGAGCAGGCGCGCGAACGCGGGCGCGTGAGCACGTAGGCTTCCTGGCCTTCCAGGACACGCGAGAAAATGGCTCTAAGGCCCAAACAGACAGAAAGCTGTCAAGACTCGCTCACTGGTGTTGTGACTGACTATTGCACTTCGGTGAGGGAAATGCTACTGGAGCCTCCCTTGCCCAAAACGCCACAGCCGGCGCAGCTTGTGGGACGCCGCTTGTGCGCTGCAGCGTGCAGGAAAAAGCGCACAGTCCTTCAATACCCGAAAAAGACAAGGTAGGAAAGGTTTGGGTTGAGACAAATGTTCGTTCAAAGCCCCATCAAAGCTCAATCCCACCAGGCTCACGTGACGCAGCTACGTCTCATGTTTCTCGTTCGCCATCTCTCACGGTGGGGTTCAATCAAATCATGTCAGATCCACCCCGGCAGCGTTTCAAAAAAAAATGAACAAAAAAGAGGGAGAGAAAATAACAAGAGGAAAAAAACAAAACTCCCGCCCCCGGCTCTTCGTGTCCTTGACCTTGAAAAGCATTGTGTTCTTTCTCGACTCGCGGCTCGCCGCCTGCTTCCCCATGCCTGGGGATCCAAATCGCAAAGACGAGCCTCAGAGCGCTGGTCCGCTCAAGGTGACAGCCCCGGTAGGGGATCGGGGATAACTAGCGTCATCTAATTTGGAATGACACTCTACACTCTAAACCACAGAGCACCAAACACCGCCAACAAAAAGATTACCAAACAAAACACAAAGGTGGCAACAGGACATCCTTCAAAACCGCTACAGGGAGGAAAAACAAACAAAAACGTGCCTGTTGTGGAACAAGTAAACCCTTCGAGGTGCAAACACGCTTTACTTTTTTAGAATCGCAAAAGGGGACATGAGCTTAAACCTGCTTGTTGACGTTTTTTTTCCGGCGGTCAGAAGGCAAGTCAGAAAATCAAAGATCCTTGGACCCTCAAAAAGTTGGTCTCCCAAATAGCCGATCCACAAAATGAGACGCCAATGTGGGCGACCGGCGTTGTCACGCACGGGGATTCCCTCGGTACACCTTTACAACTAGCTTCCAAGGGGACCCCGAATGACTCATCGCAACTAAGGAGTCTACCCAAATATGAAAAGGGCGAATTCATTTTGCAAGGGGACAGCAGGCTTACCAGGCGAATCCCCTTAACGCTGGGATGGGATCGCATGTGGTAGGCGACAACAACGCCGAAGCCTAGCGTTTGATCTTAGGTTGAGGTGGAAGGTAGCGTGAGATCGGGTGAGAACAAAAGGTTTGAAATCCAAATCAACCCCTTTTGGGTCAGGAAAGGCCATAAATCCAAACCAACCCCTTTTGGTTTGGTTTGGCCCAGCCAATTTCAAGCAACCGGAAACACGGGACTACGCCCTCCGCTTTGCTTCGAGCAGCAGCCCCAGCAAGTTCAGCACCGCCACGGCGAAAAAGACCTCCGTCACCGGCACCTCCGCGTTTTTTTTTTTCGGATTTGATCCAAAGAATGGGGTTGTGGGGTACGCTAAAACCATCATGATTACAATGGTTGTAATTACCCCTTTTAGGAATGATGGTGAACTATCATGTAGTGGTAATTCTACCCCATGGTTGTTTGGTACGTTAAAATCATCATGATTTCAATAGTAAACTATTAGGAATTGGTTACCCTTTTTGTTTCCCTCTTGACGGTTGTCAGGTGTTGGGAAGGAACGCTAAACAAAAAGGAATAAGTGGGACAAGGCGGGAACCAGCAAGTCCTGAAAAACATGGCTTCTGGGGTTGCTTTTGAGGGAACGCAAGGGTGTGTTTGACCTTTCATTCATCAAGGGCTGACATTGTTTCCGTGTTCAGACAAAACTTGAGCCTTATCCCGCACACCGTGTCGCGTCACACGCGAGCACGCTCGTATGCACAGCTATAAAGTATGGTAGCAGCGGCAACAGGAAATAGAAACCCAGGGTGTCCCGCATTTGGAGACAAACCCGCATGGGAGCCACATACGCTTACTTGTTCACGCTCAAGTGTGCATAGTTACCTTTCATGCTGTTGAGTAAAATATGCAAAATGTAATGCCATCTGCAAAGCAGCAATGGTCTCAAAAAACCCTCTGTTTTCGGGTCTTGAGTGGATCGGTGAGTGTTCCAAATTGGAACCTGTCTTCCTCCCATCATGGACGTGAAAGCTAGCTTCTAAGGTGAGAACGTTGGAACACAACAGCCTGGGGCAACCTGCAGTCCCCCGTCTAGCTGGATTCAGTTCGCAGGCCTGCAGGGGCGGGCCCATGAGAAAGAATCCTCCGATCAGGATGCTGTTCACACCCAGTGGAATGCCTCAGTCCCATTGCTCTTTCGCCGAGAAAAAAAAACGCTCGACCTTGCGGCTCCCAGATTTCTCCCCCCGCCTTCAAAATCACCGGGGGCCCCGGCTGGAAAGAGCAGCAGGGTTGGGGGTTGGGGGGAAAACGACTGACGTCAACCACGAGGGCCACCCATGGGCGCCCCAGTTTCTCTCCATCCGCAACGCGCCAAACACGAAAAGCTGAGCCTCCGGCCCAAGATGGCCAGCCGCTTGGTCCTGTGCCCAAAGGGCGTGAGGCAGTTCAAGAGGTTGGACTCGAAGGAGCCCATGGCCTCGACCGCGAAGCCGCGAAGCGACAGATCCGGCGACGAAAACACGCGTGAAATGCTTCAGACGACCCCATTGCACCCATCCGTTTGGGACCCCCAACCAAGAAGCTGCGCCCCAGTCAGAAAACAGCAAGGAAGAGAATCTCTGCCTGCACAACTCGCGCCCTCCAGAACGCAAAAGAAAAAGAGTCCTGCGGCCAGCCAAATGAAAAAGCCGCAAAAACCTCGGGGTATATACATCGGACCAGGGCAGGGCTTGGAACTCTTTCCGAGCCCATGTGCCTCAGGGGACCCCGAACAGGTCCCTATGGCACCTCCCGTCTCACTGGTGCGCCCAGGCGCCGCCCCGCCCAGGGAGTACGCGAGGATCACCTCGGGTGAGAGGCCAAAGAGAAGAGAAAAGAAAACAAAACTGGGCGGTGCTCAGATCCCTCCCTAAAATTTCTCGACTTTCAGTGGGTGAAGTGGAAATCCAACCACTAAACAGGAAAAAAAAGCTCAGAAAACCTAAGGGGATGGAAACCACCAAGCGTCAGGAGCCTCATTGAGAATGATGCCAGTCGACCCCCGATGAAGCGCTGGTTTGGCTCAAAGAGTTAAACGGATCGCCCTATAAATCGACCATCCGGGAAGTCGCCAGCCTCGGTGCCTCCCCCAAAAGCTGTTCAGAGGATGATCTTTGTGGTGGCTTGTCGAAATCAAATTCGACTATTTGTAGTGGCCCCACAAAGAACACTACCAGCAACAATGAATAGCGTGTCGGCATGATCGCAGCAAGCCTAGTTGATCAGATCTGTCAGGCAAGAACCTATCAGATCGGAGAAGCTACTGAACAAGAGACAATGCAGAATAGAATCGGTCAAGTGAACACAGGCCAACAAGTTACATTGCCAAATGCCAGAGAAACACAACACTGAATAAGTCAACGAGAACGTTCCTGCATCACTCAAGGGACTCCCAAGCAAAAACGAAAAATCAATCAGTTCAGCAAGCTAGTCAGATCAGAATCAAACGAAAAGAGAAATGAAGCAACCTCGCCCCTCCCACCGAGTCAAACACCCAGTAAAGGTCGTAGCACTCCATTGTGAGAACCACCACCGACATGACAAGCCTCAGCACCCATTCGCATGGGTCAAGGCTAAGCAGCTGCTCGCCAACCACTCGCTCGAGCCTTTCATACCGGTATGGCTCAAATGGACCCTTTGAACCTTTAAACTGCTGAGCTTCCGGTTGACTTCCCTTTGGCGTTGCTCAAAGACCCAACGCGGTTCCCCCCAAAAGCTGCGCTGCCGAACCCTGCGGCCCAGGGCCCGGTGGCAGAAAAACGGAGCGAAAGACTAACACTTTCAGCCCAGCGGCATGGAGAGCATCATGCAAATCTGCGCCACCTCAGCTCAAACTGAAACTGGCCCCACGGTTTAAGGAATTCGGGGGGGAAGAGGAGTTCCAAGTTGGCTAAGGAGTTCCAGATCGAGCACTCGTCGCAATGAATGTCTTTTTGTGTGGATATATAGCCTTGGGAGGCGAAGCACGCAAACTCGGCTCATCCTGCTTCGCACATCAGGCGAGCAACGTGCACTCGGGCTCGCGGATGAAGTCTGCTGAAGACTACCTCTCGTGGTTGTCGCTTGGTCGCTCAGGTGTTGATTGCAACATCAGCGCGCTCACGGAAACTTCTGGCAAAACAAGCCTGGCTCATCTAAACGCATATCGCACCCTCGAAACGTCAATCCAAGATAGCCCTTGCCACAGAAACAGCAAGGTCAGATTCAATGCCTCTCTCTCTTTCTCTCCCACGCATCACCTATGTCAAGAAATCTCCAGCTTGCCTTGTGACCAATCCGAAAGATGAGGCCAAAGAGATAGAGACAGGACCTGGGCCATCTCAAAATTCGCGGTGGAAGGATCACTTCTGCCCCGGGGTCTGCGCCGCGCTTGGCCGCAGCTGTGAATTGGGCTGAACTCTTTGGCAGTGGGGCAGGGAGGATTGCCTACACGTTGGGCGTGCAAAACTTGCAAACAATCTTGGAGGACTTGCAAACTTCGACTTGAAGCAGGGCAGGAATACCGGGTAGTGTTCGGTGCAGGGTGTCAGCACTTGCTGCAAAGCAACACTCTCAAGAGCAGGCATGGGCGGATCGGGTTGGACAGTACTTGCCTTCCCAGAGTCACCTTGAAGCAAACAGCTAAGAAGTATCTGCAAATGCTTAATATATTGTGTCACAGCGAGCCGGGGCATGTGGAGTGCAAACAAAATAATAAGGCGCTTTATAGGAAGCTTGCACTGTGGGAGCATGGGGACAGTGTCGGGAAGCCACCCGCTTCAGCCCGCTGCGCACCCAACTTGAAGTGTCGCATCAGGCGGGTGGTGCAAGCGTGTACATCCCCAAGGGACGCGGAGAAACACAGCGAGTGCAGCAGCCGCAATCCGCCTTCGAGTCTGAACAAACCCTTCGCGTCTGAAAAAACGGCAGCTGGCCGACCTATGGCTGCTTCCAGAACGGCCCATTTTGGCAACAGACCGAGGTGACTCCGACCTCACGACCCACGACACCTACCAGGCTGTGGCTCAAAATTAAAGGGTTACGCAGATGTTAGTCAAAAGGTGCCAGCTTGGTACATTTCTTTGAGCCACAGCCACCACTCCAAACGGCCCATGGCTGCACCCCAGTCCTTCCCTCGCCCGAGCGGCACTGCCGCGCCGAAGTGGTGGGAGGCCGCAGAGCTGTCGTCCGCGATGCGCAGCCGCGCCTCCATTCGGTCCATGCAACATGGGCCTTTGGGTCAAAAATAGGTTAACCCCAAAATGGCACCCTGGTACATGGAAACAATGACTAAAACCTGTGGTGCCCTGGTGGTTTGATTTTGACCCATTCCCACATGGGTCTTTGGGTGGAAGCCCCTTACGGAAGAAGAAAAAAAACGGAAGCAATTTGAGCGTCCGCGCATTCTGAGCTTTGTCACTTTGTCTCGTCGTATTCCTTCTTGCATCCATTTGAATCAAGTGAAAGCAAAGGCCTGGTTTCAGAGTTCGGCAGACCTGGCCGACCTTCAAAACTGCAGGTTTTCCGCCGACCGTGTCGCCCGACCACTGCTAGCCTTCACCTCATGCTGGAGCCCAAAGAGCGCTGCGTAGCCCGAGAAGCAGGGGAGCACCACAAGAATGCTCTCCCAGTAGACCTCTGCGCTGCAACCACTCTTCTGCATGGACACCAATTCAAAGCTTCCAGGATTATACTGTTCTCGAACGGATAGGCCGTGGTATCCTTCTCATGGACTGTTGAGTTGCTGCAAAGACTCTAGGCCACTGCCTTTTCTTCGCGTGGCTTCAGTACTCACCTGGAGCCACCCCGTGAACTCGAGCTTTGCTCTTGTGTCTTCCAGTGCACGGGTAACAAAGCTGTGCCGAGAGCAAATGACTCCAATTATTTGCCCCTCGGACCCCAGGCGCCACGGTCAACATCTGTCCCCCACCGTTTGGGAAAGTTCCGTAAGCCCGGGCGTCTCCCCCAAACCCCAAGTTCAGGGCATTTCAATCGAGCCTCGCGCAGGTTTTTTCTGAGGGCACGGCGTCCTCAGGGCACTGGGCCTGAGCCTACAGCGCAAACGGGCACATAATCTGCAAGGCATTCATTGCCGAGGGAGGATGTAGCCAAAATGGAGCCCTGGTAAATGGAAACATGGACTAAAATATGCGGCCCAAATCCTGGTGGCTTAATGTTGACCCATACCCAAATAACCCCATAGCATCGGATTTTCGAGCTGCGATGCAAACCTCCGGCGGAGGTCTTGCCACGCGCCTCTCGCGCCAGCAAGCGCTCTTGGAGGCTGCTGCAAGGGGAGGCCTGCGAGCGACTGGCAAGGCAAGCGCCTCTGCCATAGGTGTCCTCTTAGGGGAAATAGATGGGTTTCCCTGGTAGATGATTAAACCACCAGGGAAACCCGGGCCCTGTATGTTTCAACCAAATCAACCAACGGCTGGTGTTGCCTCTCGTAGGAACCCCCTTTTTTTCATCGGCCAATGGCCGATTGACCCCGCTTGTGAGCCAGGACTCTCTGTTGCAAAGCGCCCACAACGGCAAGGACGGAGAAAAAAGACTCAAAGACGCTGCCTTTCTTGACCCTCCCGTGTGGGTGTGGCTCAAGACTAAACCGCTGGGGTTGCGCAGGAGTTTGTCCACCTTTCCATTTTACCATGGTTCCAGTTTGGACCCCCATGTTCGAGCCACACCCATAAAGACAAACCGAAACTTTGTCCCATTGCTGCCCGGGGCGTAGCAGGCAGCCGATGCCACCGGGATAAGCCGATCCGAAGCAGGTGTGCAGCCAGGCAACGCTGCACATGAGGCAAGAACAGAAGGGGGCCCAAGACTAGAAAGCGTCATAAAAGCCCCAGCAGTTTCATGTCGGCCTGGTTTCCAGAGGGCTCCAAAAAGGGAACACGCATGAAATGGTTTTGTGAATCCTCCAAACAAGCGCAACGTGGGAATCTGTCCTGTTCTCAAGTTTGTTGCGTAGTTGCAAAACACAAGCACGGGAGTTGTGTTGAGCAGTTGCCGGAGCTAACCTCGTTCAAATGCCTTCTCCACACAAGATGTGGCTCCCGGCAGCAAGTCCAGTCCCGGTACACCCGCAAACAACTACTCCTCATGGGTCTGTGTCCCTAAAAAAACACAAATCTGCTTGGAACCCCCGAAAAATGGAGTTCACAATAGGCGGTCCCAACCCGGAGACCCGGGGCCTCCGGATCTCTCCAACGGACTGGCCCTCAAAGGATGGCGGGCAGGAACAGGACCTTGCCCTCTAGCCAACGAGAGATATAACATCATGAAGAGTAGGAAGGCTAGTATGCACTGAAATATTGCCGAGATTGTGAGAATGAAACGGCATGGAAGCAATGATAGCCAAACTAGAGCTCCAAGTGAGATTCTAGCATATGCGCGATTCATTGATATTTCTCCCCCTCTTTATCCCCTCCAAACACAAAAGGAAGCTCCGCGCTGCCCCATGAATTTCCTCTTCGCCACACTTGAGCGATTCAGCTATGTGTCCAAACAAGCTGCGGCGACAGTGGGACATAGTTCACAAATCCCAGAGCGCAGCGTTGGTGTCGTGTCTCACTTGGCTAAACGAGGAGTAAGTGGGACAGGGATCAGTTGAAGGTTAGAATTGAGGATCTCATCTTGTTGGCCCTTTTCATTCCTTGCCAAAGGCTGTCATGAGTTCCTTGGTAATGTCCGCTTTGACTTGGGTGGCAACGCCCCAAAATCCGGAAAGCGACTTCACCTGGGACTCCCCAGGTGAAGCACGTCAGTGGAGTTGGTGGAACCGGGAGCTTGTGGACCGCCGTTTGTCGAAACATGGAACGCTGGTTGTTCCCACAGGGTTCCTCAAAAGATACATTTTGCCCATTTGAAAACATGGCTTTTTCCACCAAAATAAAGTGAAACCACCATGTACAAGGCAATGTTCAGGCGTATAATTTAGTGCATTGTCAACCAGCCGGCGCAGCTCGGTCCCTTGCAGCCACTGCTCCTCTCACTGTCGCGGCTACCTTGCGGACGCCGCTGCGGGGGGGGGGGGGGGGGGAGCATCCCCAAACAGTTTGGTACTTGAAGGACCTGCTTTTGCTTCTTTGTGATATTGTATTTGTTGTTTTCTGGGTTGTTTGCTCACTGCAGCAATGATCATTTCACCAGGCACATTGGACAAGCATTCAGGCGTCTGTGTTGGAACCCTGTGACGAGATCCTCCAAAGCAAGGTCGTCGTACACGTCAATCTATATCGCAAATCTTCACACTCATCAACCTCTGTTCATATTGAGAGTTGTGACGGCACCACCTGGGCTCATTTTTACTGCCCCTTGGCTTGCTCCCGTATTTGCCACCTATGTCCAAGCCTTGTGATTACGCTGCAATGGCGATTGCCGCCTCCCCTTTAGCCTTACATGTGGCCAACATTTCGTTGTTGCTAAGCAGACTTCAAAATGTGGCTGTGGGTCAAAACCAACGGTGCCATTTTGGGGTAGGTGCACCGTGTATTTTAGCAGGGATTTGGGATGTTCACTGCGAGTACAAGAGTTTGACCCATGGCCATGTGTTTGTACATGCAGAGAGAGAGAGAGACGCAAGTGCGCGCGTACGTGCGTATTCAAAAACACACGCGAACAAGTGTGTCTGCTTAGATTTATGGAGCCACCTACACATGCCTTTTCCCGACAAGCTCATGTAGTTGCTCATTTGGCAACTAGGGGCTGTTTCGGAACCTGAACATCATTTGAATGAAGATTTCTTTTTTCCACCAAGCATTCTGGACGCACCAACCCAGGAGTGGGTGTAAGAATCCAAAAAGAAACCATTCGCTCCATGACTAGGTCCTCCAGTAGAGAGGTTAGAATAAGGGTACCAACTTTCTTATGTAGTCTATTTTAGTAGGGGAGCCCTCCCCCAAAAAAGTTGGTAAACGGGCACCTAGTTGGGGGACCTAGATGAACCTTCGCAGCCATTCTGCAGCCTTAAGGCCGGCACCAGAGGCACGCCCGCTGCTGAGGCTCGCCGTCTCAGCATCAGAGTCGCGCCTGCGGGAGAAAAGGTCCAACTGGATTTGGGATTGGGGTGGCTTAGGGGGCCTGTGTTGGGTTGATTTAGCGTGGTTTGGGGATTGTGTAGTGCTGGTGCAGGTGGGTGTTAGGTTCGTAAAGGGTTGGTTTAGGGGGTAGGGAGGGAGTAGGGCATTTCTGAGGGTCCAACCGCAACAAAAAGTGCTTCCAAGATTTAGGGACCCCGTCCAGGTATCCAAGTGATTCGTTTCACACTGGCATCCATGTGGTGAGTGGATGGAGAATAACACATCGAGTGGTTGGGTTCATCTGACTTTCTCTGATAACCAACAAGTGATTGTATGGTGAGACAAATGAAAGGGCCCTTGACTGTATCAACACCTCTTGCAGCATCGAAAGGAAGCGCATGTTGAAACCAAAGCCAACCGGTTTCAGGGTCCTCCACAAAGCACCCAGATCTTGTGTGGTCCGTGTCAAATGATGCGCCAGGAGTTTATGCATAGGCACGGATTGGAGCGCACGGGAGCATTGGCCAAGGTGCATCTTTTAAACACTGGGACGCCAAATGAGCTGAACGCACACCAAACAGAAGTCCGGTGAATTCGGGCGTTCGCCCCCTTCTGAACCCGCAAAAAGATTCGCCACGCCGAACGCTATGCCCTCTGGCCGCACTTGCTTGCGCCTCTTCTCTGGGGTCTCAAAGACAAGTGATGCATCGGCTGTCATGACTTGCTGGTGCAATAGGTAATGACCTTCCGGATAGTGGGAACGAACCGCTTGGGGATTCCCTCAAGGGAAACCATAGGGGATGGTTATAGGGGTCATTCCGTCATTCCCTGCTGGATGGAGTTCAAATGGCATGCCACAGCTCTTTGGTCATTGGCTTCACCCCTCTGTGTGTACTGCGCAAAGCAGCTGGAGCCAAAGGCGAGACAGGCGAGGCGAAACATCAACTCCGCGCGCACAGGTTCAAAACTCCTGGGGCATGGGAGCGCTTCCCTTGAATTCAGCTAATGGACCATCAGCTAAAAGGGAAACAACCAGCAACCTGGAGATTTACCACGTGCCTGTGCAATGTGTTGGCTGGACATTACGCCAAAGGGGCTTGTAACCCCACAATGGATCTCTTGGCTTTTTTCGCGCGCATCAAGCGCATGCATGGCCGCGTACACCTCCAAGAAGCTGCGAGCAAGGCATAGAAAGGGCTGGGATTTCTGTCTCCAAGTGGAGGAACCCAAAAAACATGCGATTCCCTTTCCCCTCAATCCGCAAAAATTGGCAACCTCAAAAAAAGAAAAAGATTAACATATCCACACGCGTTGAGAATCTGGCAGGGACACCCGCGCAAAACTTGTGTTAGGTCATGCTGACTTGTCAACAGAGAAAGGTCCCCATCCGCAACCCTTTCCCGAGCTCCTGGGACTACCATTTGCGCAGCTCGCATCGTTTGGGATCTTCTGCCACCTCGGAACCAGCGCCATGGCCTGCACCGGTACCCAGGCATCCAGGGCAGCGTAGTGTGCCCGAGCCTCGAGAACTTCACCTCTCCCAGTGGGGGGTGAGTCAACACCCAACATGGGTAGGGAAATGTCCAAAGGGTCCCTTCCTGAATTTCCCCTCGCGCCTCTGACAGCGGCCGCTGCGCCCAGTCGCCAACCTGCCATGAGAGGCGGGGAATCCGAGGAACAGAGGAACCGAGGAAGGGGGGGGGGGGCAACACCAGCCATGCCGCCTGGAAGGTTTTGTCCAACGGCTTCCCGAGGTACTGCTCAGCCTATGCGGCACGCCAACTCTAGGGACGACTTTGGGTCAACCTGTTGAGCTTGGTACACCCCCCAGGCGGGAAGAGTCTGCGGTTCCTGGCGAAACTCCATCCCCCTTCGCGCTGGGCTTCTTGCAGGTCCGAGGCCCTCGCCAGGCTCGAAAGGCTCACTCCCTCCCGGGCCTTCTTCTTGCTCAGCTGACTCCTGTCGCTCCGGGAATGCTGACCGATTCCATGAAGGAGCGGTGCTTGGTCCGGGGGTTTCTTATTGGTAGTCCAATTGTCCACCAAGATCGCCTTGATTGATGACTTGGGGGTTCTTGCAACACTGCCTGGACGCACGAACACGGCCTGTGGGGAATGGCAGAACCAACTTCGCTGGGAGTGAACAGCCTGACTTTGTTGGCGCCTTGCTTGATGGATGTCCAAGAGCTGCTCAACCGACTCCATCTACCCCCCCTCAGCCCCACACGCTGCCGCACGGCGGTCGGCCTGCGGGCGAAGGCCCTCGCATAGGGAAGAATGTCGCCAGTCTTTCTGTCCGGACTTTGGCCTATCTCAACTTGGGGAGTCGATCAACCCAACAGCATAAAATGAAAATCATCCAAAGCTGGCGAGTGTCCCATCTTCTTTTTGTCCACGGCTGTTGTGTATCCGCCGTGCATCAAAAAGACCGACGCAGCAGCACATGGTCTCGCTCTTTTGGAGTTAGTGCCTATGGGGGGTTTTGCAGGGGATTATCAAGGAGAAAAACCAAACCGCTCCTTCGTCCCGGTTTGGGGGAGGAATTTTTTGAAGGGCGCTCTCAAGTGGGAAAAAACAAACCAAGCCGCTTGTGTTTGCAGGCGCAGGCTTGGCAAAGCCTCGAGATCTCGGAGGTCAACGAGGGGCTCTGCCGCCACTTTCAGGCCAGGGAAGCCCCCGGCGAGCTTGCCTGCGAGTCAAACGACCGAGGGTTTTGCGGCCTTGTTTTGGTAAAACCACGAGTTTCGTCACCCATAGGGGGCATGCATTTTAAGTAGGGACCCTTCGGTGGACATCATTTAGGTGCGGATTCATGTTCACCAACCCCTTTTGAGGTGGCTCCCTATAAAATTCATTCCCATATCCTTCTTTCACACCTTTCAAATTCATCTCACCTGGGGTAGAAACCATCCACTCGCCACGCCATCAGCTCAAATGGCCATCTCATACTTTGATTAGGAGTGCAGCGGTCAAGCCTCTTGATATCACCCCTCCACTTCGAAGCAAGATTTGGCACAGGGCACAGGCTCAACCGGAACCGGCCTAGGTCACTCGCTCCCGCGAAGCCAACTTTGGGCATCGGTGCCGCAAAAAGCTCCTCGCCGGCTTCGCGCTTTCGCCTTTGATTATGTCGGTAGCTGCAGGCGACGTCGGGGGTCCCTGTTCGAGCACAAAGGCGGCTCCCATTTCCTGAACTTCGCGTTAAACTTCATGGCACGGACCCCAGCCGTTGGGTCGAAAGAACAGGTTGGATCTGCGGGCTACAATGGCTGAATACAGCATGGCGTTTGTTGAAATACCTCGGTGGGTGCCATCTCGGCATGAAAAAAGCCTTAGAGACCCCAGACTGCTTGACAGAAGCTTCCCACTTACACCCGCACTTGCGGATCCAATGGGAGCCCGAGATGCCCATCCCCACAGCTTCACCGAAACCGAATCCCAACTCCTCCAGTGCCAGCGCCAGCGGCTGGAGGTTGCCCACGGCCAGCAAATCCACCTCAATATGGCATGTGCTAGGAGAAAACGAAAAAAGCGCCTGGGGCGAGCCAGATGCTGTGATTAGACTCCAGAGCGGTCATTTTTGGAATTCATATGCTGACACGTGGCGATTTGCTCTTTTATGACAGCAGAAAGGGATTTGCATGTGCCGCAGGCACTGGAGTCCTGGAATCCAACAAAAACTCAGTTCGGGTATGTGTCAACGAAACAGGACAGCCCAAAAAAACGGAAGATCTTCCTTTTGGCTTCCCCGTAAAAACAAAAGGCAGACAGGGCGCAAAAAGTCACCTGGGCCAACGAGCGAGCCCCGGGCCAAGCAAACGGCCCGGGCGGATGCCAGCTGCAGCAGGGTGGGCCTCAGGGGGGGGGGGGTGACGTCTTCCGCGTTCAGTCTTCACAACGGAACACGGAACTGGAACTCTAGGGGTCGCCCCAAACCCAATTCTTGCTTTTCAAGGGGTGGGGGCAAACTAGAGGACGATTGGCCCGAAAGCATTGAAAGCCATGTGTGTGTGGAAGGGATAAACTTGCGAGTGAGTTTGGCGAACATTCTTCAACAGCCGCTGCTATTTTGTCCGACGCGAAGCCCATTGTCTGTTCCTTCCTGCGTGGCCCTTGCGCAAGACAGCGTCCAAGTCACGCAGGCAGGGCTCGAAAGGGATCTGCGCAGCTCTGTGTGAAATCACTCGTCACACAAGCGCTTCAGCGCGAGGAGCACGTAGTCGCGCTTGCGCCAGGGCCGCAGCAAACCACGAGACAATTGCCAAAGACTAACTCGCAAGCAAAAAACGCAAAAAACCTCGAGTTTTTGCCGACCACGCCGACCCCCGCAGAGGGTTCATCCGGGAATGTCAAAAACGCAAAAAGCCTCGAGCTTTTGGTCGCATTCCCGATCGCCGGCAACATCCCCACCCGCCGCCAAGAAAGAGATTCTTAATACCGAGCTCTTTCTCTTTCTTTCCCGCGCGTTAAGTACTTAACCTCACTTACTTAACCTAGCTTACACAGCTGCTAACGCCGAGCCTCTACACCTAGCTTAGCTTAGCTCTACGCACCTAGCTCTTTGCACTTGGCTCTGTGCACTTAGCTCTCCTTGCACCTCGCTCTTTGCACTTCGCTCTGAGCACTTGCCTCTACGCGCTTGGCTCTTTGCACTTGGCTCTGCGCAAGTAACTCTATGCTGGTGACTCCATGCTGGTGACTCTGCGCAAGTATCTCCATGCTGGTGACTCTGCGCAAGTATCTCCATGCTGGTATCTCCATGCTGGTGACTCTGTGCAAGTATTTCCATGCTGGCAACTCTGTGCAAGCTACTCTGTGCTAGTAACTCTGCGCGAGTATCTCCATGCTGGTATCTCCATGCTGGTGACTCTGCGCAAGCTACTCTGCTATCTCCATGCTGGTGACTCTGCGCAAGCTACTCTGCGCAAGTTGACCAAGAGCTCCGCACGGAAGAACCCTTCGCAATGCTTTCGGGAAAAAAAGTCCCAAGCAAAACAATCAAAGGCCCTAGGATTGTCCTTGCCGATCATGTGAGCCACAGGCAGTGTTCCTTGTTGGCCCCAAATAGAAACGGGAACCCGAAAATCAACCATTGTGGTAATATGGGTATGTGTCCACCATCCTTCCGAACGGTCGGTTGCCCATGAAGCAAGCCCCCCATAAGTCCGCCTCCCTCAAGGTGCTCACTTTGACTTGGGCCAAAAGGTGATCTTCTAAAAAAACGAAGAAATGTTCGCTGATGTTGAAACCCACAGAAAGGGGAGGTAACAAAGGGGAGAGCCACGAGCTCTGGCCAGGGCGCGCACTGGCTGCCTCCGGGTCCTCCCATGCTGGACTCCTTGCAGTCGAGAAAGGCTCTTGGGGGCGCCTCATGCCTCTTAGATGTTGCCATGGGTCAAAAGCCAAATCGCACCCCCAGTGAACATCCGATTCAATCCCCGCTAAAATAGGTTCTAAAATGGGTGGTGAATTCACCTACCAACCAAAATGGGATCCCAGAACGGTTTTGACAACCACAGCCAGATCGATGAATCGAAGTATGGCTCTTTGGGCAAGACCTCTTGCTGTTTGAGGGAATTGAAGACGAAGCTTAAGCCAACGGCCAGGTCGAAGCCAATGACTTCCGCCGACAGCAGCGAGGACAATGAGGCCACATCAGCCTGAAACGCACTTGTGGCAAAGCCCGTCATAAGGCTTACAACATAAAAGGAAAATAAAAGAAAAATGAGAAGAAAAAAATCATGGCCTTATTTGAATCACCTGGCGGATTCTCAAGCCTTTCAGTTGCCAAACTTGCCCACTGGCCTCCTTGCTGATGGTGGTGATCGGGACATCCACCGGGAGGCACAGGCACTCAGCCTAAGCAAGCAGCAAACAAGTCAGGGCAAAACACCCAGCTGCCTTTTTGTATGACTTACTTGCTCAAAGGACCTGGAAATAAAAGGTTAACCTTTTGGGACCTTTACTAAAAATGGACCAAATCAGGGAAACCAAAAGGTCAAAAGGTCGGCTTTGGGCAACTGAGATGAGAGGTAAATACCTCGATGTCCAAGGAATGCCATCAAGCCGCGGGGGATGGCGCTGGCCACCCAGGTTTCCAAGGAGTCCTTGGGTCCTGCCTTCTTCTAATATTAGGGGTCAAAATTAAACCACCAGGATATGGACCGCAGGTTTTGAAGTCCAAGCTTCCATTTACCAGGATTCCATTTTGGGTACATATTTTTGGCCCACAGCCATATGTCCGTCCAACACAATTGCCTCACCATGAACTTTCGCATAAAAACGCCTCCTCTCGCAGTGCCGGGGGGCAAAAAACATTTAAAAAAACATGTGATATTAATAATAATAGTGATAATAGTAATATGAAAAATGGAGGAAAAAAAGAAAGAAATCAAAAATACAAGGAGAAAAAAAAGAATAAGAAAAAAAAAAGAAGAAAAAAACGGAGCCACCCAACTCCCTCCCCCCCCCCGGCCTCCCGCTTCCGCTTGGCGGTGATCACCAAGTCCTCCGAGGGCAATGGGCAGCCCCAGGCAGCTGCAAGGTCCGCTGCCAGCTCCACCTGGGGGGAAGGGGTGGCGGGAGGTTTGCAAACCTGGAAAAGCAAGGCGGTTCGGACGCCGGAGGGGAACTGGCTTGGCCCCTGTGTAGACATGTCCCTGACTTGGCTCCCATGGTCCATGGCGCGTTGGCAAGGCTGTCTGGACATGGCCTGGGTGGCCCACCAACATGAAAAGATTTTGGCGCTCACACCATGTCCCGGCCAGTCGAGGCCAAGAAACCATCCGATCCCAAGACCCGACGCACGGATTTTTGGATCGCGACGAGAGCCTCGCCTCCCCGCATTTCAAAAGGCCCTCCACGCAGCCAGCGTGCAAGGACGGCTCCTGGCGCTGGCGCATGTCCGTCCATGAGGATGCTTCTAAATTGGCGATCGGTCGAATTTGGGGAAATGTGTTGCCTTTTTTGGGCGAGACAAGGAATTGGATTGGTGTCTTGCTTTTCCTGAGCAACCCCAGAAATATGCTTGGGCAACCCCAGACATATGCAGACTGTCGAGTTCTCAGCGTGATGCGTTCGTCGGGCATGGGCTATGCCTCGCCTTCGATGCGATTTGGCGTGACACGTTGCGATTAGTTGCAAGTGCAGCACCTGGAACTCCAACAAGAAGCGCCGCCCCATTTGCACTCCTGGCAGCTCAAGCCCACCATGGCCTCCTTCCGCCCTGGCGCTTTCACCCGACAGCCGTCGCGCCAAAAGGACAGGCCCCCATTGCCACTCGGCAAATCAGGCTATTTTTAGAATGGGAACCCCCTTTCAAGGTGGTTTCTTGGACATACATCCCCATGCTCTCCAGGAGTCCCGATTCACCTCAAACCCGACTCCCAAAACACACGCGCGCTGTCGCTGCCGCACATCGAAGCCGGCCCCCTGCCTTTGCGTATTGCGGCCTCCAAGGCCTGCGATGCGCAACAGCGGCTTATGGCTCTTTGCGACTCGCCAAACGATCTTGACCACCTGGCTGTGGCTTAAAAAACTGGTACCAAAATGGCACCTTGGCAAATGGAACCAAAGACTAAAACCCGCGTAACCCTAGCTCTTGAATTTTGAGCCACACCCACTTCGGTTTCGGGAAAGCCTGGCCAGGGAATGAAAGCATGACATACATGGGCAATCTCCAAATGCCAATTTCTTTGTAGTTGGCTCTTCGGTTTCGGGTCCGGCTTGGGCATGCGGTAAGTTTGGATTGCAGATAGATGCGACGACCAACGCGCTTCGCCCAGCAATCGGCGTTGCAGGTTCACTCTCCCCCCAAACTCCGACGTTTCTTTGCGCAAGAAGGCGAAAAGAAAACGAGCGGGATGTCCAAGCCTAGCAAATTAACCAAAAAGAAACACGGAACCTCCTTGGCATACAAAAACCCATGCGGGACTCTGTGGGCAAAGGGACTTTCACTTCGATCATGCCCTCGGTGTGACTCCTTTGAGGCTTGTCTCAAGCCAGTGGACCCAAAGACTCGGAACTTTCGGCGTTTTTCCAAATCCCGACAGGAGCTCGAGCCTGGAATTGCCTGGGGCTTCCCTTCAAAATCCGGAGGCTCGGCAGCTTGAGCCTCAGATTTTTCGGACCTTGGGGGAAGTCCCAGATTTCCCCGCGCCCCCCGACGCCTCCGCCTTCCAGCGCAGCTCTGCGTCTGGGAACTCCTCTTGAAGGCCCAGCGCCTTGCCGCGAAACAGCCCGTGTGCCCAAAACGCAGAGAAGCCCAC
Source organism: Effrenium voratum (assembly GCA_963377175.1). NCBI lineage: Eukaryota > Dinophyceae > Suessiales > Symbiodiniaceae > Effrenium > Effrenium voratum. The sequence continues at coordinate 153,154 of CAUJNA010000273.1, forward strand.
AGGGAGCTATGGACACACACAAAGGACCAAAAATGGTGGATGGATGCGAAATCCATTTCGCACCACCTGAGTAACCCAACGGAATGACGAGATTCCGCCGAAAAAACCAAACACCAGTTTCCCATGGTTTTTGTAGTGGCGCAGCAAATCGCCCATCTGTTTTAAAAGAATCCGCCCCAAACGGGGGTTTCCTGATTGGAGTGCTTCCAGGCCTGCCGGCATTCGGATAGAAGGAAAAGCACGGGCCGTGGCAAGTTGTCATGCAAGCCGTGCTTCTTGATACGACCGCGAGTGGAGCTACAGTCACCGGTTCGTCCTAAATCGCTGACTGGCAGACAAATACTGTCCAGCCTCAATTTGCCAAATCATCTGCGGACATCATTTGGGGAATACATACGCGGATTTCTGGCCCCCAAATGACCATGGGTGACTTTTCCCATGTGGGAAAATCCCACATCTTTGGGTGGTTTTCCAACCGACGGTCATCCCAAGGTACGGGCCTTTTGATCATTCCAGCCATGAAATCCCAGAACCCCACCCCTCGCCTGCACCGCTTTCGCCGCTGCCCTCAGGCGTCCGCCCGCCTGCAAAAAAAACGACCGAGCCTGCCCGGCAAAGGCAGTGGTTTGGAGATGGCTTTGAATAGGAGGCTCTTTGCTGTATGGGGTTTAAAAAACCATCAGGAGAAAACTACCTACCAAGTGCTCTTTGTTCTCTGGGTTTTAAAGGGGCATCAAGAGGAAACTACCTACCAAGTGCTCTTTGTTCCATGGGTTTTAAGGGGACATCAGAAGGATTCTACCTACCAAATGCTCTTTGTTCTATGGGTTTTAAAGGGACATCAAGAGGAAACTACCTACCAAGTGCTCTTTGTTCTATGGGTTTTAAAGGGACATCAAGAAGAAACTACCTACCAAGTGCTCTTTGTTGTATGGGTTTTAAAGGGACATCAAGAGGAAACTACCCACCAAGTGCTCTTTGTTCTATGGGTTTTAAAGGGACATCAAGAGGAAACTACCTACCAAGTGCTCTTTGTTGTATGGGTTTTAAAGGGACATCAAGAGGAAACTACCTACCAAGTGCTCTTTGTTCTATGGGTTTTAAAGGGACATCAAGAGGAAACTACCTACCAAGTGCTCTTTGTTGTATGGGTTTTAAAGGGACATCAAGAGGAAACTACCCACCAAGTGCTCTTTGTTCTATGGGTTTTAAAGGGACATCAAGAGGAAACTACCTACCAAGTGCTCTTTGTTCTATGGGTTTTAAAGGGACATCAGGAGCAAACTACCTACCAAGTGCTCTTTGTTCTATGGGTTTTAAAAGGACATCAGGAGGAAACTACCTCAAAGTGCTCTTTGTTCTCTGGGTTTTAAAGGGACATCAAGAGGAAACTACTTACCAAGTGCTCTTTGTTCTATGGGTTTTAAAGGGACATCAGGAGCAAACTACCTACCAAGTGCTCTTTGGTCTATGGGTTTTAAAAGGACATCAGGAGGAAACTACCTACCAAGTGCTCTTTGTTCTATGGGTGTTAAAGGGACATCAGGAGCAAACTACCTACCAAGTGCTCTTTGTTCTCTGGGTTTTAAAGGGACATCAGGAGGAAACTACCTACCAAGTGCTCTTCGTTGTATGGGTTTTAAAGGGATATCAGGAGGAAACTACCTACCCAGTACTCTTTGTTGTATGGGTTTGGAAACTACCCACCAAGTGCTCTTTGTTGTATGGGATTTAAAGGGGCATCAAGAGGAAACTACCTACCAAGTGCTCTTTGTTGTATGGGTTTTAAAGGGACATCAAGAGGACACTACCTACCAAGATGTGGTCCCAAATTTTGAGAAACGCCTCTATGATGTGTGTCATGGTTATGGTCCGCGTAGGAATCTTTGCCATGGTTGGCTGGAAGCCTAGTGTAGTGAAGGGTTGATCACCAGCTCAGCGAACGCCAAGCAAAGGGGTGCGTTGACCTTTTTAAAGTGGGTGAATTTCGATCTCAAACAAGGGACCATCATTGCGGGTGTGCGCGTTATATACCCAGGTGAGCTTGTGAAATTTTGCGCAAAGAAGATGTTAGGTGCTGCGACAAAAAGTCCAAAGGGTCAAGTGACATTCTGTGCGAGGACAAGCCACAAGAATTGCGCCAGCAACCAAATGCGGCCAGGCAAGTTGTTGCTCTGCGTCAAGATCTCAGACTGTCCTTGAGGCATTCTGAAACCATTTCGCACCACCTAAAAACCTTGGGATAATGATTGCCATGTAAATACCAACAAACAATGGTTTGTCCTGGTTTCAAAGTGGTGCAGGATTTCGTCCATCCACGATATGTTCGTTGATCCCACAAATACTTGCAGCGCTTTCTGAACTTTGGGGAACACAGCTTCGGTGCTACCTTCTGTCTTTGCTTGAAGTGGCAGCTCGAGTAGCTCGAGCATGCATTGAAACTAGTCCGGCAATTTCTTACACCTCTATTAGTTCATGTAAGAAAAGACCCAAATACCCCACCCCGCATCCCCAAAGCCTGCCGCTGCTTTACCAGAAGACGTTTTGTCTCGTCGTCGAGACCTCGCTGCGCTGGAACAAGCTTCGCCCACTTTTCAAGCCAGTCAAGCTGCCACCCCCCCCCCCCCCCAACCTTACCCCTCACCCCCCCACCCCCACCCCCCCACCCCCACCCCCCCACCCCCCCACCCCAAAAAAAATGGAGCCATAGGTTCTGCCCTATGGCCATTCGTTCAATTCCACCTCGTCCAAAGACGGCCTGTACCTCCATTCGGCCCGCCTTTGGCCAGCTGCTCCACTGCCTCGTCGCGGCTCCCATCGTCCGCCGCCTGGAGCACTTGGCGCGGCACCTGGGAGTGGCACGCAAATCGACGTGCGTCTTGTGGCGAACAGGGCCCCGCATGCCTCGAAAAAAGGATCCGGTCGGTGGAAAATCGACATCCTATGCCGGCAACACATTTCAGGAATTTTCAGGCAACCCACACAGAACCCCATACATCCCGAACGGAAAAGGAGTTGTGTGGCGCGAGATTTCGCGGAGCTTGGGTCGTTCGCCGAGCCAACTCGGCCGGGTCCCCACCTCCGGCGCCAGACCCGGCAGCGCCGCCGCAGCCACCGCAGCGAGGCCCTCGTCCGGGAAGCTGGCGGAGTGACAGGGAAACCGCGCCCGGAGGGGGGGGGGGATCAAAAAAAGGGCAGCTCGAAACCAACGCCTTTGAGCAGGGGCATAGAAAAAACACCAAACCAACACGGAAACGAGTCTCGGCAAGCAGAGACTCAGGAAGGAATCTTCTTCTTTGGACCTGCAAAAATCCATCGAAACCACTACGCTCTGCGCTTGAGGGCCGCTCCCAGCCGCCCGGCTCCGCGGCGCCGCGCAGGATGGAGGCCTCCAGGGCGGCCCGCACCTGGCAAGCGCGCCGCAGCGGTGGCGTCGCATCTACATATGGCAGTGGCTCAAAAAACCGGTTCCGAAATGGAACCTTGGGGTAAGTGGAAACATGGACCAAAACCCGCGTAACCCCTACTGTTTAATTTTGAGCCACAGCCATATGTTTGCCAAAAACAGAAATCTGCCAGCCATCCCACCTCAGCCCTCGCCCCTTTCGAGCGCCTCAGCGCCCAGCTGGTCCGCGGTGCGCACGCCCCAGGCCGCGCAAACGCGGACCAAGAGCTTCAGCCCCTCGCCTCGGCGAAAAACGCGCCCTCGCCATGGAACCGCTAAGGTCGGTTTAGATATCTGCGATGCCCAGTGGATTTCCATGCAAAAAAGAGGGCATCCTTCTTTGGTTGGTTGAGTTTTTAGGGGAGGGGTGTGATGTTTTTTGTCGGCCTCTTTGGGTGGACATCATTTACCCTCCCACCAATTAACATGGAACCTGACGTTTGAGGGAAAACGCTTCAGACCAGGACCCCCGATCGTTCCATGTTATTTGGTGGGAGGGTGAATCATCAAAGGGTCTGGGTAGAATTGCGCAAATCCCCAAGACATCATTTAAGTGCGGCTCAAGCTTAAAGAGCTACGGTTACGCAGGTGTTAGTCTTTGGCTCCATTTGCCATGGTGCCATGTTGGTGCAATCTGTTGAGCCACGGGGAAAGAATGGGACATCCTTTGCAGACCCATATCCTCGTGCCGTGTACATGTTTATGTGTTTATACGCACATGTAGACGTTGGTCTCGGTATAGATGTATCCTTTCATGTAGAAGTACATGTAGCAGTGGTACATTCCGGTAGCTTCGGGGGAGTGGAAACCATCTTTCAAAACTGTGCCATCGACTTTCACCCTGGTGGAAACCATCCAAGAAACCTCCAAATTCCCAAAAGTTAGATTCACAAGCTGAACCTGACAGGCTTTGATGGGAAGTTCTTTGTTGGCAAAGCCTCAAACGAACCTGGCAGGAAGCTGATGCCGTGAGGTGGTTGTCTTTGTTCGAAACTTGCAAGGGTCTGAATGTGTGTGTGTGTGTGTCAATTCGGACTCGTCAATGGGAAAGGCTCTGTGTAATTTGATGTGCTCTCTTGAGCTTCAAATCATGCCTGGCTCCACCGCACCATTTATGAACAAGGAGCGTTGAGAGGGATTGAAAAACCTTTTGTTTTGAGTCGTTTTGAGAACATATTTACTAGGCTTGTTGCTAAATGAGTGAACTCCAAAATGAACGGCTTCCCTTTTGGTTCCGCTCTTAACAAGGGTACCCTCCAAAAAAACACCCCAACGCCCCAATTTCAACTGACAAATGTTGCCGCCTGCGGAAGACGTCGTCAGCTGCAACAGGAGCCTTAGGCTTGGCTTGGCAAAGCAGTGGATTGCGGGGCGCTCAGAAAAGCGTTCGCTCTTTGCATGGAACCCATACTGTGGATGGACGAAATCCATTTCGCACCACCTAAGAAACCTTGGGATAATGATTGCCCTGTAAATACCAACAAACAATTGTTTCCCGTGGTTTCAAAGTGGTGCAGGATTTCGTCCATCCACAGTAGGGGTTCGTTTAGGAAAATGTTCTTCCATGCACTTCCAGTCACCTTCCCTGAGGGGCGTTTTGTTGAGAGGATCTGGCCTTAGTTGCAACGGCGCATGTGATTTCAGGGTAGACCCAAGATTTGTTCATGGAGATCAAACCGCTGCTACAGAGTGGCATGCCAACCCTTCGTCAAGCATTTGAAGCAAGTGCCACAGTTAGCTACTTCCTCAGGCATTGGATCTGGGGCGCCATTCACCTGTATCACCTGAGTGCTCGTCACTCTACCCCATGGCCAGAACAGTCTGAATCTCGACTTCCGGCCACCAAGCTACCCCAAAGCCTGAAAATGGCTTCTGGCAAGCTGGTATCCTGGACTTTTCGACAAAAAAAACACCACCCAACGTTCCCCCCAGGCGCGAATCGAACCTTAAGGGAAACCCACAAAGCAACCACCACCCAGAATTCCCCCAAATGGCTTTTGGCTGGTTGGTCTCCTGGACTTTTCGCTAAGGGAAACCGGGAAACCCACAAACCACAACCACCCGGAATTCCACCAAATGGCTTTTGGCTGGTTGGTCTCCTGGACTTTTCGCTAAGGGAAACCGGGAAACCCACAAACCACAACCACCCGGAATTCCACCAAATGGCTTGTTGCTGGTTGGTCTCCTGGACTTTCCGCTAAGGGAAACCGGGAAATCCACAAACCACAACCACCCGGAATTCCCCCAAACGGCTTGTGGCTGGTTGGTCTCCTGGACTTTTCGCTAAGGGAAACCGGGAAACCCACAAACCACAACCACCCCACCCGGAGTTCCCCCAAATGGCTTGGGGCTGGTTGGTCTCCTGGACTTTTCGCTAAGGGAAACCGGGAAACCCGCAAAACACAACCACCCGGAATTCCACCAAATGGCTTTTGGCTGGTTGGTCGCCTGGACTTTTTCGCTACGGGAAACCGGGAAACCCACAAACCACAACCACCCGGATTTTCCCCCCAGGCGCGCATTTCAACTTACGATTCCGCGCCCAGCAGCTGCTGCAGCTGTCCGCCACCCTCATCTTCATTGCCTGGCAAGCGGGTGTTGGGTGGCCTGAGCCAAGCATTTGGCCATGGGATAAGATCCCAGTAAACATCCCAATTCCCTTGTAAATCAGGTTCTAAAATGGGTGGTGAATTCACCTACCCCAAAATGGTTTTGACCACAGCCATTTGACCCAGGGCAACTAGAAGAAGGGGGTGCAGTGGGGACTCAAAGTGAAGAAACTTCTGAAGAGCTCATAGGGAGGTGTCCAAGTTTGGAGGGGATCCTTCGCTTTTGGGGCGAACACCTCCCCAATTCATCCGGCAGATTGATTTATCTTGGGTCAACGGTACTGAACACGGCAAGACTTTCCAATAACCCGGGTTCAACTAGTGCCCTAGCATTAGGGAGCTTATTTGGGGAGCTTATTTCGGGCGCCCAGGACTTTGCGTGCTTCGTGGGAATGGTGTCAGGGCCACGTGAACAAAGTCATGTCAGGAGGTAAGCTACAACCGGCACCCCTCCGTGTTCCTAACGGTCAACACAGACACAACTGAGGAAAACATCTGACGTCAGATTCCGTGAATAGAGTTCAAGCCTGCTAGTCCCGAAAGAAAGGCCAGTGTACTGCATAGCAAAAACGACCCCTTGCTGCCCAGCGATGAGTTGCTGCCTGTTTCTTGAATTTTTGCCCCCGGGCCCAATCCAAGGAGCAATGCCCAAAAAAAAGATAACTAAAAAACCATCCCTCCAAAATTGCAAAACCGTAATTAAAAAAACAGATCCCTCCCAAAAACAAATGGAGACAGAACCTCCCCCGAGCTTGGCCCCACGGCCCCGAGCGCCCGAGCCTGGGCCGAGGTCTGCCAGCAAAGAGAGGGACTGGGACCGCCCAGCCGACGCCTCCGCCTGTCCGTCCGCGGAATCGGCGGCTTCGTTTTGGAACAAAAATGATGGAAGAACCTCCCAGCTCGCGCTCTCGGATTATTTTTTGTCGACCTAGAAAAGGAAGCCAGCCAAACCCGAGAAAAAGAAATATCTTTATAGTGAAGGACATACACTTAGAAACGGTTTTGGAAATTTTCTTTTGGCGCCAGGTACTTTTTTCGTTTCTAAGTGCTGTCCCCAGCAGGTACCTTTCGTTTCTAAGTGTTGATCCGGACTGCTACAACCCAATTCAACACTTAGAAATGGTTTTCAACACTTAGAAACTGTTTTCAACACTTAGAAACGGTTTGCAGCACTAGCCCAACAGCTGTTTATGATCGTTCATATGTTTCACGCCTTGTTTGATGGCCCCACCTTGCTCACACCCGTGCTGACATGTATGGAGGATTGGTCATGTATACACACAAACAAGTCCAATTGGTCGACTCTTGGGGGGGGGGGGTTGGGGGAGGCGTTTCTAAGTGTTCACCCCCAGCTGATTTCAAGCTTCCGGCAACCCAAGAAAGCACCGATGCCCCGAGGAGGAAGGTCTATCTATATACATAGATATATATACATATATATATATATGTAAGTATGTGTTGTATGTAAGTAAATCATGCCTTGCTCGCAAACGCACTGACATATAGGAATTTTTGGTCATGCACATACACAGACAAGCCCCATTCGTAGAATCTGGGGCGGGGGGGGGAGGGTGGGGGGCGTTTCTAAGTGTTCACCCCCAGCTGATTTCAAGCTTCCGGCAACCCCAAGAAAACAGCGATCCCCCCATGACGAAGGTCTATATATATATATATAGATATGTGTGTGTTTGTGTAAGTAGATCATGCCTTGCTCACACACGTGCTGACATGTATGGAGGATTGGTCATGGCCCACCCCTACCACCCAAAATTGCACCCTTTTAGGGTTTAGGGTTCAACAACCCTTGTCTTCCCCCGAGCTCGGGGGAAAAAGAATTGATGGCTTGGCTGGCGTTGCAGCGAAAAAATCGCTTGCGCTAGCTTTCAAGCCAAGCCACCTGCGCGCCTTTTTTCGTCGAGGTTGGTGAGATCCCGGGAAGCGCCCCCGCCGAAAACACACAAACAAGTCCAGTTGGTAGACTCTGAAAAGGGGGGGGGTTGGGGGGGGGGCGTTTCTAAGTGTTCACCCCCAGCTGATTTCAAGCTTCCGGCAACCCCAAGAAAGCACCGATGCCCCCATGACGAAGGTATATATATATATATACAAATAAATATGTGTGCGTTTGTGTAAGTAGATCATGCCTTGCTCACACAGTGCTGACATGTATGGAGCACTGGTCATGTGTACACACAAACAAGTCCAATTGGTAGACTCTGGGGGGGGGGGTTGGGGGAGGCGTTTCTAAGTGTTCACCCTCAGCTGATTTCAAGCTTCCGGCAACCCCAAGAAAGCAGCGATGCCCCCATGACGAACGTCTATATATATATATGTATATGTGTGTGTTTGTGTGTAAGTAGATCATGCCTTGCTCACACACGTGCTGACATGTATGAAGTATTGGTCATGTATACACACAAACAAGTCCAATTGGTAGACTCTTGGGGGGGGGGGGCGGGGGGTTGGGGGAGGCGTTTCTAAGTGTTCACCCCCAGCTGATTTCAAGCTTCCGGCAACCCCAAGAAAGCACCGATGCTCCCAGGATGAAGGCCCATATATACACATATGTATAAACGTGTGCATGTGTGCGTTTGTGTAAGTAGATCATGCCTTTCTCACACACCTGCTGACATGTATGGAGTATTGGTCATGTATACACACAAACAAGTCCAACTGGTAGTCTGGGGGGGGGGGTTGGGGGAGGCGTTTCTAAGTGTTCACCCCCAGCTGATTTCAAGCTTCCGGCAACCCCAAGCAAGAACCGAGGGCCCCAGGATGAAGGTCTATATATATATATATGTATAAATGTGTGTGTGTGTTTGTGTAAGTAGATCATGCCTTGCTCACACACGTGCTGACATGTGTGGAGTATTGGTCATGTATACACAAACAAGTCCAATTGCTATACTCTGGGGGGGGGGGTTGGGGGAGGCGTTTCCTCCCAGCTGATGTCAAGCTTCCGGCAACCCCAAGGAAGTGCTGACATGTGGGGAGGATTGATCATGTATATTGGTAGACTCTGGGGTGGGGGTGTTGGGGGAGGCGTTTCTAAGTGTTCACCCCCAGCTGATTTCAAGCTTCCGGCAACCCCAAGAAAGCACCGATGCCCCCAGGATGTGTATATATATATATATATATGTGTGTGTAAGTAGATCATGCCTTGCTGACACAGTGCTGACATGAATGGAGTATTGGTCATGTATACACACAAACAAGTCCAATTGGTAGACTCTGTTGGGGGAGGCGTTTCTAAGTGTTCACCGCCCAACTAATTTCAATCTTCCAAGCTTCCGGCAACCCTCAAGAAAACACCGATGCCCCGAGGACGAAGATATATATATATATACAATTATATCCATATGTGTATGTAAGTAGATCATGCCTTGCTCACATAGGTGCTGACCTACATGGAGTATTGGTCATGTAATATATACACACGTACAAGCCCAAGTGGTTGAATCCGGGCGGGGGGGGTGTTTCTAAGTGTTCACCGCCCGGCTGATTTCAGGCTTCCGTACGTATGCGTGTATGTAAATACATCATGCCTTGTTCACACACGCACTGACATATATGTAGTATTGGTCATGCGCATGCACAGACAAGCCCCATTGGTAGAATCTGGGGCGGGGGGTGTGGTTCACGCCCAGCTGATTTCAAGCCTCCGGCAACCCCAAGAAAGCACCGATGCCCCGAGAAAAATATATCTATATATATATATAAATATGTGTGTGTAAGTAGATCATGCCTTGTGGTCATGTATACACACAAACAAGTCCAATTGGTAGACTCTGGGGAGGGGTATTATTCTTTCTACTATTTTTTCTCCAACAGCAACACAACAAACAGAAAACAAAATCCAGAACAACAAGCAAACAAAATAAATAATCACAACCAACAACAAAAATATTTAATCACAGCATGCAACATTAAATAATTCAAACAAGCATACCAACAAAACAGCAACACTCTAAATCATCAAAGAACCCAAACTCAAAAACACACATCAACAAAAATCAAAGCAACATACCAACAAAAAATATCATAAGAGTATCAAACAAAACAAAAACAAACAGCCAAAGCACGAAAAAATTGAAGAAGCATGCCAAGTCTAAACAACGCACTTTGAAAGAGATAAGCAAATTATAATAATTCAATCTTTACAAACGATAAATATATTACAATTATAACATATAATATTTTACATGTGATAATCATAGTATGATTAAACCTGTTTTTAGTGTTTCCAGTCTCCTATGTTGTTCCAAGAACTGCTCAAAATGTTTCTGATATTATACCAGATTAAGTTAACGTCATAATCTTTCATTGGTGCTCTTTGTTGTATTAAATAACGCAACACTGATACCAAAGTATAATAATTACAATGCATTGTTGTCATTCCTCCTCTTTCATTAATACTATTACCATTACGTTTAACGAGTTCTTCTTTCATTATGTTTTCGTAAATCTCTTTTATCCATTGATGATTTTGTTCTCCATACTCAGTGAACATATCTGGATATATATCTTTCATTGTTTTATCGTTTTTAATTATTTCAATGACTTGTTGATACGATGGATAGGGATTATCCTTAATGAAACTCAATATTATCTTTCTATCCTGTTTCAGCTCTTTTTCTGTCACTCCTAGCATTGGCATTTTCCTCTTATTATATTAAGTCTTTATTCCTTTAAGTCATTTTACATTATAATTATAACATATAAGGGTATAAATGTTATTATTATAGTATGGTAAAGCTATATACTGCTACCAGTATCGTTCAAATGATACTACCAGTATCGTTCAAATGATACTACCAGTATCATTCAAATGATACTACCAGTATCATTCAAATGATACTACCAGTATCGTTCAATTGATACTACCAGTATCGTTCAATTGATACTACCAGTATCGTCCACCTGATACTTCCATTATCAAACTCAAAATCCTTAATCCACCAAACTCACCAAGATTTCACAAATTAATTCACTAGGTATTTTATATAGGTCGTCCTGTTTATGTATTGTTGGATTGTCTCCCCAATTTTCCTTGGTGCCCGATGGTAGCCGTTGTGCTGTTTCAATATGTTTATTATTCCTGATGTTGTCACAATCCTTTTTACATAATTCTCTAGGTTTCCAAGTTGTAATGTTATTCCAGAGCCTAGTGCGTTTTCTGTAAGGCATTCCATATTTACAATAATCAACATCTTTAAAATCAAACTCATCCATAAACTCCTGATTTTTTAATAATCCAGTTTGTGGATTTTCGATTACAAAATATTTAGGATTGAAATATTTGATAATCTCAATAGTTTTTAAGACAATACTATTTGCATATTCGATATTCCTAATTCCCTGAGTTTTTGCTATGCTGTATTCAGTGCATGGGGGACTACTCCAAATAAAATCAAAATGGTTTCTGTCAAACTGTTTGTAATCCCACTCCAAAATATCAGTGTTGATATCAGCATTTTTCAAGTCTAATGATATCACATTAAATCCAAGCGACTTTGCTATGGTTCCAACGCTTTTTGTTCCACTAAATAATTCTAATAAATTCATTTATTAGAATTATTTAGATATTAATTATTCAAATAATACATATACTCCATCATCATTTTTTGAAATTTTGTAAAATTCTAAAGTGGTGCTTTTAGGTTGTTTGATTTTTCCTGTATTCAACATATCACAGTATTTCTTTTGCTTTGTCGGGTAGTCGCCCGATGGTCTTCCTATAGATTTTGCTTGAAATATCTTTTCGATTTTTTCTTTATCTTCATTGCGTTCAACTGGTTTCATTTTGTCATCAATGGATTTAATCATATCATTTAAGGTTTTAATATTTTTACCAATTAATGTTATCTTCTTCATTAAATCATTAATAGTATAATTCTCATTTTCAGACATTACTATATATTTATTTAGATAATTATTTATTTAATTATACGTTTTATTATATAATTTACCTGAATAATTTAATGTTATATATGTAAATAAATTATATTCTAAGAGTCTTTCACCAATTTTATTTTTCAATTGTATTAAACCTTCATCGTTACCTGTAATTTCAAAAAACTTCAACATTTTATCAAATTTATCTGGTTTAGTTATACCTTTCATAAAATATTTATTGTTAAATTTAGCATCTAACCAATAAAAATATTCTATACTCAATTGCCTAGCAAAGTTTTTATCACCATCGAATATATCATTAATTTCTTCATCGTCAAAAGTTATAATTCTATGGTCTTGTCCATTCATAGTTGGCATTATGATTATATAAATAATTAGATATTTATTTAAATATTTATTTATTTATATTTATAAAGTGCAATTATGTTAAATCTACTCTTTAAATACTAATTTTTCATGATTTGTTTAACAGTTTCCTGAGTTTCGTTTTCATTATTATCGGTTGGTGTTGCTTGCCTACCAAATTTAAAAGTTATACTATGGACATCAGTTTCTAAGTTGATACTGTCTTTAGTTTTATCAATACTCATTTTCTTATCATTTTTACTTATTTTGAAACTTGTTGGAATACATGAACATTTACAACTTTTATTATTTTTTATTTCTAATACATTCTTAAGTTCTAACATTCTTTTACATGTAGGACAAACAACCTCAATAACTGATGTTTCTTTAACAATTTCTTCATCAGTTGAAGAAACACTTAAACCTGTCTTATTCTTTTTGTTTTTCTTTTTCCCCATTTATATTAATATTTATATTTTTAATATATTGTATCAAAAACTTAATTAATTCTAAAATAAAATAACATATTTTTTTACATCTATTATCAGTTATGACAACCCGTTCTATATTCTCCATTTCATCTATTATATTAATATAATCTGAATAACTCCTTTTCATATTAAATAATAAGATAAATTATTTTTAATTTCTGTCTTTCTTTTCTTGTAAAGTTTTTTCATTGTATCGTCCTTATTCCATCTATATCCCACAAATTTCTGATGATGTTTTGAATTTAGATGTTTAAATAAATATTTGTCATCATAAGTTTTACAACAATTGCAATGGATAACAGTCATATAATAATAAGATAAAATAATTATTTAAATTATTTAATCTTATTATTTTCATGCATGATAGAATATTCGGAGGGCACAGCACTTGGGGTTTTCATTGCACGCGAGAGAGATACAAACTAATTAGCTTCAATGCTTACTGATTGAAGCAATGGAAACCTGTTCCATTATGTTATTCACCGCCACTCATAACATAATGATGTTCCATTAATATTAAATAGAATATTTATTTAAATTATTTTCTTTAGCTTTAGTAAGTTTTAGTGCAGTTAGCATATCAACATCTAGAATATTATTATTAATAACTTCTTGTACACTATTTATCATTTCATCTGTATATATATTAGAATAATCTTTCATAAAATTTATTAACTTTCTAAAATTAAAATCTAGGTTATTGTCATTTTCAATTGCGGACTTGGATACTACGATATTATAATTTTTAATTCCAGATAAAAAGTATAACATCGTATCATAATATATTTGTACAGTATCTGGAACTAAGACATCACCAAATTTATATATCCTCCGAATACTAGCCACTTCACTTAAATTAATAGATTCTATTGTCATTATGATATAAGTATATTATATTTTATTATTTTATAAGTATTTATAATATTATTTATGATTGATATCAAACCGTACAAAACTAAAGAATACAATAGTAAACAATCACGACATGATCATGTAGGTAAGCTACCAGCAAGACAAATATTCGCGGCTCCATCTGGCGTTGGTAAAACAGTTACATTAACAAATTTAATATTAAATGTGTATCGCGATTGTTTTGAAAAAATATTTATTTTTAGTCCGACAATACATTTAGATAATAACTGGGACACAGTAAAAGATTATATATCAAACAAATTAAAAATAAATCATACCGAGGACGATCCCGTATATTTTGATACATTTAATGAAGAACAAATGAAAAATATTATTGATACTCAAGAAAAAATAGTAAAATATATGAAAGATAAAAATTTTTCAAAAATTTATAATATTGCTATAATAGTAGATGATTTTAGCGATAATAAAGATGTTGCTAGAAAAAATAAAGAACTTGTAAGATTGTTTGTAAAAGGTAGACATTATTTTATTTCTACTTTTATAACGTGTCAATCTTACACATTATTGAATCCGGTAGTTAGAAAAAACGCAACACAATTATATGTATATAGATTAAGAAATCAGAAAGATCTAGATTCTATAATAGATGAACTTAGCGCTTTATATGATAAACAAACATTATTACAATTGTATCACACAGCCACCAATGAAAAACATAGTTTTATGTTTATTAATATGATGGAATCTGATAAAGAAAAAATGTTTTATAAAAATTTAAATCAACGAATGATACCTAATTAATATATATTAAATAATTAAATAATTAAATAATTAAATATATATTAATATTATATGATATTTTATGATTTACCAATAGAAATTAAAAACATAGTATTATCTTATAATTTAGGTGATGTTAGATTATTAAAAATAAAAAATAGTAATATTATTAAAAATTATATTAATAAATATAAACCAGTTTATAAATCTTACAAATTAAATAACCTAGATTGTTTTGAAATTGATAATATCAATATTAATAATGGATTATCATATGTTTTTAATTTAAGTGAGTTAGATAAATTACATAAAATATATACACCATTAAATTTAATAATTGAATATGGGTTAATTATTACATCTACATCATCTAAATGTTTGAATCAAGATCGTTTTCGTACTATAACATCAAATAATTTATTTGATATTTATTATTATCTTAATAAATATCTTTATGAAATTGAATTAGTGTATAATGATAATATGGTTAATTTTATTTCATTACAAGTAAAAAAAATAACTATTAAAGTCATCAATGATGACTTTTATAAATATTTTTAAATTAATAATATTAATATATTTTTTGTAATATTATTAATTTAAAAATCAAAATAATGAATACGAACAGAGATTGAGAGCAGGTAATTTATATATTAATTTGTCACATTTAGTTGCCTCTAGTTTTTCTAATCGTTCACTCATTTGTTTAATTGCTTTCAACTGTAATTTATCAATATTACTTAAATCTAGTTGTTCTATATCAATATCATTAATTTTATCAATAGATGAAGTTTCAACATTACTATTTGAATTACCCATTATATATTATTATTTAGATTATAATATAATACAATACAATAATAAATATTCAAAGGTATACAATACAATAATAAATATGCAAAGGAATTAGAATAGGCCAACAAAACAACAGTGTAAAAGGAGCACATATTTTATCACACTTCACCACTCGTCTGTCAAATTCATCATCTCTTCTTTGTTTTTTTAATTCTTTAATATATTCATCAAATTTAGAATGACTAAAATTACATGCTTCATTATTACATTTATCTAATGTAAATTCATATTTATTTAACTTAGTAATTTTACAACCGCAATAACAAGTTTTTTCTATCATACTATCATTCTTAAATAATACTTTTATTTTAACTTTTCTGTCAATGTCCATATATATATCTAGATATATTAATTATTTATTTATTTATTTATATATTTATATATTTATATATTTAAATTATTTATTTTTTCTTTTTAAATTCCTTAATTTCTTTTTCAAGTTTATCTACTTTATCATTTAATTCTAATACTGCTTTATGAACTAACACGGGTAAAACTAAATAATTTAATCCTAAATACTCTCTGTCTTTACTAACAACATTTTCAAATTCTTTCGGGATTGCTTTTAATACTTCATCTGCTATATATCCTATATGAGTTTTACCGCCATCATTTCTATCGTGTCTTTTAAACTTCTTCGGTTTAAATTTCTTAATAACATTCATACAATTAGATTTGATATTGTCTATATCATATTTCAATCTTGAATCAGATGAATCCACAAACGTTCCGTTGATGGTTACTGTTGTTGCTGTTAAATCTATATTAGTTCCTGTTGATGGTTCAATTAAATTACACAATAATTTCTTCGTTCCTGCAACTGTTACATTTTCATTAAAAGTTGATAAAGCATTATTTGTAAAACTTCCAGTATTAATGGTAGTTCCAAATGTCTTATCAATAGATAATAAAACTGAAGGTGTACTTGAAGCATCTGAAACTCTAAACGCTGTGTTTGATGTTCTGAATATTACATCAATTGTAGATAAATCAGTTCCATCATGATAAGTTGATATTTCACTTGTTCCCATTTTAATATCAGTTCCTGTTGTCATTGAAATATTATTTAAAAATGAAACCGTTGTTAAATCAAATGATTGAATGCTATTGGTAGCTAGATAAGAATTTTGAATGGCCAGGTTAGTATCAACGGTTATTAGTGTTCCTCCGTTGGGTGCTATATGATTACTTCTTAATGCTCCATTAGTTTTAACATAAACATCATCAGCAAATAAATTACCCATTACATCAACAGTAGAAGTGTTAAAAGTCCATCCAGTAGAAATATTAACTGCTCCAACTATGTTAGATTGAACAGCAGGGTCTCCACAAATAAACCTAATTGAAGAATTAGCATCACTATTCCTCATATCAAAAGATGAAAAAGCACTAACATATCTATATAATTCACAATTTGTATCAATTGTTAATTTACCATCAGTATCAATATTAACATTATCACAATTAACATCAGCATTCGTATAAATATTACCTAAAACATCTATAGGTTTACTAAAAATAGTTTTATTAACTAATCCATCACACATCATATATTGATTGGAAGCATTTGTAACATCACCAACACTAATGGCTACAAAATCATCATGAGACATATATAAGCCTTCAATAGAACTGGGAGTATATCTTCGTATTGAACCATTATTATTAAAATTCAAATATGAACCATTGTTAAGATTTACTGCCTTGTCAGTCCCTATAAAATCAACTGCATCAGTAAATCTCGATTTTCCGGCACAGTTTAAAACATAACCATTAACACCAACAGCACCTAAACCAAACCTATCTTTTACCCACACTCTTCCAACATTAGCATCTCCTATCTGTGTTTCCCATTGTCCTCCAGAGCTACTCATCCACATTCTACCATCTCTATTAATATTGAACTCTCTATTAAACATTTGAAAAGTCATTTGCAATCCAACATTAGGCGACGATGTAGTACTAAACTTATTACATATTATAGAACCAGTAGTCAACATATTTAAATTACTGTGTAAAGTTGTATTATCACTAAAATTAATAGCACCTGCTACTGATTGAGCGTTAGTATCTATTTTATCTAACTTTTGTCCTAATGATGTATCCTGTGAATTATTGCTAGTAATTATTGAGTTGATTGTGTTTGTATTTCCTGTTATTAATCCTGCTAAATTATCTGACTGTAAAACATATCTACTATCAGAACCTGTTATATCTAAAATAGATGAACAAGAAAATAAACCTGATACTTGTAAATTAGATAATATTGTAGTATTATGATTTAATAATATTTTATCATTTTGAAAAGTTGAAGAATTATTAATTTCTACATCTCCAAAACCTCTTTGATTTAAAAACATAGTTGCTCCACTTAAATTTCCATAAATATAACTATCAAAATAATTATTATACATTTCATAAAAATTATTATAATTTCCAAAATTTGCTATTTTGAAAGTTGCAGTAGTTGTTATATTATGTATTAATGTATTATTTAATATTGATGTATTTAATTTATCTGATAATAAATTATTAGTTGTTATTTTATTGTAATATAAATTACTATCAAATGAACCTGTTTGTAATTGAGATATTAAATGAGAATTTGATGAAATATTATTAAAATTAGTTGATACAGTAGAATTTAAATTATTTATTAAATTTGTATTTGATGAAATATTATTAAAATTTGTATTAATTAAATTAGTATTAGAACTAATATTATTAAAATTAGTTGTCATAGTAGAATTCAAATTATTTATTAAACTTGTATTTAATGAAATATTATTAAAATTTGTATTAATTAAATTAGTATTTGAAGAAATATTATTAAAATTAGTTGTCATAGTAGAATTTAAATTATTTATTAAACTTGTATTTAATGAAATATTATTAAAATTTGTATTTGAAGTTATTGTCAGATTACCTATTAAAAAAGAATTTGAACTAATATTATTTGATAATACATTAATTTCTGTTTTGTCATATGTTTTCAGTTATATCATAAAAATTAGCGTTTATCTGTTCCTTTGTGTAAGTATCTGCTTGGTCTGCTTTACTATCTAATACTGTTTGAATGTCAGATTTACTCGCGTAAAGGTCTTCTATATCATTGACTGCTCCATCTTTTACTTGCCTAATTCTATTTGCTGTAATATCAAAGATATTCATTAAGTTTTTGCTCATAATATTATATTATTAATTAGAAAATTAATAATATCATATTTTTTATTTTAATCATAAAATGATACAGAATTTGAGCGGATTTCAAGAATGCACTCATGAACCAAGAGCATATAAATTCTCTCGGCCATTTTACCAGGATCGCTATATAATGTTGAACCCTCCAACGCTTTTATTTTAACAACCATATTTGAATTATTTTTAAGGTTCATACCAGTATAATTTGCACTTTCTAATTTTTGTAAATTAAAACCATACATAAAAGCGTGAGACCTGTAATCTTCTGCACTAACTAACATTGGTTTATCAGCACAATGCATAAGATGGGCATATGCTTCACGAACACCTTGAATTTCTTGACTTGGAATAACTTGATTACCGATTATCAAAGAAGCAGATAAATCATGCTCTGGGTCATAACGTCCTTTATCACCTGTTACATGTGCCAGTGGATGATACATAAAGTTATATGGTTTCAATAATTCACCGTATCCGCCTACATAACCCTTTTGAGTCGCATTTGAAAAAGAAATAAACAGTTTATTTAATTTAGACACATTACGGACAATAGTTGTGAATATTTCAGTTGTTGTTGATGCTGTTTGTTCTTGTAGGGTTTCAGTTTCAAATGTAATAGGAAGAGAACCAGTTTCTAATAATTTAGCATACTCTGCATATAAGCTATCGTCAAGAGTATAGACATTTCCTTTGAATAAAGGTTTTGTAACAGACCACTGTATACTTGTATTTGTAGTAGTAAAAAGTCCTGTTCTATTAACAATTGGTTTTAATACATCAGTGGTTAGATATAATTCAATCGTGATTGGGCAATAAGATAAAGGTATCCAGTTTTCACAAGTCTTGAAACATTTTAAATTTAAATCAAAATATACATTAGCACTTTTACCTTCTTTAATTCCTTTATAATTACCATTGGTTACATTTCTAGTTACTGCTTGAGTAGTAGAAGTTCCAGTAGCATCACAAACTAAAAACCGTCCATCATGATTGAGTAGAGTATTCCCAAAACCTAATGCTTCATCAATTCTTTTTTCTTCTGATGATTTTAATACATCTTTCATAGCACTTGCACGAGAAAGAGAATTTAAATCACATACAATGACATCGCCCATTAACACACGCACTCTATCAAAGAAACCTGCTGTATCAATTGGTCGAAGTTCGTTAAATTCTGTGTTATCAGTGTTGTTTAGAGTAAATCCTAATAATAGTGAAGGTAAGGACAACCATTGATTAGGTTGTCCAGTAATGTTAAATCTAATTACAGAGTTGGTATCAGCGGTATATGTTGAAACCGATGAAGGATAAAAGTTTTTACTTTCTTTTGACCGAACATAAGAACCGCCATCTTTTAATTTAAATCTTAAATTCTTTTCAACAAGGACATCTTCAATATCTAGTGTTTCCATAACTTATATATTTAATAATAGAAAAATATTAATTATTCTATTATTAAATTATTTTATTTTAAAGTGTGAATAATCTATAACTTCTTTTTTAGATTTTTTTTTAATAGTTTTTTAGATTTATTTTTAATATTATTATGTTCAACCTTATAATTAGGTTCGTCTTCTACAATCTTTTTAATGTCTTCATAACTGACTTTCTTTTTAGGATTTATAGTATTTTTTATATCATTATTAGGCATTATATATAAGACTACAAAATTTCCTTTACAGGTTCAATGCTTCTTGATACGTCCTTGCCAGTATCACCATATAATGAGTGTTGATGATTTGTTAATGGGGTAAAACCTCCTCTATTTGATGTTATACTGCCTCTATCTAAAATACTGACTATATCACCAAAATTTCTTAGGCTTGTGTAGTTGTCATTGTTTTTGTTTGACATTGAAATAAAAGGAGCACCGTAAGTAGTTAATCTAATATTTCTATCAGGATGTTCTTTTAAATATTTAGCACTCGCACTACTACCCAATGAATGTGAAATAACTTCACTAATATTATGGTTTTCATCAAGTATATCGCTAATATCTCTATACCTTTCACTGAATGAACTTAAGCCAAATGGAATTGTAATATCACTTAAAATATCATTAATATTTGATATAATATTAGACTTACCAAATGTCCAGCAACATATAGTTTATTATTATCTAAATAATAACCTTTACCATTTGTATATGCTTTGTTTAATCCTTCTGTGTCAGATAAATTATTATTATATTTAGGTTTGAATAATGATTTTTCTTGTTGAATTTCATTAATTATTTTCCTATACATCTCACTATATCCTTGATGAAGAGGGTTGTATGATTTTAATGTTCCTTCTTTTAAATAATATTTGTACTTCGTAGCGTTTTTATTATCATAAAAACTGTATTTATATTTATTTTTCATATATAATTAAATTATAAAATTTCTAATTAATTAATATAATGAGATTTCGTAAAATATATATCAACAGTGCTTATCGTGATTTAAATGACAGTCAATCTACATCAGATTTTGTTATTAATTTAAGAGAGCAACAAGAATGCGGACCAAATACTAAAATGATTTGTCACGAAGTATCTATCGCTAATTCATTTTATCCAATTGAAGATAATTTAAATAACAGATTATATTTAACATTAGGAGGGATATTAATAGGAGCACCAGTATATTATTTTATTGTAGCACCTGATAAAGGTAGTTATGTAGGTAGTGAATTAGCAACCGAATTACAAAATAAATTGAAAACTGCTACTAATGGAACTGATGGAAACAGTAATTTTTTTACTTGTAGTTATTCATTAAAAACAAATAATATAACTATAAGTTGTAATTATATTTCTTACTTTTTTATAATCCATACAGATAAAGAATTAAAAACAAATTACAGTTTTGGTGTTGATTATGATAGAGATTATCCTAATAGTATTAATGACATTTTAGGAAATACTACTGAAAAAGTAAATAGTACAGCAGACCCGTTTGTTAGTGGATTTATATCATTTTTACCTGTTAAAATTATTTATATTCATTGTAATGAATTAAGTAACGGAAACCAGTTATGTAGTTTTGGTACTTCATCAATAATAAAAAAAGTACCAGTTTTAACATCATTCGGCAACCTCATATATGATAATGAACTAATTTTAAATGATGCTAATGATGTTAGTATGCGTTCATTGAATAGACTTCATTTTAGATTTACTGATGCGTCGGGTAGAGTTTTAAATATGAATGGCACAACATCTTCTTTTTCATTAACATTTTTTGAAGGTTAGAAAAGCATATATTAAATACTTTAATATAAATATTTGTTATATACTAATTATATTAAAATATTTTAATATAAATATTTATTATATGCTAATTATATGGTTAAAAATATTGAAATAGTAGATGTAGGCAGTGAAAATAATGAAGCACCTAAAGAAGTAGAAGACAGTAAAGAAGAACCTATTATTAATGAAGAAAGTAAAGAAGTAGAAACTAATAATATTATAAATGAAGAAAATAATAAAGACAATACACCAGATAATAATATAGACGAACGCGAATGCTTCGCGTTGCTACGCGAACCACCAAAACAAGAATTAAAATCTAAAACATACTCAACTGAAAAAGTGGAATGTCCAAAATGTAAAAAATATTTAACAAAATACACTTTCAGATATCGTCATAACTGTAATGGAATACCAGTTAAGAAAGAACCAGACCCTAACAAAGTTGTTCGAAGAAAAATTATGCATCCAGAACAAGCAAAAGAATTTGAGAATAATGTATATGAAAAAGTTAAAGATAATATTCCAAAAGTTGATGAACAAGAAATAGAAAGAAGAGTTGAAGAACGATTGAAAAAACATTTAGAAACAACTGCTAATAAAGTATTTGAAACCGCAAAAGACCGTTACATTAATATTAAAATGGAACGAGATAATAAAAATAAACAGAAAATTAATAATTTAGCAAATAAAATTATTTAATCTAATTATTATTATATAATGATTATTGATAAAAAACAATTGCTTATGCACCGTAGAGAAATTTATGACAACGTTGTAAATAGAATAACAGAACCACAAAATAAACACAAACCGAATATCAGTGATGTTATTGATAGAAAAGCAGTTTTTGAAACAAACAAACCAAAAAAGAAGAATAAATATAAATCAACTCAACATTACTATTATGAAGGAGACAACAAGGCACACCAACCTAATTACACATATTTTAAAGAATTACAAGAACAATTAGAACGTCATAGCGCTAAAAAAGATTATGCTGTATTTCAAAATAAAAGAAGATATCAAGATGAAGCACAGGCGTATTTTAATGAAATTCAAAGGTTGGAAGGTGAAAAATTGAGACATCATCCATCAAGTGAAACAGGTAAATCCTATTCAGAAATGGTTAAGAAGAAGAAAGGAATAATCAATCAATTAAGAAAGGATTTTAATTTTGATTAAATTAATTAATTAGATTAATAAATATAATCTAATTAATTTAATATACTAATGAGATTAGACAATGCACAGATGAAAACATTAAAATCACAATTGAGATTAAGACCGTCTTATAATGAACTGATAAAGGAAATTACAAAGGAAGAATTAAAAAATAAGAATATAAGAGATGTAATAGACAGAAACGCTTATTATTTTCGTGATAGTCCATTAGGAACAGTGTATGATAATACAGTAGATTTGAGACAGCAACACTTTAAAAAAATGGTAGATGGAGAAAATCAAGCAAAATATTTTGATATATCGAAGGATGATGAAATGGATGATTTAAGAGACGGTTCAATACAAACACTAAGTGCCACAATGGATGATGCAGAGGAACAACACGAACGACAAATCAGTCAAATTTCTAAAAGACTTAGTAGTGAACAAATAGCAGACCTACACCAACGAGCACAACGAGCAAAACAATTAGATGAAGATGACTGGCAGTCAGTAGCAACCGCAAAGTCAAGTGATGATTTACCGACATTGGAAGATTTACAACCAAAAAGAGTTTCAAATTTACAAAAAGCAAGAGCAAGATTGCAATTGAAACGATTTATTGATGAAGATAAATACAGTCCTGAACCAAAAAGAGTTTCAAATTTACAAATAGCAAGAGCAAGATTGGAATTGAAACGATTAGATGACGAAGATAAAAACAGTCCTGAACTAATAGAAATAAAAGAAGCAGAAAAAAGAATAGAGCAAAAAATGGAAACCGCTGGCAGTTCATCCACATTACCAGCAAGACAAACAAGAACACATAAGGAAACTATTGACTATTCAACTGATATAACCCATTGGAAGGGAAGCACAGTAAAAGAAGAAGACATATTATTTCAATTATATTTAAGAGGAGCAGGACTTACTGAAGAACAGGAACAACAATATTCAAACCCAAAGAAAAAGGGGAAAGGTAAAAAGGAAACTGGTAGAACTTATTTAGTTGGACTGGTGGAGAAGCTTATAAACAGCGGAAAATGGACAACAGAAGTAAATGATGAATTGTTAAGAAAAAGAATGAATGATTGGAAAGATATGAAAGGAAAAGGCAAGGCAACAAAGGAAAAATAGATAATTTTACATAATTTTATCAATAATTATATAAAATGATTAACAACCACAAGCAAGAGTTAAGGAAACGCCCTACATATGATGAAATGCTTAAACAAGCAATCACAAGCAAAATGAAAACAACAGTTATATTGAAGAAATACAACAAATATATGTTATTGAATAATTTTGATTTTGATAAAATGGATTTAATGAATTATAAAAATAAAGAAAGATATATGAACGCAGAAGTTATGATGGCAGACAAGGCAACACAAACGCTTAACAAAGAAAACAAGGCAACACAAACAGACCTACCAAATGATAAAGAGACACAAACTTATAATTTTGATGATATGACAAAACTATTAGGCGGTTATTCAAAGAGTTTCAAAAGCAAATTGATAACCAAGGCTGAAGCAGAAGCAGAAGCATTTACATATGACCCTGATTTATATGATGATGACGATGATGATGATGACAAAAAAGATGATGACATTGATAAATATAGAAAGAAATTATTTATGTTGATGAGGATTATAGAATTTATGATGAGGTCAGGCTTTAGTATAGGACAAATAGTAGCACATTTAACATATCACACTACATTAACTACAATTCAAGGTTCAGAGTTATTAGTTAATCTGACAATGAATTCATTAGTAACATCATACGATATAGCAACTGCTATAATGAATTGGTTGAATACAAATGTTAGTGAAGAAGTTGAATTAAACACTTCCCCGCCTGTTAGCGTTAATAGTTCTCCGCCTGTTGAGCTGAGCTCAATAGCTGATGATGAACAAAGTTCATCATTACCTATCACTGTTAATAGTTCTTCAACGCATACTGTTAATTCATCATCATCATCAGAAGAAAATTCTAATTATGAAATAGCACCACCAACAGAAATACCTATTCCTACAGATGCTGAAAGTGAAAATGAAGATAAGGATAAAGATAAGAATAAAGAAAAACAATAAAATAATAATAATAATAATAAAATATAAAAAATAAAATACCAGAATTTGTAAAAATGCCTTAAAGAAATAGCGACTTTATTCTATAAGATAAATGCCATTCTATAGCAGACACTCAGATGATGGAAGAGATAGATTGTTAGGAGGAATACATGATGAAGATGATTATAATGACTTTATGAATATGTTATTTATGAATAGTAGTTTTGCTGATGACATTGAAAGACATTATAAAAGTTCAGATGCTGATGTGTTGCCAAGTCCTACTGATAGCGAAGAAACAAAAGAAAATAAAGAGAAACAATATCAAAAGGATTATCATAAAAAATACTTACAAGAAAAACTTAATAAACCTTATACATGTAATATTTGTGGAAAATCAATGGCCAACAGTTCTAACAAATCAAGACATGAAAAAAGTAGAAAGTGCCAGAGTACTAAAAGTAAAGTCTAATTGGATAATATTAATTTAATTTTAATTAATATAATCCAATTTCAATATATGAGTAAACTAAGTAATGAGGAGATAATGAGCAATATCTACTATGATTTAGAAACAGGTTATGGTTCTAAACAAAGCTTATACAATCAAGCAAAAGAGGAAGGAGCAAGTGTAACATTAGAAGAAGTGGCAAAGCGGTTGAAGAAGCAACCTAACAAGCAAATAAAGCCGTATCAGAATTATAACAGTTTCTTAGTGCCATATGCCAGAGCAGAATTTCAAATAGATATTATGGATATGAAAATATTTAAAAAAGAAGATGAAGAACGCTATGCATTGATTGTAATAGATGCTTTCAGTAAATTAGGTTTTGTGTATCCAATGTTTCAAAGAGACAGTCCAAATGTTTTGAAAGGGTTGAAAGAAGCATTTAAAGTTATGGGTGAGCCTGTGGAAATATTTTCTGATGATGATGGAGCATTTAAAGCAGAAGTAAAGAAATATTTAGATGATTTAGGTATAATACATAAAACAACACTAACGCATGCTAATATTGTGGAGAGATTGATTAGAACGATGAAAAAAGGAATAGGAGACAGAATAAATTTTACTAAAGGTAGATGGACTGATATGTTGAAACCTACATTAAAGAAATATAATAGCGCTATTCACTCATCAACTGGAATGAAACCAAATGAAGCGCATGATGATAACAACAGAGCAAATGTAAAAGCAAACCTTACACTGAAGCAAAAGCATATGAGGAAATATCCTAAATTATCAGTTTCAGACACAGTGAAAATATACCAAAAAGGAAAAGGTAATTATACATCGAGGAAAGAAACCAACTCAAAGTGGACAGAACGGAAATACAAAATAGAAAAGATAGAAAAAGATATAACATTACAAACATACTATGTCTTGGAAGGATTGAAAAAGCATTATTTGCGCCATGAATTATTATTAATTGAAAATTAAAATAATTTAGACTAATAATTAGTTATTTAGTTCTTAGAATTTTATGACTTTAAAAAGACTTAAAGAGAAAATACCTAATTAAATTATATAGATAATAATATGAATAGAGATTTACCGCCAGATGAAAACACTAAAATAGTTAAGTATCTTCTTAAAGAAAATTTAGGAGAATAAAAAGTAAATAATAAAGGTAAAAAACTTAAAACCATAATTATAGGAAACAACCAGTATAGATATAATCCAGAAAAACCAATAAGCAATAGATTGAGTAAGAGACTTGAAGCAGTAAAGAAAACTAATGACTACAAAGCAAATCAAATCAGAGAAAGAGTAGGAGCAAGAACGGTTTTAAACCATGCTATTAAGAAAAAAGCAGTAATAACAGAAGAAAGAAGCGCCTTTAGAGCATATGCTAACGCCTACACAATTTCAAACATTCATTTAAAAGAGTTGAACGGATTGACTTTTTTTAATTATCAATTTGACAAACTTAATGAATACTTGAAAGAGAATAGAGGAATGAAACTTAATGCTACAATAAATATGAAAGTTATGAACTTATTTGATGAGGAAAGAAACGTAACAGTTAGGACAAGGTCGTACACTATTGTAAATGAAGAGGATTTAAGGAATGCTTTGAAAAGAATGAGACCTGATGTTGAAACAAGAATTTTAGATATGGCTTTGTATCAGTCAGGATTAATAATTAGCAATATTAATTATATTCATATCATGTATAATAAATATAATCCGACTAGAGCTGGCAAATATATTGAACTTCCAGAATGGATTAAAAAGAAAAAGGCATGTATCAATATTAAAAATCAAGATGACAAGTGTTTTAAATATTCTATTGAGTGTGGATATTGTAAAATTAGTGATAAAGCACACCCTGAAAAGATGTTTCATTACAAGAAGATAGCAAGTGATTTAATTTTTGATGGTGTGAGTTTTCCTGCGAATAATAATGATATAGATATATTTGAAGAAAATAATAAGTCAATATCCATTAATGTTTATGAAATTGATGATAATGAACAAATTGTTATTAGTAGAAAATTGAAAAATAAAGATGCTTCTTTTCATTTTGATTTATTAAGAGTTGATGATGAGGATTGCAGTCATTATGTGTATATAAAAAGTTTGAGCAGACTTATTAATAATCAAAAAAGTAATCATAATGGTAAGTCCTATTTTTGTAAATATTGTAATCATTGATTTAGAAATGAAGAATTATTAAATAAACATTATGATAGTGGATGCATGGAAGTTGAAGGACAACAAATAGTAATGCCTAAGCCTTATGAAAAAGTTAGTTTTAAGCATCACTTCAAAAAGTTAAGGTGTCCTTTTGTTGTATATGCTGATTTTGAATGTTTGACAGAGGAACTGAAAAAACCTGATGAAGATGAAGATAAAAACACTTTTTCTTATCAAGAGCATAAACCATGTGGTTTTATGCTTAATATTGTTAATGCTGTTGATAATACAAATTATGAATTTATGTATCGCGGTAAAGATGCTGTTGATGTGTTTTGTCAAAAACTTAATGACATTAGGGCAGAAGTAAAGGAGAAGATGGGAGAAAACGAAAAAATAGATATGACTGATGAAGACAAAGAAGATTTTAAACATGCTAAAAACTGCTTTATTTGTGGGGATAAGTTTAGAATGAACTATAAAAATGCAAAGGAAGCAGAGAAATATAGAAAAGTTAGAGACCATTGTCATTTTACAGGTAAGTATAGAGGTTGTGCTCATAATGTTTGCAATCTTAATTTTTGTAATAGATATTTTAAAATTCCAGTATTCTTTCATATCATGAAAAATTATGACGGTCATTTAATTATTCAAAATGCTGATAAATTAAGTAACAACAATAAAATAGGTGTCATCGCTCAGAACAGTGAAAAATTTATTAATATCAGTTTTGAAAGTTTGAGTGTTAAAGACACTTTCGGGTTTTTAACTGCTTCATTAGATAAGTTAGTTTCAATGAGTAAGTATGATAATACAGATGAAGAAGATAAAAGTAAATGGTTATTGCGTGAAGACTGGAAAGATAATTTTAGGTTCAGTAGTAAAAATGATGTGATTAAGAGTGAGAAATGTCTAGATTTATTAACTGATAAAGGCGTTTATCCTTATGACTACATGAATTCATTTGATAAATTTGATGATGAGCAATTACCGAGTAAGGATGATTTTTATAGTCAGTTGAGTGAAGAAGGTTCAAGTGTTAACGACTATGAAAGGGCAAAAATTATATGGAAGCATTTTGACATTAAGAATATGGGTGAATACCATGATTTATATTTGAAAACTGATGTATTATTATTGACTGACATTTTCGAAAACTTTAGAGATGTATGTATGAAATATTATGGATTGGACCCTGCTTATTATTATACATTGCCTAACTTTGCTTTTGATGCTATGCTTAAAATGACTGGTGTAGAGTTTGATTTAATATATGACCAAGAAATGTATGAAATGATAGAAGCGGGACTTAGAGGCGGGATGTGTATGGTTTCTACTAAAAAAGTTGAAGCAAATAATAAATACATGGGAGAAGAATATGATAAAAATAAAGAAAGTAGTTATATTAACTATTTTGATGCTAATAATTTGTATGGTTTAAGCATGATACAAAAACTGCCATATAAAAATCTAAAATGGGATGATACATTAAAAGAAGAAGACATTATTAATTATAAGAATAATAATATTGGATATATTCTAGAAGTGGACTTAGAATATCCTAAAGAATTACACGATTTACACAATGACTATCCAATGGCACCTGAGGTTATGAATGTTAAAGCCAACATGCTGTCAGATAAACAAATTGAAATTTATGAATTTTTAAATCATAAAAAACCTACGGATGAGAAAACAAATAAATTAGTATTGAATTTAAATGATAAAGAAAAATATGTAATCCATATAAGAACCTTGCAATTTTATTTGAAGCAAGGATTAAAACTTAAGAAAATTCATAGAGCAATTAAATTTGAACAAAAAGAAGTTTTAAAACCTTACATTGAGTTTAACACTGACAAGAGGAAGAATGCTAGAAATGATTTTGAGAAAGATGTTTACAAATTGATGAACAATGCCATATTTGGAAAAACAATGGAGGATAAGCGAAAACATTTAGACTTTGAAGTTGTAAGTGATGAAACTAGATATATGAAGTGTGTAAGTAATCCTAACTTCAAACATAGTCATATCATTAATGAAAATTTGGTTGGAGTTGAAAAGCAAAGAACAAAGTTGAAACTAGACAAACCTATATTTATTGGGATGAGTATTTTAGATTTGAGTAAGCAACACATGTATAAATTTTATTATGACGTTATGAAGCCTAAATATGGAGATAATATTAAAATGGTATATACTGATACTGATAGTTTTGTATTTCATACTAAAACCAATGACATTTATGAAGACCTGAATACAATTAAAAAAGAATTAGATTTTTCAGATTATCCTAAGGAACATAAATGTTATTATGATAATAACAAGAAAGTATTAGGGAAATTTAAGGATGAATTAAAAAGTAAAATAATAACAGGGTTTATAGCTCTTCGTCCTAAATGCTATGCTTACTCAGTTTATGGTGATGATAAACAATATAAGAAATGTAAGGGCATAGCAAAAGGCACAGTAAGACGTCAAATGAAATATGAAGAGTTTGAGACGGTTTTAAAAACTAATGAGGTTATACATAAGTCATTTAATAGTATTAGAAGTAAAAACCACAGAATTTTTAGTATAACAACTAAAAAAATTGCTCTTAGTAGTTATGAAAACAAAAAATATTGGATAGATAGTGTAAACTC
>CAUJNA010000273.1:183528-239837 GCA_963377175.1 Effrenium voratum
GGGGGGGGGGGTTGGGGGAGGCGTTTCTAAGTGTTCACCCCCAGCTGATTTCAAGCCTCCGGCAACCCCAAGAAAGCACCAATGCTCCCAGGATGAAGGTCTATATATATATATAAATATGTGTGTGTGTGTTTGTGTAAGTAGATCATGCCTTGCTCACACAGTGCTGACATGTATGGAGTATTGGTCATGTATACCCACAAACAAGTCCAATTGGTAGACTCTGAGGGGGGGGGGAGTTGGGGGAGGCGTTTCTAAGTGTTCACCCCCAGCTGATTTCAAGCTTCCGGCAACCCCAAGAAAGCAGCGATCCCCCCATGACGAAGGTCTGTACATATATACATATATGTGTGTTTGTGTAAGTAGATCATGCCTTGCTCACACAGTGCTGACATGTATGGAGTATTGGGCATGTATACCCACAAACAAGTCCAATTGGTAGATTCTGAAAAAAGAAGCGGGTTGAAAAAACCGTTTCTATTTGTTCGCCCCCAGCTGATTTCAAGCCTCCGGCAGCCCCAAGAAAGCACCGATGCTCCCAGGATGAAGGTCTATATATATATATATATATATATATAAATATGTGTGTGTTTGTGGAAGTAGATCATGCCTTGCTCACGCAGTGCTGACATGTATGGAGTATTGGTCATGTATACCCACAAACAAGTCCAATTGGTAGACTCTGGGGGGGGGGGGGTTGGGGGATGCGTTTCTAAGTGTTCACCCCCAGCTGATTTCAAGCTTCCGGCAACCCCAAGAAAACAGCGATCCCCCCATCACGAAGGTCTGTACATGTGTATATATATATATGTGTGTGTGTGTTTGTGTAAGTAGATCATGCCTTGCTCACACAGTGCTGACATGTATGGAGAACTGGTCACGGGGGTTCGGGGAGGCGTTTCTAAGTGTTCACCCCCAGCTGATTTCAAGCCTCCGGCAACCCCAAGAAAGCACCGATGCTCCCAGGATGAAGGTCTATATATATAAAAATATGTGTGTGTTTGTGTAAGTAGATCATGCCTTGCTCACACAGTGCTGACATGTATGGAGTATTGGTCATGTATACCCACAAACAAGTCCAATTGGTAGACTCTTGGGGGGGGGGGGGGGGGTTTGGGGGAGGCGTTTCTAAGTGTTCACCCCCAGCGGCAACCCCAAGAAAGCAGCGATCCCCCCATGACGAAGGTCTGTACATGTATAAATATATGTGTGTGTGTTTGTGTAAGTAGATCATGCCTTGCTCACACAGTGCTGACATGTATGGAGTACTGGTCACGGGGGTTCGGGGAGGCGTTTCTGTGTTCACCCCCAGCTGATTTCAAGCCTCCGGAAACCCCAAGAAAGCACTGATGCTCCCAGGATGAAGGTGTATATATATATATATAAATATGTGTGTGTTTGTGTAAGTAGATCATGCCTTGCTCACGCAGTGCTGACATGTATGGAGTATTGGTCATGTATACCCACAAACAAGTCCAATTGGTAGACTCTGAGGGGGGGGGGGGGTTGGGGGAGGCGTTTCTAAATATTCACCCCCAGCTGATTTCAAGCCTCCGGAACCCCAAGAAAGCACCAATGCTCCCAGGATGAAGGTCTATATATATATATAAATATGTGTGTGTGTGTTTGTGTAAGTAGATCATGCCTTGCTCACACAGTGCTGACATGTATGGAGTATTGGTCATGTATACCCACAAACAAGTCCAATTGGTAGACTCTGAGGGGGGGGGGGGGTTGGGGGAGGCGTTTCTAAGTGTTCACCCCCAGCTGATTTCAAGCTTCCGGCAACCCCAAGAAAGCAGCGATCCCCCCATGACGAAGGTCTGTACATATATAAATATATGTGTGTTTGTGTAAGTAGATCATGCCTTGCTCACACAGTGCTGACATGTATGGAGTATTGGGCATGTATACCCACAAACAAGTCCAATTGGTAGATTCTGAAAAAAGAAGCGGGTTGAAAAAACCGTTTCTATTTGTTCGCCCCCAGCTGATTTCAAGCTTCCGGCAACCCCACGAAACCATTTCATTAACCTTATGATGTGTTTCATTATTGTCCACGGTGTCGCGCAGTTTTTTCCTGTTGTTTTCTGTTGAAACAAGGGAGGGATGAACACATGATGAAAAACAGATGATGTTCATGGGAAGTTCTGAAAACAAAAAATGCCAGCAAATCATAATTTGTTTATCATTGTTCATTGTTTCATCATTTGCATACTGTGCTCATATTGGTTCATCATTGTTTCATCATCTCGTCATTTGTTTTTTTGGTATAATCGCTGTTTTTTCGTGATTTGTAGGTTGTCTTTTGTCTGGCTGCCCGAAGATCTCTTAAGTCTATCATGTGTGCTGTGTTCCGGATTCATTGGGTATATATATATATATAGTTAGTTCCGCTGTTTTTTTCTTGCATGGTCGGCTCTTTTCTCTCTCGGGGCAACGCCCGTGACCAATGCTTACTTAGAAGCCGCAGGTACCTCTCGGGCAACACTTAGAAACGTTTCTAAGTTTTTGACGGCTGGTAATATGCATCAGAATCGCCATAAAGGCGAAGAAAACGTTTCTAAGTGTTGGTCGGCCGAACCGTTTCTAAGTGTTGAATTTACTGTTTTTATTTTTTTCGTTTCTAAGTGTTTGTCGGAAATTTTGGAAACCAAAACTGTTTCTAAGTGTATGTCCGTCACTATAAAACAAAAAAGAAAGAAGAATGAAGCTGAACACTCATGCCTGCAACCCCTCGCGCTTTTCTCTCATGAAGAAAGCATAAGGGCAAATCCAGCAAAAGCTGCTTCAGTTGGTGGTGCGCAGGCCGCCAAATTGGCTAGCACTTTTACTGCACACAGCGCCAACGGTTCTTTCGGAGCTGCCTGATGGCCCGCTCAACTCGTGAAGTGGCTTACCTAGATGCCTCCGAAAGACTGAGTCAGCAACCCGGATAAGCTCCGCCGCATCTTCTTCCAACAATATACCACCGAAAAATTCAACCAGCTCACACGGCCTCAAGTTAGCCAAGTCTGATTCGCAAGCAATGCCCCTGCGGCGCAAAATGTGCACAAGACCTGGGTGGACACTTGCCAGAAAGGCTTCGGAAAAGCTAGGCTCCGGTGCCGCGCAAGAATTGGCGCAACGCTTACCGAGGGCCTTGCCGAGTAAGGCGACTGACGGCTTCCATGGCAATGTCGCATACAACGCCTCTGCGTGTGAATGGGCGCACACAGGAAATACCAAAATGGCTAGGCAGCCCAAATCGAGACAAAGAAGTCTTCGATCGATGGCTGCCTCGAACCGCGCAGCCATCAATGTTCACGCTTCAAAGACACAGCCTGCCAATCCCAGCCAGGCCAAGCTGATTCCAAGAAAAAAAAGTTCCCGGAAAGAGGACACGCCCATATGGGGGTTGATCGAAAGGACGTAGGGCTTGAGCAATAATGTACCTTCCCAATATGAATCTGAAAAGGTTTGTGGGAAATTACGAGCCCCTCAGGCCCCTCCAAATGACTACATGAATACGTTCAGGGAACCTCAAATGGCTCCCTTCAAACGTGGGAATGTGCGTCGTATAAAATCCCAGCCCACTTGCACCAGACAGGAAATCATAGAACACCTCGGGGTTCCGGCTCAAACATGGTGGATTCCATTTCGTGCCAAAAAAAAAAAGAAGAAAAGGGAGCCATGGGGGGGGGGTCAAGAGCCTGGGCCAAGCCAGCAAAGAGAGCGCCCGAAGCGTGCGCCGCTTCCTTTTTGACCTGCCCTCCCTCGGCTCTTCAGCCCCTTGCAGCCTCCGGTTGCAAGTGGGAGACGTGGATGCCAACTCAATATTGCAGGTGAGCAGGTGGGGGGGTGTTTTTTTTTCGGGAAAGCCCCCCCCCCGAATGGTGGGTGTTCATTTTCCCTGCAAAACCACCAAAAAGCAGGGGGAGACCTCGAAAAAGCTACACTCACTCCCAAGCACTGAAACGAAGTCTGCCAGGGGTTGGATCGAATTTTCAACTTGCAATATTCATTGGAATCGACCGTGGTGGGGTTCCGCGCAACCGTCCCTGAAACCATGGATCCTCTGCGCTTACATGCCGCGCTTTGCGGCGCCTATGAAAAGCTCGTGGCGAGCTTAGTATCCACTGTCTCAGGAACGTCGCAGGTTGCAAATCGGCATGGATCTGAACATGCTCTGCATGCAACCCATGCCCGAAACAAAATATTGCACGCAGACGAATTAGAACGGGCAACACTTCTTGACGGGCTTGGCCGGCATCTTGGCCGGCCCCTTCGTAGGTGGGGCAGGTTCCTGCTTGGCAGGTTCCTGGACGTTGGGCTCGTCTCCTTGGGTCTCCTCAGCATACGCACGGCAAAAGAGCGGCTGGCGGGCCGGCTTGCTTACCCTTGCAAGGGATGTTCTTCAGCCATCCGTGGCCATTCATCACACGGGTGGAAGGTGACAAAGAGGAGGTGAGAGAAACCTTTCTCTGGACAGGATTGCTTCTCAAAACCACGCCTCTGCATTGTTTGGCGTTGGAGCTGCATCGATGGGAGGCCTAGGCGAGAAAAGCCCGGCACCTCCTAGGCCTTTTGCCACCAGACAAGATCCACCGAACCTACACCGAAATCGGCATAAGATCCGAGCAAACCTGCTGATGGTAGGTGCTGCAGAGGCAGCGGACTTGTGTCGTCCGGCCTAAGGTCACAGGCGAAGGGCACGAGTTCCGAAGCGCATTGGGACCCGCGCCTCAACTCGTCCATGGTGTCCGGACCGGCAGCCGCGCAACAATTCAGGGCGCAGTTGCCTGGTCTGTCGTCAGAGCAGTGTCAAAAAAGTGCTCAGCAAAAATCGCGTCGAGATCCTGAATGTAAGGCAAGCAAAGCCACACAATCTTCTTGTTTCGCCATCTGGGAATTGGCTGGCTGCTTGTCTGCCTGGCCTGTCGGTCTTCTTTGGTGCGCTAAACACTCTTCGGACCTCTTAACTTGGCGAGAGACAAATACTGGAGACTTTCGTTCTCCTATTCAAGTGGATATATCATTTGGGAACGGAGCTAACCACCCCACCCTCTTTAGGCGCCTTCGCTCCCAGCCATCTCGGTGCCCAAGACCAGCTCCGCCTCACGAAGAAACTGCGTCCCCCCCGGTCGAGGCGCTGGCGGAGCGCAAAGCTGTGGCTCAAAAAAGAACGTACCAAAACGGCATCTGTCCAAAGACTAAAACCTGCCGTAACCCCAGCTCTGTAAGCATCTTGGATTCATTTTGAATCAAAGGCGAAAACCTGCCGTAACCCCAGCCTCTTTCTTTTGTTTTGAGCCACACCAAAATGGCAAAGGATTCCGAGTTTCCCTTTGTGACGCAAACCAAACCGAAAATGCATCGCTGTTCTTGGGACTCTCTAGGACTCCTGCACAGCCCCAAAAGTTTCCGCCCCCACCACCAGCCTTGAGCAAAGGGCCGTCCAACATCCTCGAAGGGTCCTGAAACGTGCAAAAAGCCCAGCTTGATGCAAGCCTTTAAGCCTTTTGCCCACAGCCGCCCTGAAGTAAAGCCGCCCGGCATGGATGTGCCGCGGCCTCTTCGCACCCAGGCTACATTTCTCAGTAGTCCCAAACACACGGGGCTCCGGCCAGCTCCAGCCGGACCACCTGAGCGCGGATCGGGACATGGCTGGAACAGCAACCGCTGAAACTAAGCGCCGGAATCCTCATCCTGAGAACGTCTTCCATGACTTCAAAGAAATCCGTGCTCCGTCTTTGGAACAAACCAACTGGCATCCTCAGCCCGAGAAACGGCGAGGCGAACAGAGGTGTGACCCATTCTGTTGGCGGCGCGGCCTCGAATCCCTCAAATCGGTCCGATTATTTTCGAGGCCGAACCTTGAGATGTTGCTTGCAACAAGCGGACAAAGCAAGCCACCCGGTGTTCATTGTTCGACCTGCACAGCGCAGCTCGCCTAGCTCCTTGCTTCCAACACTGAGCTGGGACCCAAGAAAGAAGAAAAAAAACGCGCAAGTCAGGCTTTCCCGTGACCTAAATGGTCCACCTCCCCTATGCGCCCCGTGACCTCGGCCCCTATCAGCCTGCCGGGCCCGCGGGCCCCGCAGTTGGGCAGCTTCCCGAAGCTCAGGCGCTGCGCCAGCGCGTTGGGCCTTGCCAGGCGCTCGACCAGATGGACGAAAAAAAAACCTTAGGCTCCCTCTCACAAAGAACAAACTCCACTTCAGTTGACTGGTTCTAGTAAAACGGTTGCAAGGGGGGTAGAAAATTAAACAAAAGATGGGCGTACTCTTCTGCTGGAACCAGGGACCAGAACCTACTGAACTGGCCCGAAATCGGACCGTGTTGGAATTCCGCTCACTTAACCCACCAACGGCCTCCGAAACGAACCCCCCCCACCCAATTCCCGCCTGTAGTCCGCGGCAAAAAACCTCCTCATCAGCTGCTGGAAGAAAAGCGAGTGGCCGAAGACCACAATGGAGTCGTGACACCTCTGGGTCTTGGAAGTGTGGCAAGGCACACGTAGACACTCAAAGTGACTCGGGGGGAAACCAAAGTCACCATGAGGATGTTCTCAAACGTTTGGGGGAAAGGCAAGAAAAGAGGGCGAGTTTGAGAAAATGTCACTTGGACTAAAAGGGCACAGCCAAGTGTTCTCGGTTCGCTCAACACTCAGAGGATGCGCATCTCTTGGGATTTGGTTTTTGTTGCTTGCCCTGAGGAAACCCTCACTGTTTCTTCCCTCTCTGCCTTGCTCAGACAGCATACGGCCGATCCGTACCGCTTGCCAAAGACGGAAAGGGGACCCTGTTTGTCTGCTCCGCAACACGGCTGGACCAAAAAGACTGTTGAAACGGGAAGCCGCTACCTTCTCAAAAACTCCAGTAAGCTGTCCGCGAGAACAGTAGCTGGTACATGAACTCCTCCAGCCGGCCCTGCACGCGCAACGTCACAATCTCGCGATAAAAAGCTGACGTTTGAAGCTAAAGAAACCAGGATGGTTTTTGGGGGATTCTACTTGGAACGCACCCGAAATACAGGAATGGAAAGGGCGGTACAAACGGGAACCACCCTCGGAGGAATCCATTTGGAGCTCTGATCAGTTGGGTTCGGAAGCAGTAGCCTTTTCCAAAGAACATGTTTTCCAAGGATTGATGGCATCCATCACTCACCAAGATGCATGTCTGCCGCCCTTCCCCGCAGTGCCAGTACAGGTTCTTGAAACATCCTCAAGTGCACTCTGGCCAATCACACGCTTACCAGCACCCAACCCTGCCAGGTGACACTTTGGCTTCAAGGTCGGCTTCAAGGTCATTTGGGGGTTGATCAAAAGGTCCTTTACATAGGATGACCATTGGGGAAAACCACAAAAATGATGATATGTCCCACTCAATGGGAAAAATTGCCTTGGGAGCCAGGAATATTCATCAACCTTCAGTTGGTTGCTTCAAGCTCGGAGCCCTTTTGGCCTGCGGATCCAACAAACGTCCAACATTTTATGACAACCCCCCCCCCGAAGAAAAAGAAAAAAACTTGGCGGGAGCTCCCACCTGCAACTGATTGGCAGTCTCCGCGGTGCTCGCGCTGGTTTGCCAGGACTTGTCCTCCACCTGCGCATCAAAACTGGACCCAACTCGGGACAGTTTTGAAAGGAAACTAACTTGCACATGGTGGACTTCCTATCGAATGCCTTACTAACACAGCCCAAAACACAGATCGTGATTTTGACACCTTACCACATTGAAGATCGTTGAAGTCATGCGGCACTGGTGCTAGCTTCCTCCTTCAACATCGTAAGTTGTGCGAATGGTGTTTCCATGGCGCCATGATCAAAATGTGTACTTTCTCCCAGCCCATGCGCTTATCCTTCCAGCCTCCTGAAGGTCAAACTGAAACTGCCGAAAGGCGCTTGTGATAGCGTCCTGGCAAACTGAAGCCGTCGCCCCGTTCTCCGCTCTGGGCTTTGAGAAGATCTATGATTTGCATACGCTTGTGGTATTCGAAGCTTGCCCTGTGCTTCTTTGGCAGTCTTTTTACAGGTTGTGTTCACAAGAGCAGCAGCCAAACCCAGAAACGGTCCTTCCCCTGGCCAGAGTAGAGGCCCTTCAGCCTTGGCGCCGGAATGGCCCATGTGTCGACTTCAAGCTGGTACTGCTCAACAAGTGTGGAGCACTCTGGTGATGACTCAGCGGCCGGCATGACAAAAACATGTCCAAGCAAACAAGGCACACACGCTCCCTGGCAAGAGTTGCTCGTTACACATGAGTCGGTTGGGGACTGCAGATTCTGGTCGAGTGATGCTTTCTTCTGTGGACCCGGCTCTTCCAAGCACCCCGTCAGGATCTCCTGTCACAAGACCTATTTGAACCATAATTCTATGCGTGTACATGTCCTCAAACGCGAAATGGTCTGGTAACAGAAAGCAGTGACCTCTACCAAATGAGAAGTATCAGACCCCTACTAAACTGGCCAATCCGCGCTTGACATGGCTGAAGTTGTTTTTCTCTCACTCTACCGACAAATGTCTAGAGGATGCCTTGCAAGGTTCGAGGACTCTGTGGACATTTGGAGCATCATATTCATGGAAGGTCCTGGTATTTCCTGAGATGCTAATCCGCGCTAGCACAGGCTGCTCAGTTTGGACCTGCCGCCCTGCCTGCCCAACCTTGGTGCAAGCCGTGTCCAAGCCCCCGAGGTTTTGCTTCTCCTGCGCGATTTCGCTGAAAAAGCAAACCACAAATTCCTGCGAATCGGCGGATGCGAATCGGTCTGTCTCTGGGCGAGCACAGGCTAGCTTCTGAAGCTTTCGCAAAAACCTCACAACCCAAACCGCATAGCCACACTCTCCTTGCAATTTGGAGCGAGAATCAGCCTCAGGCGCTCGCTTCCCACTCTCGCTTTTGGCGCAAGCCTTCCAGCCGAGAGCTACTCAAAGGCAATCTGCGACTGGGGCTGCTGCTGGTTGCCAGCTGGCCCCGCCTGGCAAGTGCGTGAGCTTTGGGAGGGAGAAGAGCGCAGAATGCCTTCTGTGCGCAGAACCAGTGCAGAGCTGCGAGCTGCAAAACTCATCTGGGACAAATATCGTGTCCGCCTTTGGACGCGAATGCTTGCAAAACCTGCCTGCGTCATTTTGTTACTGTAGATACATGAACACGTCACCACAAAGCACGGCTGCGAAAACGGTTGCTTACTGGGCAAATAAACTCGCACACACGCTCAAATGACAAAGATGCTTCACAAGGGTCGTCAACTTCTACTGCCCTGCGCGTGAGAACAGTCCACACGAACTGCGAAAGATGGGCTTAAGGCGTAGCATCCTTCCGGCCGAATAAATCGACCTGGGTCTTTTCTGCGGCGTGTCGACGCAGTTTCAACCTGCAATGGGACCCGTCCGTGTTCAAAGAACAAACTACCTGCAAGTTACAAAACATATCAAGGAAGGTGACAAAACCCTACCGTCAGATTCACCCGGTGTCACTTTTGGTTTCCCTTGAAATACCCATTGAAAGGTTGGCCACGATCTTGGCAAACCCTCAAATCCACACGTCAGGACAGCGATGTCCGCCTTCCCCAGCAAAGGGCCGTAGGTGAGCACTGCGGTCTGCAGCGCCCTCCCCAGCGGTGAGGCCTGAGTTCGCCCCAGCTGTCTAGAGTCATGGAATCAAAAGCCGGTGACAAAATGCTCATAAACCCAACAAGCTTGGTGGTAGATCTGACCCTCTCACAATATCCGACTCTTCAAGCAGTTTCCTAGGTTTCTCGGGTTCCCCAACTCCTTCACAACCAAAATTATCAAGACATTTGACATTAGACGACTCGACAGAAATCACAAGCACAACCGGCGCAACCGGCGCAACTGGCGTAAACAGCACCGGAGCCGAGCGGCCAGGACTAATCCCGGGCGCAGCAGACCGGCCACTGACTGTGAGGCGACCTCCTGGAGAAGTTGGACGCTTTCAAAGGGCGCTGCAACCACCCGGATGTGTCTTTCTCGAGGGAAACCAAAAGGAAAAGGCCGACCTTTTTTTCGGGTTTTTTCCCTGCGCTTTTAGGACTTTTTATCCGTTCCATTTCCGGTCACCTTTGGAGTGGTTTAAGGTGGGTCTAGGGCGTGATTAGGGTTTAGGGTGGCTGGGGGTTCGGGGTGGGCCTGGTTAAGGGTGGGTTCGGCGCGGGTTTGGTTGGGGCGTTAGGTAGAGGGTCAGATGGAGCTTGGGTTGGCGCAAGGTTGGTCTAGTTGAGGGTTGAGGTGGGTTTGTTTAAGGTGGGTTTAGTGGTTCTGGTAGTTTAGGGTGGGGTTCAGTGTTGGTTGGGTTTAGGGTTTACGGGGTTCAAGGTTGGCTCAAGGTCCTAGGCTTAGGGTAGGCTTCGGGTAGGTTTAGGTTGGGCCTAGGCTTAGGGTAGGCTTCGGGTAGGTTTAGGTTGGGTTTAGTTGGGTAGGTTTAGCATGGGTTTGGGGCGGGCAGCCTGGGTTGGGCATTGGTTGAGGGTAGGATGGGTTTAGGGTATGTTGGGTGCGGTCGGGGTTACTGTCATCCAGGATGTCCCTGGCGCATGAACCGCCACCTTCACAGGACAGGAGAATGAAAGCCAGCTGAGTGACAGGCATCCAGGCTCTTGTAGGGCGGTTTAGGGTGTTCATGGTTGGTTCAGGGCGGGAGTTGGATTTGGTTTTTGAGGTGGGTTCAGGTTCAGGGTGCGTTGGGGGGTTGGTATAGGGTGGGCTTAGGGGTCTGTTCAGGGTTGGTTTAAATTAAGTTCGGGGTAGGTGTTGGGTGGGTTTAGGGGTTCATAGTTGTGGGTTTAGGGCGGCGTGCGGGTGTGTAGGTGGGTTTTCGGGTAGGTTTAGAATTGGCTTGAGGCTGGTCTAGGGTGTGTTTGCGGTTGCTTTAGGTGGGTCGGTTTAGGATCTAGGGTGGGTTCAGATGGGGGTTGGTTGAGTTGAGGAAAAAGGCGGGTTTAGTGAGGTTTTTGGATCGGGTGTTTAGGGTGTGCCCACTTGAGGTCTCTTTCACACACACATACACACACACACACACACACACACACACACTTGAAGGATACAGGAAAAATAGAATAATGGATCACGAAAGGTATTTACAGTTAATTCTTTTAGTTTGGTTTTTTATTGTTCTATCATTAATCGTTCATTATTTATACTAGTATTTGTGGTTTTATTTTTAATTGTTTCTACTATGGAAATGATCTCGTCATAACCTGTAAATGAAAGAGACCATAAATTCAAGAAGTTGCAGATTGATGAAGAAAGAAATAGATAATAAAAAGAGAATGATAAAGGTAGCACAGAGAAGAATTACAATGATGAATAGGAAAGCATGTAAACCCTCCTAATTCTCTACCTCATGCTGGTTCACTTTGTAGCTTCTGGAGTGGATTCTAGAGTTAAGATGTAAGTGATGAAAATAAGAAAGTAAAAGAAGAAATATAAATAATCCTGACACGGAAGCAATCATATGTCATCTCTTTATTTATCTTATGTTTCTTTTATCTCTCTGCGTAAAACTTGGTTTGGGACAATCCCCATCAACCCCAGTCAGGGGCTACTTGTTACGCTTACTCACGTGCGCATCGAGCCTTGTCCAGCTCTTCTTGCAACAGTCGGCACAACTTCTCTGCCTGGCATGCCCAAGCCCGGCTGTGGGTCAAAAATAGGTACCCCAAATGAAACCCTGGCAAGTGGAAACATGGACCAAAAACCTGTGGTCCCCTGGTGGTTCAATTTTGACCCATACCCATGTTTCACAAAATACGCTTGTTCCAGCCAAGATTCAAAGGGAATTCCAGAAGAGCCGCCTCTATGGATTGTTGGAAGGACAATGCGTACGCAGGTTTCATCCTGGCTCACGTGTCATTCCTCCCCCCGCCCCCCGCCCCGTCCCCTGTGCCGGTCACGCCCACCTGCTCCCGGCCCTTTGCGGAAAGCGGGTGGTCTGTGGTGCGCATCATGCCGTGCAAATCCATCTTGTGCTGTGCCTCGGGATTCACCAAGGTGGATCAACGCGAAAGTGAAGCATCAATGCTCAGGCGTCCCCGCCTTGTTCCATTGACTTTCGCCATGGCGAACCAAGTACCTAGAACTTCAAGGAGACTCCAAGAACTCCAATTGCGGGCCCGGCAATATGAGGCGCCAAGAGAACGATAGAACGAGGATGGTTTCAGGATTCATTTCGAAATTCCGCATGCAAAGGGAGACCCACACCTGAGGCTCAGGCACAACTCTTCGCTTCAGAACGACCTCAAGTCTCGTCACTGACTTGGTCGATGCTTTCAGCGTGCGAAGGGCGGAAGGTACAAATCCCCCCGCGTGCCTTTAACGTTAACTAAGAAGAAGGCTATCCACAGCTAGCTGCAAAAGGCAATGGCAATGACATCAGATGAGGGAACCCCCGAGACGGGTTTTTGTTCCTTTGGTTTACCTTTGATGGAACCCTTAAA
The DNA here is from genome assembly GCA_963377175.1 of Effrenium voratum. Classification (NCBI taxonomy): domain Eukaryota; class Dinophyceae; order Suessiales; family Symbiodiniaceae; genus Effrenium; species Effrenium voratum. The sequence continues at coordinate 195,961 of CAUJNA010000273.1, forward strand.
ATGTAGCAAATTCAAAAACCCACCACAAATGACTGGCTGAGCAGGCCACGCTGCAGTCCAAAATCTGGAAGGACACGAGCATGGGTGCAGCTCCTCCGACGCATCGGCTCAGAACTCTCAGAAGACCTGCATATTCACCTTCCCTCACCACTGATCTTGCTTCTGCGAAATAGCAGAGAGATAGAGAAGGAGAGGACTACGGCTTTCACCTCGTCGAATTCGAGGCGGCTAAGCGCAGGCGGAATTTTGGGCTCGGCACCCGGTCCTGCACGTAAGGCATCGCCAGAGGCACCTAACAGAAAGCAAGCAAGAGCAATGCACTCCAACGCCTCACCGACCCAACCACAAAAAAAAAAAAAAACGCAGCAGGCTGCAAAAAAAGCTTTGGAGTTGCCTGACCTACTTTCGGCGCTGCCACGGCACTGCCCCAAGCTCACCCTCTCCCCACCACGGCTCATGTTGACCCAGGAGAATATGGGGGTGTTCCTGGTTTTACTGGAGATTTATCACTTTTGGAGGGAAACACCCCCTTATTCATAAACAGGGGTTTATTAATCCGGGGTGAACATTCTCCCGGTCTCCCCCCCCCCCTTTTCCGTCGAACCGGCGGGCGAGAGTCTTGCCAGCCTGGCTGCAGCTCCGCGCTGCGCTCGATCCGCTGGTGCAGCGCCAAGTCCTTGAGGGGCACTTGCAGGGATCCCAGCACCGTGCCCGCGTCTCGGATCCTGCGATCGACGCATCCGAAAGCTCCGCGGTTTTTTGGATCGATGCGCGCAAGTGGGACTTGCTCTAAAGGGTGTCATGGACATAGGCTGACCTTGTTAAAGCCCAAGACGACTCCCCGAGAAATCGGGCTTTGGCGGAGCACATGCCGCATTGACATGCAAACGACTGACCATTAGTTGGAAAACCACGGAAGAAAGATTTGATATTTCAACCACTGAATGGGAAAGGTTACTCATGCTCATTTAGGGCCGAAGTGAATATTGATCAACCCCCAAGTACCAACCTCTCAATCTGGAAAAGCCTTTTGCGCCGGACTGAGATCAAGCTCACCGACCGAGCGGCTCTAAGCGCAGCGTGGCTGTCGAGGCTTCAGCCTCGGCTTCGGTGCGCGGCTTGGAGGCAAATTCCGATCAGCTGAGGGTGCGGCCAAGGAGAAATCCAGCGCGCGCGCCGAAAACCTCAGATGTCCATGGCATCAGGTAACCCCAAACGCAACATAGCACAGCAAGCCGGTCCTTTCAATGCTCTCCCCCTCGTTCTGATTGCAGGGGTTACGTTTTTTCTCACCCATTTCGGATCGCGCTTGGGCAGTCACCAGCAAGGATGCAGGCAGGACTTGCCTGGCCATTCAGCAACCTGCGCAGCATCCCAACTGCTCTCCCAAGCATCTCTTTAATCGCTGCCAGCTGGCTGCTTGCTGGCTGACAACTGCACAGTGAAATCCTGTCTATATGTTTCTTCTCATTTGGAGACTGACTGGGATGGACTATCAAATTTTATGGGGATCCTACAATCCCTTGCAGCTGCATTCAAGTGGCTCATATATGTGCCTCTACTAAACCCATCGCTTGGCAATGAATCCCGGACTCACAGTCGAGGCCTTCCCAAGCAACTTGCCGGAGGACTCCACCCAAGCAGCGACAGAGGGATTTCTGCCGTTGGCCTCAGTCGCTTCTCAAAAAAAAAAACGGATGCTTCTGGAAGCTCGCTCTACAGCCTTTTGAAAGCCATTGCGATCTCAGACTTACATGAAACCCCAAAGCTGCACATGTCTGAGCATCCTGCAGCGCAAAGGCTGCCCGGCAGGAGGGCGGGCACATTCCGCACCTCGAGCACAACACGGGCCCCACGTACCAAATTCCTATCCCCAAAGCACGCCTTGCGCAACTCCCCCACTTGAGCAAAAGCCCCTGGCCAACTTTGCGTGCCCTCCCGCGTCACCCAAAACCCAGACCTTCCAGCGACCAGGCTGGTCTGATTCAAAGGCATGGCCCATTGAAGCCAGTCTAAGCCCGGAGCCTTCCTCGCAAGTCCCATGTCAACAGCCGCGCCTGCTCTAGAAAGAAGGCGCACTGGCCCGGTGTGCTGCCTGCCTCGTTTTCCCGCTCGCTTCTGGTCGATCGGTCGGAGTCCGGAAGCAATTCCGTGGCCAGCCAAGCTTTGACAGATGGGTCCAACCTCTTGAAGCTATCCTACCCCCCAATCAACCAAACCGGGAAGCGGGATGTTCTGTGTCCCAAATGGTACCCGCAACTTGTCGCCCTCTCAAGATGCTGCTCTTGAAAAAGGTGTGGCCCCAGGAATCCTCATTCAGCTTCCCTCTATCTATTGGTGGCTTGGATTGGTGGTTTAGAGGTTCAGGGGACACCTGTCCCATTTAACCTCCGCAAAAGGGGTTCAAATCCCCAAACCACCCAAACCCAACCCATGAGGGGTAGCCTGACTCATGAACCCACCAACAACAAAAAAGCGAAGGCGAAAGCAACCAATGACGCTTGAACCCTCCCCCCCTCCCCTCCCTTCCCCCCCCCACCTGGACTGGCGGAAAGCTCCGAGCCTCAGGTGCCAGGAATGAGTCGCCAAATTGTTCAATCCGACGACTCGCCGGACCGAGGGCCTTGCTTCAGCACGGCCGGTCTCCTGCTTCTCCTGACTTGGGAAGAGAGAGTAGGAGAGCGTGCTACTTAGGAATATCTCCAAATCGAATCGGAATGATGGAACTTGGGTCTGAGCCATACCTCAAGCGGCTGTAAAAAAAAACAAGAAGAAAAAACGCCCTCCGTCAGTTTTCCCTTGCAAGCCGCCGGCGCAAGCCCGGCCTCGAAGTCGAAAGGCTGCACCTTCTCGACGTGCTGACATTGGCCCATGGCTCAAAGCGGGGAATCGCCCCAAGCTTTGCGACTGAAAAACTAGGAAGATCCTTCGGTGCAACAAGAACTCAAGCAGCACCAGCATGCAAAAACAAACAACCAGGATGTTCAAGCAACCGAAAGAAAACGGAAAACCAACTAGAGATAGAGCTGTGAGCGTTTCGAGCCACCAAGACATGGGAGCGAGGCATCCTGGGCGTCTGCAGCTGATCTCAGTGTGGGTTGACATGCATCGGCTTCAGTTTCTTGGTGCGGCTAGCACCTTCGCACTTGCAGCAAAAGCACCTTAAAGCTTCTGGCACCAGAGCCCAACCCAAAGCCCCGGCAACTCACGGAAACTGGCTGACTCGCAACTCAGCCTGCAGAAGCCGCGCCAAGCAGCGAAGCCCGAATCGGCCGAAGGAGTCGGAATCCGCCTGCGACGTCGGCCAAAGCCCCGAGGTCAGCCCCGCTCCAAAGGCCACGATGCATCCTTGTTGTGGGATTCTGTGGATGGACGAAATCCATTTCGCACCACATAAGAAACCTTGGGATACTGATTGCCCTGTAAATTCCAACAATGGTTTCCCGTGGTTTCAAAGTGGTGCAGGATTTCGTCCATCCACAGTTGCACTGGATTTGTTCACTGATTTATGCAGGAGCGAAGATCGAGAACTCGGCGCCTTCACAGCTGCCAGCATCGCACGCGCCTCGCAAAACCCGCTCAAATCGGGGAAACAGGCTGAGACAGGCAAGCAAGGCAGCAGTCAGCGGCCGACATGCTGATAGCTGTCCAGCAATGCTTTCTGCAGCTCATCAATGAAAGCCACCTACAGAGCAAAGACCATGCAGGAATTTCTCACAAAAGCACACCTTCTGAAAGTTGCCGACACAAACGCTCCCATCACAACACTCTCGCCTCGTCGTCAGCATGGAAAGCCTGCAAGTACATCCACGTTTTGCTATAGATGCCAAACATCCTCTCAAAGAATGAATAAAGAACACCAGATAAACACTATGAAACAATTGTAGTGGTCTCGCTTAAAAGAAAATCTATTTGAAAATGCTGTAGCTGACTCTGACTTAAAAAAAAATAAAATGAAGAGAACATTGACCCCGGCCTGCGAAAGAGCCGTCGCCCAACCCTCCGCCATCTACACCTTCATGAACAAGTACTGAATACAAGGTATGCTGTCGACGCTACCTAGTCACACTAAGACAGCTCACGTAGTACCAGCTCCTCTTTGTGTGAGCGCGCACTCGCATCTTCATGGATCACAACTTCGAGCCAAATTTCGCAGTTGGCGACATGGCCTCATGGCCTCATGGCCTACATCCCCCTTCTGCTGGCTTCTTGGACAAGGCTCGGCCCAGGACATCCATCCGAACCCCGCCAAAACCGACCACCGACCGCCGCCGTTTTTGATCCTGGCAGCGCGCTCAGGGCTCCGGCTCAGGGGGGCCCCAGATGTACCTCAGTTGTTCAGTGACCCTGGACAAAAAAGGGAACCCTTCTTTGGGAAGACTATTTTAGTGGGGCCACCAAAAAAAAAGTTGGAAAAAGGGAGCCACTGGACAACTGAGGTACTCCAGCAGGGCGTCGTCCCGGGGCTTGAAGGCGTCCGCAGGGAACTCCGTGAAGCCGCTCAGCTCCGCCAGCTCCGACAAGTCCCGGCCCCCCAGAATCCTCAGCTAGCTGAGGCTGGCCTTGGTAAATGGAACACACCCCGTCTAAACCAGGGCCCTCTAATTTTTAAGCAAATCAACCAAAAAGGACACCTATGTAGCTGAGGCATGGTTCATAAATTTGAACACTCTCAAAAATTGAGAATCGTTGAGACTTTCCAGTTGAGGATGCCTGGTAATATGTCTTAGTTGGAAAATGCGGGTTCGGGTCATGCCACTGCTTCCAAGAACAGGTCTGGCAGTCGCTGGGGCTGGGAATGGTTGCCGGGGAAGCCAGGGAGCGATGAAGGTGGAGCGATGCCGAAGCAGCCCAACTTTGTACCAAAAAGCCGCGGAGCGAAAGTCGGCTCCGGGAGTTGCACAAAATCATAGAACGTCAAGACACCGGTCCCAGCAATTGCGACGCGTGCTTAAATGTAATGCAAATGTGCTGACGTTTTCCTTCTGACTTGCCAGTCCATGCATTGTGGTTTTGGGATCTACCACCTCACATCGCCCCCATCACCCCCAGAAGAACGAAGAGGAGGGTTCTTGCAAAATGAGAGAGGGCAGCGAGCCGCTTGGGCAGCCAAGGCACTTTTTGCCGTTGATCACCCAGGTCGGGTAGCTTTCGATGTCTTGCTCCTTGCATACAGGCAGCTGCCTGCGGTTCTTTGAGGAGCACTCGACAAAGGGCGCGACCTTGGGGCCAAATGGCGACTCGACTGCGAGCTCTGAGCCCCGAACTGGTTCTTTTGTGGATGATAACAGAAGTGCCACTCCCAACCCTAGCGAGGGGAGGCGCTAACCTGCCAAACGGCCCAACCACTTGTCGCTCAAAGACTGAGAAGACAATTCTTTGCCTGTGTGGGACAGTGCCAACGTCTTAGAACCTTGTCACAGAGTCTTAGAAGGGTCCTCAAGCCCTTTAAGGATAAGGAGGGCGCCACGTCTCTGCCCTGAGCCTTTCACCCCTCCCCGGCCTCCACGGCCTTCCTGCCGAAGGACTCCCGCTGCTCCTGGCAGTGGGGGCACCACCAGGTGGAGTAGCAGGCGGCGCCGATCCGGCTGAGGTGTCTGGCCAGGGCCATCTCCGCCTCGCAAACACACCAGCCAAATGCCCAGAGAAAAAGAAAAAAAAAGGAAAAAAGAACTCTCTTCGGACCATTTGGCTGTACCATTCGGAAAATGGGTACCCCACAATGGCACCTTGGTACATGCACACGACCAAAAAACCCGCGTCACCCCGGCTTTCGCCCAAGCGAGGGCCGCCTGGGAGGAGGAGCTGCGCACCGGAGGGTGATTCGGCTTGTACTGCTCAATGAGAGAGAAGTAGGCCCAGGCGCTCTGGAACTCCCTGCGCAAGGTGTTTTTTGTTTGGGTGCACCACAAACCCAACCTCCAAAAAAAAACGGAAAATTGGGGTCCGACTTTTTGGGCCACATCCCAACACAAGAATCCCCACGTCCATCCAAACACAAAATTGGTGTCCGATGTTCTGGCCACATCAACAAAAACACCAGACTCCCCCTCGCGATCTGTCAGCCCAACCCCCTGGACTTGCCCTTTGGCGACAAATCCTGGCCAATCTGAGACGAGTCAAACCGCTCAGCTTCCACCTGGAGGGCAGCGTGCCAGCACGCAGGGCGCCCAGCGCAAGCAGCCCAGAGAGCGCCAACACCTCCCGCCGCGGCTGCCTGCCAAAGAAACGGTGGAGCTTTGACTAGAGGAAAAAGAAACAACTAGAAGACGTGTGAGCATGCTCCATGACACGCAGCCTGAGTCGGTCCGTTTTTTTTCCAACTACCAAGGTATATGAAGAAAGACAACTCTGTTTGAAGACTTGCCACGGAAGAGACGACATCGTTCCGACAACAGGGTTCCCATGCTGCAGAATGTTTGCTGTAGATACTGTTTTTGCGCAAACTGTTCTGCGCAGGTCTGCACGTCGCTCTCACCAAGTGGCCATGCGCAATGTACTTTGCGTACTACTTTTGAACTTGAAAAGTGCGACTTTTCAGCCGGAGCTGCGGGAGTGCGCCACGCATACTACTTTTGAACTTGAAAGTTGCGATTTTGCAGCTGGAGCTGCGGGAACATGCTTCGGGTACTACTTGTACTTACAAGTTCCGACATTGCAACCAGGGCTGAGGGGACGTACTTCGCGTGCTACTTCTGCGTTTAAAAGTCACAACATTGCACCCGGAGCTGCGGGGACGTACTTCGCGCACTACTTTTGTACCCAAAACATGCGACTTTGCAGCCGGAGCTGTAGGACGCACTTCGCGTACTACGCCGATCCCTGAGAGGGTCTCATTTTCGCAGAGCGCGCTTGGTCCCACGGCGCCGTTTTAAGATACTAATTTTAAGTTAGCGCGCAAGTTGCCTCGTGTAAGTTACGGTCTTGCGAGAAGGAATGCAAGATTGCCACGCATTTCACTGAGCACTTTCCCTACGCATGCCTCTATGCGTTTCACTCTGTACTCGCCCTACGCACGCCTCTACGCGTTTCACTGTCTACTTTCCCTGCGCATGCATCTATACACTTCACTCTGCACTTGCCTGTATGCATTTCACTGTCTACTTTCCCTGGGCATGCATCTATGCGCTTCACTCTGTATTTGCCCTATGCATGCCTCTATGCGTTTCACTGTCTACTTTCCCTGCGCATGCGTCTATGTATTTCACTGTCTACTTTCCCTGTGCATGCATCTATGCACTTCACTCTGCACTTGCCCTATGCATGCCTCTATGCATTTGACTGCCCACTTTCCCTGCGCATGCCTCTATGCATTTCACTGTCTACTTTCCCTGCGCATGCCTCTATGTATTTCACTGTGCACTTTCCCTATGCGTGCCTCCATGCGTTTCACTCTGTACGTGCCCTACGCACGCCTCTATGCATTTCACTGTCCACTTTCTCTATGCACTTGAGCTGTGCACAACGCAACGACTTGACCACAAGAACCCTTCGCAAACCTTTCGGGAACAAGCTATTCACATTGACGTCCATTTCCTGCCTCTCGTCTGCGAAGGCCTCTGCCACCAGGGCGGCGGCTCCCGCGAAGCTTAGCGCGGGGGGGGCCTCCGCCGCGGCCGCGGCCTCGGCCTCCGCAGCGGGCGCGGCCTCCGCAGCGGGCGTGGCCTCCGGAGCGGGCGCCACCTCCGAAGCGGGCGCGGCCTCTGCTGCTTGCGCGGCCTCCGACGCGGAGGCGGCCTCCGAAGCGGGCGTGGCCTCCGACGCGGGCGCGGCCTCCGACACGGGCGCGGCCCCCGCCACGGGCGCAGCCTCCGCCGCGGGCGCGGGCTCCCTGACCGATGCGCGTGCGAAACTCACAGGACCGTGCAAGCCGGCAAAACCGACTCGGAAAAGAACGGTGGACCTTTTGCTTGAAGCCACCAAAATTCGACTGGAGAAGAAAAAATATTTTTCTCGCATTGACTTGGAATGGTCACCGTCCACCCTGCCTCCCCTCTTCCAAAGCCTGTGGCTCTACTGCCACCACGGTGGCAGCTCCCGCAGAGCTCACCGCGGGCGCGGCCTCCGCCGCGAGCTCCCTGGCGCGCTTGGTCTCCACCAAAGCCAGCAGCATGGCGGTGATGAAGGCGCTGGCTGCGCAGTAGGGGCCTTGAGTCACAGGGGAATTTGCTTCCACGATGTGGAGCCAGGATGCAACATGGTAGCTCTGTTCGGATGGCTCGCATTTTGGCCTGCAAAATGTGAAGCAATTCTTGCCAAGTTTTTGAAAATGGCCGTGTTTCCAAAAAGTTCAAAAGTTCTCAGTCACAGCCAATGGGCAGCCAAGGGGCAGGGCGCCTTCAGCACGAAGACCAACACACCCGTCAGCCCCAAAGACGTCACAGACATTGCGAAGCACAGCCACCAGAGCCTGGGCCCCAGAAATCATCCACAAGTCCGCAACTCTTTTATGACCTCGCAACATGGCCATGGGTCAAAACCCCGTATAGTGACGGACATACACTTAGAAACAGTTTTGGTTTCCAAAATTTCCGACAAACACTTAGAAACGAAAAAAATAAAAACAGTAAATTCAACACTTAGAAACGGTTCGGCCGACCAACACTTAGAAACTTTTTCTTCGCCTTTATGGCGATTCTGATGCATATTACCAGCCGTCAAAAACTTAGAAACGTTTCTAAGTGTTGCCCGAGAGGTACCTGCGGCTTCTAAGTAAGCATTGGTCACGGGCGTTGCCCCGAGAGAGAAAAGAGCCGACCATGCAAGAAAAAAACAGCGGAACTAACTATATATATATATATACCCAATGAATCCGGAACACAGCACACATGATAGACTTAAGAGATCTTCGGGCAGCCAGACAAAAGACAACCTACAAATCACGAAAAAACAGCGATTATACCAAAAAAACAAATGACGAGATGATGAAACAATGATGAACCAATATGAGCACAGTATGCAAATGATGAAACAATGAACAATGATAAACAAATTATGATTTGCTGGCATTTTTTGTTTTCAGAACTTCCCATGAACATCATCTGTTTTTCATCATGTGTTCATCCCTCCCTTGTTTCAACAGAAAACAACAGGAAAAAACTGCGCGACACCGTGGACAATAATGAAACAAATCATAAGGTTAATGAAATGGTTTCGTGGGGTTGCCGGAAGCTTGAAATCAGCTGGGGGCGAACAAATAGAAACGGTTTTTTCAACCCGCTTCTTTTTTCAGAATCTACCAATTGGACTTGTTTGTGGGTATACATGCCCAATACTCCATACATGTCAGCACTGTGTGAGCAAGGCATGATCTACTTACACAAACACACATATATATTTATATGTACAGACCTTCGTCATGGGGGGATCGCTGCTTTCTTGGGGTTGCCGGAAGCTTGAAATCAGCTGGGGGTGAACACTTAGAAACGCCTCCCCCAACTCCCCCCCCCCTCAGAGTCTACCAATTGGACTTGTTTGTGGGTATACATGACCAATACTCCATACATGTCAGCACTGTGTGAGCAAGGCATGATCTACTTACACAAACACACACATATATATAGACCTTCATCCTGGGAGCATTGGTGCTTTCTTGGGGTTGCCGGAGGCTTGAAATCAGCTGGGGGTGAACACAGAAACGCCTCCCCGAACCCCCGTGACCAGTACTCCATACATGTCAGCACTGTGTGAGCAAGGCATGATCTACTTACACAAACACACACATATATTTATATATATATAGACCTTCATTGGTGCTTTCTTGGGGTTGCCGGAGGCTTGAAATCAGCTGGGGGTGAACACTTAGAAACGCCTCCCCCAACCCCCCCCCCCTCAGAGTCTACCAATTGGACTTGTTTGTGGGTATACATGACCAATACTCCATACATGTCAGCACTGTGTGAGCAAGGCATGATCTACTTACACAAACACACACATATTTTTATATATATATATATAGACCTTCATCCTGGGAGCATCGGTGCTTTCTTGGGGTTGCCGGAGGCTTGAAATCAGCCTTTCAGCTGTGTGAGGGCATGTGAACCTTCGTCATGGGGGGATCGCTGCTTTCTTGGGGTTGCCGGAAGCTTGAAATCAGCTGGGGGTGAACACTTAGAAACGCCTCCCCCAAACCCCCCCCGCCCCAGAGTCTACCAATTGGACTTGTTTGTGGGTATACATGACCAATACTCCATACATGTCAGCACTGTGTGAGCAAGGCATGATCTACTTACACAAACACACACATATTTATATATATATAGACCTTCATCCTGGGAGCATCGGTGCTTTCTTGGGGTTGCCGGAGGCTTGAAATCAGCTGGGGGTGAACACTTAGAAACGCCTCCCCGAACCCCCGTGACCAGTTCTCCATACATGTCAGCACTGTGTGAGCAAGGCATGATCTACTTACACAAACACACACACACATATATATATATATATACATGTACAGACCTTCGTGATGGGGGGATCGCTGTTTTCTTGGGGTTGCCGGAAGCTTGAAATCAGCTGGGGGTGAACACTTAGAAACGCATCCCCCAACCCCCCCCCCCCCAGAGTCTACCAATTGGACTTGTTTGTGGGTATACATGACCAATACTCCATACATGTCAGCACTGCGTGAGCAAGGCATGATCTACTTCCACAAACACACACATATTTATATATATATATATATAGACCTTCATCCTGGGAGCATCGGTGCTTTCTTGGGGCTGCCGGAGGCTTGAAATCAGCTGGGGGTGAACCCCGAACCCCCGTGACCAGTACTCCATACATGTCAGCACTGTGTGAGCAAGGCATGATCTACTTACACAAACACACACACACATATTTATACATGTACAGACCTTCGTCATGGGGGGATCGCTGCTTTCTTGGGGTTGCCGGAAGCTTGAAATCAGCTGGGGGTGAACACTTAGCAACGCCTCCCCCAACCCCTCCCCAGAGTCTGCCAATTGGACTTGTTTGTGTGTATACATGACCAATCCTCCAGACATGTCAGCACTGTGTGAGCAAGGCATGATCTACTTACACACACATATTTATATATATATATAGATATATTTTTCTCGGGGCATCGGTGCTGTCTTGGGGTTGCCGGAGGCTTGAAATCAGCTGGGCGTGAACCACACCCCGTCCCCAGATTCTACCAATGGGGCTTGTCTGTGCATGCGCATGACCAATACTACATATATGTCAGTGCGTGTGTGAGCAAGGCATGATGTATTTACATACACGCATACGTACGGAAGCCTGAAATCAGCCGGGCGGTGAATACTTAGAAGCACCCCCCCCCCCCGCCCGGATTCAACCACTTGGGCTTGTACGTGTGTATATATTACATGACCAATACTCCATGTAGGTCAGCACCTATGTGAGCAAGGCATGATCTACTTACATACACATATTTATATAACTATATATAACTAAATATATATAATCCTTCGTCCTCCGGGCATCGTGTTTTTCTTAAGGGTGGCCGAAGCTTGGAAAATTGAAAGTTAGTTTTGAGCGGTGAACACTTAGAAACGCCTCCCCAACAGAGTCTACCAATTGGACTTGTTTGTGTGTATACATGACCAATACTCCATTCATGTCAGCACTGCGTCAGCAAGGCATGATCTACTTACACACACACACATATATATATATATACACATCCTGGGGGCATCGGTGCTTTCTTGGGGTTGCCGGAAGCTTGAAATCAGCTGGGGGTGAACACTTAGAAACGCCTCCCCCAACACCCCCACCCCAGAGTCTACCAATATACATGATCAATCCTCCCCACATGTCAGCACTTCCTTGGGGTTGCCGGAAGCTTGACATCAGCTGGGCTTAGAAACGCCTCCCCCAACCCCCCTGCCAGAGTATAGCAATTGGACTTGTTTGTGTATACATGACCAATACTCCACACATGTCAGCACGTGTGTGAGCAAGGCATGATCTACTTACACAAACACACACACATATATATTTATACATGTGCAGACCTTCGTCATGGGGGAACGCATTCCTGGCGTCCCTTTGGGGTTTGCCGGAAAGCTGCGGGAAAATCCGCTGGGGGTGAAAACTACTTATAAAACGCTCCCCCAACCCCCCCCCCCCCAGAGTCTACCAATTGGACTTGTTGTGGGTATACATACCAATATCCATACATGTCACACTGCTGAGCAAGGCATCCCTACTTACACAAACACCACACATATTTATAATATATAAAACCTTCATCCTGGGAGCAATCGGGTGCTTTCTTGGGGTTGCCCGGAAGGCTGAAATCACTGGGGGTGAACCCAGAAAACGCCTCCCGAACCCCCGTGACCAAGTACTCCATACATGTCAAGCAACTGTGTGAGCACGCATTATCTACTTACACAAACACACACACACATATTTATACATGTACAGACCTTCGTCATGGGGGGATCGCTGCTTTCTTGGGGTTGCCGGAAGCTTGAAATCAGCTGGGGGTGAACACTTAGAAACGCCTCCCCCAACCCCTAAAAAATAGTAAAAGGAGAATTCAAAGAATTATTCTTTCTACTATTTTTTCTCCAACAGCAACACAACAAACAGAAAACAAAATCCAGAACAACAAGCAAACAAAATAAATAATCACAACCAACAACAAAAATATTTAATCACAGCACGCAACATTAAATAATTCAAACAAGCATACCAACAAAACAGCAACACTCTAAATCATCAAAGAACCCAAACTCAAAAACACACATCAACAAAAATCAAAGCAACATACCAACAAAAAATACCACAAGAGCATCAAACAAAACAAAAACAAACAGCCAAAGCACGAAAAAATTGAAGAAGCATGCCAAGTCTAAACAACGCACTTTGAAAGAGATAAGCAAATTATAACAATTCAATCTTTACAAACCATAAGTATAGTATAATTATAGCATATAATATTTTACATGTTATAATTATATTTCAATTAATAATTATGGGTTACATTTATAGTCAGGAAAAATGTCTTCAAATATGTAATTTACATATTTATCAATATCGCCAATATCTATATATTTGATATTGTCTTTTCCTATTATTGAATAAATATATTCCCAGAAAAACAAATTAACTAGTAGCCATACTTGATATTTAGTGTTGTAGTAAGACCATACATGATATTTAGTTATTTTAAATTCATTCAAGACCTCGTTTATTTTATCTTTACTTAATAAATGCCAATCAATCGCATCAAACATGCCTCGAAATTTTTTAACAAATGCTTTATATGGTTTAATTGCGCTTGTCCCTCCAAACCTTTTAATCAAATCTTTATTATTAAAAAACTCATCAATTTCTTTTTCAAATGACTCTCTATCAATTGTATGGTAAAAACATACAGGACATCGTTTTTGATATTTCATAAAGAATGTCAATTGTAATTGAAACTTTGTATATCCCTTATCCTTATATTCTTCAACAAACAACTTTTCAAGGTCTCTTGTTATACAGCATTGATTACAATATACATCATATTCACTTATTTTATTACACAGATTAGCAGGTAATAAGTTATACAATGTAAAATTAATATCATTCTTTTTATTATTACAACATTCACACTTACTATAGTTAAACAGTGTCATTTTTCCTCTTAATATATTAAGTCAATATTTCTTTAAGTCGTTTTCAAAGAATTTATCTTATAATGGCCGTAAGCAAGTGAGTTTACACTATCTATCCAATATTTTTTGTTTTCATAACTACTAAGAGCAATTTTTTTAGTTGTTATACTAAAAATTCTGTGGTTTTTACTTCTAATACTATTAAATGACTTATGTATAACCTCATTAGATTTTAAAACCGTCTCAAACTCTTCATATTTCATTTGTCGTCTTACTGTGCCTTTTGCTATTCCCTTACATTTCTTATATTTTTTATCATCACAATAAACTGAGTAAGCATAGCATTTAGGACGAAGAGCTATAAACCCTGTTATTATTTTACTTTTTAATTCATCCTTAAATTTACCTAATACTTTCTTGTTATTATCATCATAACATTTATGTTCCTTAGGATAATCTGAAAAATCTAATTCTTTTTTAATTGAATTAAGGTCTTCATAAATGTCATTGGTTTTAGTATGAAATACAAAACTATCAGTATCAGTATATACCATTTTAATATTATCTCCATAGTTAGGCTTCATAACGTCATAATAAAATTTATACATGTGTTGCTTACTCAAATCTAAAATACTCATCCCAATAAATATAGGTTTGTCTAGTTTCAACTTTGTTTTTTGCTTTTCAACTCCAACCAAATTTTCATTAATTATATGACTATGTTTGAAGTTAGGATTACTTACACACTTCATATATCTAGTTTCATCACTCACAACTTCAAAGTCTAAATGTTTCCTTTTATCCTCCATTGTTTTTCCAAATATGGCATTGTTCATCAATTTATAAACATCTTTCTCAAAATCATTTCTAGCATTCCTCCTCTTCTCTGTGTTAAACTCAATGTAAGGTTTTAAAACTTCTTTTTGTTCAAATTTAATTGCTCTATGAATTTTCTTAAGTTTTAAGCCTTGCTTCAAATAAACTTGCAAGGTTCTTATATGGATTACATATTTTTCTTTATCATTTAAATTCAATACTAATTTATTTGTTTTCTCATCCGTAGGTTTTTTATGATTTAAAAATCCATAAATTTCAATTTGTTTATCTGACAGCATGTCGGCTTTAACATTCATAACCTCAGGTGCCATTGGATAGTCATTGTGTAAATCGTGTAATTCTTTAGGATATTCTAAGTCCACTTCTAGAATATATCCAATATTATTATTCTTATAATTAATAATGTCTTCTTCTTTTAATGTATCATCCCATTTTAGATTTTTATATGGCAGTTTTTGTATCATGCTTAACCCATACAAATTATTAGCATCAAAATAGTTAATATAACTACTTGCTTTATTTTTATCATATTCTTCTCCCATGTATTTATTATTTGCTTCAACTTTTTTAGTAGAAACCATACACATCCCGCCTCTAAGTCCCGCTTCTATCATTTCATACATTTCTAGGTCATATATTAAATCAATCTCTACACCAGTCATTTTAAGCATAGCATCAAAAGCAAAGTTAGGCAATGTATAATAATAAGCAGGGTCCAATCCATAATATTTCATACATACATCTCTAAAGTTTTCGAAAATGTCGGTCAATAATAATACATCAGTTTTCAAATATAAATCATGGTATTCACCCATATTCTTAATGTCGAAATGCTTCCATATAATTTTTGCCCTTTCATAGTCGTTAACACTTATACCTTCTTCACTCAACTGACTATAAAATCATCCTTACTCGGTAATTGCTCATCATCAAATTTATCAAATGAATTCATGTAGTCATAAGGATAAACGCCTTTATCAGTTAATAAATCTAGACATTTCTCACTCTTAATCACATCATTTTTACTACTGAACCTAAAATTATCTTTCCAGTCTTCACGCAATAACCATTTACTTTTATCTTCTTCATCTGTATTAACATACTTACTCATTGAAACTAACTTATCTAATGAAGCAGTTAAAAACCCAAAAGTGTCTTTAACACTCAAACTTTCAAAACTGATATTAATAAATTTTTCACTGTTCTGAGCGATGACACCTATTTTATTGTTGTTACTTAATTTATCCGCATTTTGAATAATTAAATGACCATCATAATTTTTCATGTTATGAAAGAATACTGGAATTTTAAAATATCTATTACAAAAATTAAGATTGCAAACATTATGAGCACAACCTCTATACTTACCTGTAAAATGACAATGGTCTCTAACTTTTCTATATTTCTCTGCTTCCTTTGCATTTTTATAGTTCATTCTAAACTTATCCCCACAAATAAAGCAGTTTTTAGCATGTTTAAAATCTTCTTTGTCTTCATCAGTCATATCTATTTTTTCGTTTTCTCCCATCTTCTCCTTTACTTCTGTCCTAATCTCATTAAGTTTTTGACAAAACACATCAACAGCATCTTTACCACGATACATAAATTCATAATTTGTATTATCAACAGCATTAACCATATTAAGCATAAAACCACATGGTTTATGCTCTTGATAAGAAAAAGTGTTTTTATATTCATCTTCATCAGGTTTTTTCAGTTCCTCTGTCAAACATTCAAAATCAGCATATACAACAAAAGGACATCTTAACTTTTTGAAGTGATGCTTAAAACTCACTTTCTCATAAGGCTTAGGCATTACTATTTTTTGTCCTTCAACTTCCATGCATCCACTATCATAATGTTTATTTAATAATTCTTCATTTCTAAATCCATGATTACAATATTTACAAAACTAGGACTTACCATTATGATTACTTTTTTGATTATTAATAAGTCTGCTCAAACTTTTTATATACACATAATGACTGCAATCCTCATCATCAACTCTTAATAAATCAAGATGACAAGAAGCATCTTTATTTTTCAATTTTCTACTAATAACAATTTGTTCATTATCATCAATTTCATAAACATAATGGATATTGATTTATTATTTTCTTCAAATATATCTATATCATTATTATTAGCAGGAAAACTCACACCATCAAAAATCAAATCACTTTCTATCTTCTTGTAATGAAACATCTTTTCAGGGTGTGCTTTATCACAAATTTTACAATATCCACACTCAATAGAATATTTAAAACACTTGTCATCTTGATTTTTAATATTGATACATGCCTTTTTTCTTTTTAATCCATTCTGGAAGTTCAATATATTTGCCAGCTCTAGTCGGATTATATTTATTATACATGATATGAATATTATTAATATTGCTAATTATTAATCCTGACTGATACAAAGCCATATCTAAAATTCTTGTTTCAACATCAGGTCTCATTCTTTTCAAAGCATTCCTTAAATCCTCTTCATTTACAATAGTGTACGACCTTGTCCTAACTGTTACGTTTCTTTCCTCATCAAATAAGTTCATAACTTTCATATTTATTGTAGCATTCAGTTTCATTCCTCTATTCTCTGTCAAGTATTCATTAAGTTTGTCAAATTGATAACTAAAATAAGTCAATCCGTTCAACTCTTTTAAATGAATGTTTGAAATTGTGTAGGCGTTGGCATATGCTCTAAAGGCGCTTCTTTCTTCTGTTATTACTGCTTTTTTCTTAATAGCATGTTTTAAAACCGTTCTTGCTCCTACTCTTTCTCTGATTTGATTTGCTTTGTAGTCATTAGTTTTCTTTACTGCTTCAAGTCTCTTTCTTACTCAATCTATTGCTTATTGGTTTTTCTGGATTATATCTATACTGGTTGTTTCCTATAATTATGGTTTTAAGTTTTTTACCTTTATTATTTACTTTGTATTCTCCTAAATTTTCTTTAAGAAGATACTTAACTATTTTAGTGTTTTCATCTGGCGGTAAATCTCTATTCATATTATTATCTATATAATTTAATTATGTTTTTTCTCTTTAAGTCTTTTTAAAGTCATAAAAATTCTAAGAACTAAATAACTAATTAGTAGTCTAAATTATTATTTTTAATTTTCAATTAATAATAATTCATGGCGCAAATAATGCTTTTTCAATCCTTCCAAGACATAGTATGTTTGTAATGTTATATCTTTTTCTATCTTTTCTATTTTGTATTTCCTTTCTGTCCACTTTGAGTTGGTTTCTTTCCTCGATGTATAATTACCTTTTCCTTTTTGATATATTTTCACTGTGTCTGAAACTGATAATTTAGGAAATTTTCCTCATATGCTTTTGCTTCAGTGTAAGGTTTGCTTTTACATTTGCTCTGTTGTTATCATCATGCGCTTCATTTGGTTTCATTCCAGTTGATGAGTGAATAGCGCTATTATATTTCTTTAATGTAGGTTTCAACATATCAGTCCATCTACCTTTAGTAAAGTGCATTCTGTCTCCTATTCCTTTTTTCATCGTTCTAATCAATCTCTCCACAATATTGGCATGTGTTAGTGTTGTTTTATGTATTATACCTAAATCATCTAAATATTTCTTTACTTCTGCTTTAAATGCTCCATCATCATCAGAAAAGATTTCCACAGGCTCACCCATAACATTAAATGCTTCTTTCAAACCTTTCAAAACATTTGGACTGTCTCTTTGAAACATTGGATACACAAAACCTAATTTACTGAAAGCATCTATTACAATCAATGCATAGCGTTCTTCATCTTCTTTCTTAAATATTTTCATATCCATAATATCTATTTGAAATTCTGCTCTGGGATATGGCACTAAGAAACTGTTATAATTCTGATACGGCTTTATTTGCTTGTTAGGTTGCTTCTTCAACCACTTTGCCACTTCTTCTAATGTTACACTTGCTCCTTTCTCTTTTGCTTGATTGTATAAGCTTTGTTTAGAACCATAACCTGTTTCTAAATCATAGTAGATATTGCTCATTATCTCCTCATTACTTAGTTTACTCATATATTGAAATTGGATTATATTAATTAAAATTAAAATTAATATTATCCAATTAGACTTTGCTTTTAATACTCTGGCACTTTCTACTTTTTTCATGTCTTGATTTGTTAGAACTGTTGGCCATTGATTTTCCACAAATATTACATGTATAAGGTTTATTAAGTTTTTCTTGAAAGTATTTTTTATGTTAATCCTTTTGATATTGTTTCTCTTTATTTTCTTTTGTTTCTTCGCTATCAGTAGGACTTGGCAACACATCAGCATCTGAACTTTTATAATGTCTTTCAATGTCATCAACAAAACTACTATTCATAAATAACATATTCATAAAGTCATTATAATCATCTTCATCATGTATTCCGCCTAACAATCTATCGCTTCCATCATCTGAGTGTCTGCTATAGAATGGCATTTATCTTATAGAATAAAGTCGCTATTTCTTTAAGGCATTTTTACAAATTCTGGTATTTTAATTTTTTATATTTTATTATTATTATTTTATTATTTATTATTATTATTATTATTGTATTGTTTTTCTTTATTCTTATCTTTATCCTTATCTACATCATTTTCACTTTCAGCATCAGTAGGAATAGGTATTTCTGTTGGTGGTGCTATTTCATAATTAGAATTTTCTTCTGATGATGATGAATTAACAGTATGCGTTGAAGAACTATTAACAGTGATAGGCGGAGAACTATTAACGCTAATAGGCGGGGAAGTGTTTAACTCAACTTCCTCACTAACATTTGTATTCAACCAATTCATTATAGCAGTTGCTATATCATATGATGTTACTAATGAATTCATTGTCAGATTAACTAATAACTCAGAACCTTGAATTGTAGTTAATGTAGTGTGATATGTTAAATGTGCTACTATTTGTCCTATACTAAAACCTGACCTCATCATAAATTCTATAATCCTCATCAACATAAATAATTTCTTTCTATATTTATCAATGTCATCATCTTTTTTGTCATCATCATCATCGTCATCATCATATAAATCAGGGTCATATGTGAATGCTTCTGCTTCTGCTTCAGCCTTGGTTATCAATTTGCTTTTGAAACTCTTTGAAGAACCGCCTAATAGTTTTGTCATATCATCAAAATTATAAGTTTGTGTCTCTTTATCATTTGGTAGGTCTGTTTGTGTTGCCTTGTTTTCTTTGTTAAGCGTTTGTGTTGCCTTGTCTGCCATCATAACTTGAGCGTTCATATATCTTTCTTTATTTTTATAATTCATTAAATCCATTTTATCAAAATCAAAATTATTCAATAACATATATTTTTTGTATTGCTTCAATATAACTGTTGTTTTCATTTTGCTTGTGATTGCTTGTTTAAGCATTTCATCATAAGTAGGGCGTTTCCTTAACTCTTGCTTGTGGTTGTTAATCATTTTATATAATTATTGATAAATTATGTAAAATTATCTATTTGTTCTTTGTTGCCTTGCCTTTTCCTTTCATATCTTTCCAATCATTCATTCTTTTTCTTAACAATTCATCATTTACTTCTGTTGTCCATTTTCCGCTGTTTATAAGCTTCTCCACCAGTCCAACTAAATAAGTTCTACCTGTTTCCTTTTTTCCTTTCCCCTTTTTCTTTGTGTTTGAATATTGTTGTTCCTGTTCTTCAGTAAGTCCTGCTCCTCTTAAATATAATTGAAATAATATGTATTCTTCTTTTACTGTGCTTCCCTTCCAATGGTTTATATCAGTTGAATAGTCAATAGTTTCCTTATGTGTTCTTGTTTGTCTTGCTGGTAATGTGGATGAACTGCCAGCGGTGTCCATTTTTTGCTCTATTCTTTTTTCTGCTTCTTTTATTTCTATTAATTCAGGACTGTTTTTATCTTCGTCATCTAATCGTTTCAATTTCAATCTTGCTCTTGCTATTTGTAAATTTGAAACTCTTTTTGGTTCAGGACTGTATTTATCTTCATCAACAAATCGTTTCAATTGCAATCTTGCTCTTGCTTTTTGTAAATTTGAAACTCTTTTTGGTTGTAAATCTTCCAATGGCGGTAAATCATCACTTGACTTTGCGGTTGCTACTGACTGCCAGTCATCTTCATCTAATTGTTTTGCTCGTTGTGCTCGTTGGTGTAGGTCTGCTATTTGTTCACTACTAAGTCTTTTTGAAATTTGACTGTTTTGTCGTTCGTGTTGTTCCTCTGCATCATCCATTGTGGCACTTAGTGTTTGTATTGAACCGTCTCTTAAATCATCCATTTCATCATCCTTCGATATATCAAAATATTTTGCTTGATTTTCTCCATCTACCATTTTTTTAAAGTGTTGCTGTCTCAAATCTACTGTATTATCATACACTGTTCCTAATGGACTATCACGAAAATAATAAGCGTTTCTGTCTATTACATCTCTTATATTCTTATTTTTTAATTCTTCCTTTGTAATTTCCTTTATCAGTTCATTATAAGACGGTCTTAATCTCAATTGTGATTTTAATGTTTTCATCTGTGCATTGTCTAATCTCATTAGTATATTAAATTAATTAGATTATATTTATTAATCTAATTAATTAATTTAATCAAAATTAAAATCTTGTCTTAATTGATTGATTATTCCTTTCTTCTTCCTAATCATTTCTGAATAGGATTTACCTGTTTCACTTGATGGGTGATGTCTCAATTTTTCACTTTCCAACCTTTGGATTTCATTAAAATAAGCCTGTGCTTCTTCTTGATATCTTCTTTTATTTTGAAATACAGCATAATCTTTTTTAGCGCTATGACGTTCTAATTGTTCTTGTAATTCTTTCAAATATGTATAATTAGGTTGGTGTGCCTTGTTGTCTCCTTCATAATAGTAATGTTGACTTGATTTATATTTATTCTTCTTTTTTGGTTTGTTTGTTTCAAAAACTGCTTTTCTATCAATAACATCACTGATATTCGGTTTGTCTTTATTTTGTGGCTCTGTTATTCTATTTACAACGTTGTCATAAATTTCTCTACGGTGCATAAGCAATTGTTTTTTATCAATAATCATTATATAATAATAATTAGATTAAATAATTTTATTTGCTAAATTAATAATTTTCTGTTTATTTTTATTATCTCGTTCCATTTTAATATTATTGTATCTATCTTTTGCAGTTTCAAATACTTTATTAGCAGTTGTTTCTAAATGTTTTTTTCAATCTTTCTTCTACTCGTCTTTCTATTTCTTGTTCATCAACTTTTGGAATATTATCTTTAACTTTTTCATATACATTATTCTCAAATTCTTTTGCTTGTTGTGGATGCATAATTTTTCTTCGAACAACTTTGTTAGGGTCTGGTTCTTTTTTAAATGGTATTCCATTACAGTTATGACGATATCTGAAAGTGTATTTTGTTAAATATTTTTTGCATTTTGGGCATTCCACTTTTTCAGTTGAGTATGTTTTAGATTTTAATTCTTGCTTTGGTTCGCGTAGCAACGCGAAGCATTCGCGTTCGTGTTCTTCTTCTACTTTATTATTTTCTTCATTTATAATATTATTAGTTTCTACTTCTTTACTTTCTTCATTAATAATAGGTTCTTCTTTACTGTCTTCTACTTCTTTAGGTGCTTCATTATTTTCACTGCCTACATCTACTATTTCAATATTTTTAACCATATAATTAGCATATAATAAATATTTATATTAAAATATTTTAATATAATTAGTATATAACAAATATTTATATTAAAATATTTAATATATGCTTTTCTAACCTTCAAAAAATGTTAAACTAAAACTACTTGTTGTTCCATTCATATTTAAAACTCTACCCGATGCATCAGTAAATCTAAAATGTAATCTTCTTAATGAACACATACTAACATCATTAGCATCATTTAAAATTAGTTCATTATCATATATGAGGTTGCCGAATGATGTTAAAACTGGTACTTTCTTTATTATTGATGAAGTACCAAAACTACATAACTGGTTTCCGTTACATAATTCATTACAATGAATATAAATATTTTTAACAGGTAAAAATGATATAAATCCACTAACAAACGGGTCTGCTGTACTATTTACTTTTTCAGTAGTATTTCCTAAAATGTCATTAATACTATTAGGATAATCTCTATCATAATCAACACCAAAACTGTAATTTGTTTTTAATTCTTTATCTGTATGGATTATAAAAAAGTAAGAAATATAATTACAACTTATAGTTATATTATTTGTTTTTAATGAATAACTACAAGTAAAAAAATTACTGTTTCCATCAGTTCCATTAGTAGCAGTGTTCTATTTATTTTGTAATTCGGTTGCTAATTCACTACCTACATAACTACCTTTATCAGGTGCTACAATAAAATAATATACTGGTGCTCCTATTAATATCCCTCCTAATGTTAAATATAATCTGTTATTTAAATTAACTTCAATTGGATAAAATGAATTAGCGATAGATACTTCGTGACAAATCATTTTAGTATTTGGTCCGCATTCTTGTTGCTCTCTTAAATTAATAACAAAAACTGATGTAGATTGACTGTCATTTAAATCACGATAAGCACTGTTGATATATATTTTACGAAATCTCATTATATTAATTAATTAGAAATTTTATAATTTAATTATATATGAAAAATAAATATAAATACAGTTTTTATGATAATAAAAACGCTACGAAGTACAAATATTATTTAAAAGAAGGAACATTAAAATCATACAATCCTCTTCATCAAGGATATAGTGAGATGTATAGAAAAATAATTAATGAAATTCAACAAGAAAAATCATTATTGAAACCTAAATATAATAATAATTTATCTGACACAGAAGGATTAAACAAAGCATATACAAATGGTAAAGGTTATTATTTGGATAATAATAAACTATATGTTGCTGGAACATTTGGTAAGTCTAATATTATATCAAATATTAATGATATTTTAAGTGATATTACAATTCCATTTGGCTTAAGTTCATTCAGTGAAAGGTATAGAGATATTAGCGATATACTTGATGAAAACCATGATATTAGTGAAGTTATTTCACATTCATTGGGTAGTAGTGCGAGTGCTAAATATTTAAAAGAAAATCCTGATAGAAATATTAGATTAACTACTTACGGTGCTCCTTTTATTTCAATGTCAAACAAAAACGATGACAACTACACAAGCCTAAGAAATTTTGGAGATATAGTCAGTATTTTAGATAGAGGCAGTATAACATCAAATAGAGGAGGTTTTAACCCATTAACAAATCATCAACACTCATTATATGGTGATGCTGGAAAGGATGTATCAAGAAGTATTGAGCCTGTAAAGGAAATTTTGTAGTCTTATATATAATGCCTAATAATGATATAAAAAACACTATAAATCCTAAAAAGAAAGTCAGTTATGAAGACATTAAGAAAATAGTAGAGGATGAACCAAATTATAAGGTTGAACATGATAATATTAAAAATAAGTCTAAAAAACTATTAAATAAAAATTCTAAAAAAGAAGTTATAGATTATTCACACTTTAAAATAAATTTATTTAATAATAGAATAATATAATATTTTCTATTATTAAATTTATAAAGATGGAAACTCTGGAAATAGATGATGTCCTTGTAGAGAAGAATTTAAGATTTAAATTAAAAGATGGCGGTTCTTATGTCCGTTCAAAAGAAAGTAAAACTTTTATCCTTCATCGGTTTCTACTTATACCGCTGATACAAATTCTGTAATTAGATTTAACATTACTGGACCACCTAACCAATGGTTGTCCTTACCTTCACTATTATTAGGATTTACTTTAAACAACACTGATAACACAGCAAATCACGAACTTCGACCAATTGACACAGCAGGTTTCTTTGATAGGGTGCGTGTGTTAATGGGTGATGTCATTGTATGTGATTTAAATTCTCTTTCTCGTGCGAGTGCAATGAAAGATGTATTAAAATCATCAGAAGAAAAACGAATTGATGAAGCATTGGGTTTTGGAAATACTCTACTCAATCACGATGGACGGTTTTTTGTTTGTGATGCTACTGAAACTTCTACTACTCAAGCAGTAACTAGAAATGTAACCAATGGTAATTATAAAGGAAGTAAAGAAGGTAAAAGTGCTAATGTCTATTTTGATTTAAATTTAAAATGTTTCAAGACTTGTGAAAACTGGATACCTTTTTGTCCAATCACGATTGAATTATATTTAACCACTGATGTATTAAAACCAATTGTTAATAGAACAGGACATTTACTGATGCAAATACAAGTATCACTTGGTCAGTCACAAAACCTTTATTCAAAGGAAATGTCTATACTCTTGACGATAGCTTATATGCAGAGTATGCTAAATTATTAGAAACTGGTTCTCTTCCTATTACTTTTGAAACTGAAACCCTACAATAACAAACAGCATCAACAACAACTGAAATATTCACAACTATTGTCCGTAATGTGTCTAAATTAAATAAACTGTTTATTTCTTTTTCAAATGCGACTCAAAAGGGTTATGTAGGCGGATATGGTGAATTATTGAAACCATATAACTTTATGTATCATCCACTGGCACATGTAACAGGTGATAAAGGACGTTATGACCCAGAGCATGATTTATCCGCTTCTTTGATAATCGGTAATCAAGTTATTCCAAGTCAAGAAATTCAAGGTGTCCGTGAAGCATACGCCCATCTAATGCATTGTTCTGATAAACCAATGTTAGTTAGTGCAGAAGATTACAGGTCTCACGCTTTTATGTATGGGTTTAATTTGCAGAAATTAGAAAGTGCAAATTATACTGGTATGAACCTTAAAAATAATTCAAATATGGTTGTTAAAATAAAAGCGTTGGAGGGTTCAACATTATATAGCGCTCCTGGTAAAATGGCCGAGAGAAATTATATGCTCTTGGTTCATGAGTGCATTCTTGAAATCCGCTCAAATTCTGTATCATTTTATGATTAAAATAAAAAATATGATATTATTAATTTTCTAATTAATAATATAATATTATGAGCAAAAACTTAATGAATATCTTTGATATTACAGCAAATAGAATTAGGCAAGTAAAGATGGAGCAGTCAATGATATAGAAGACCTTTACGCGAGTAAATCTGACATTCAAACAGTATTAGATAGTAAAGCAGACCAAGCAGATACTTACACAAAGGAACAGATAAACGCTAATTTTTATGATATAACTGAAACATATGACAAAACAGAAATTAATGTATTATCAAATAAAATTAGTTCAAATTCTTTTTTAATAGGTAATCTGACAATAACTTCAAATACAAATTTTAATAATATTTCATTAAATACAAGTTTAATAAATAATTTAAATTCTACTATGACAACTAATTTTAATAATATTTCTTCAAATACTAATTTAATTAGTACAAATTTTAATAATATTTCATCAAATACAAATTTAATAAATAATTTAAATTCTACTATGACAAGTAATTTTAATAATATTTCATCAAATTCTCATTTAATTAATACAAATTTTAATAATATTTCTTCAAATACAAATTTAATAAATAATTTAAATTCTACTGTATCAACTAATTTTAATAATATTTCATCAAATTCTCATTTAATATCTCAATTACAAACAGGTTCATTTGATAGTAATTTATATTACAATAAAATAACAACTAATAATTTATTAACAGATAAATTAAATACATCAACATTAAATAATACACTAATTCACAATATAACAACAACATCGACTTTTAAAATAGCAAATTTTGGAAATTATAATAATTTTTATGAAATGTACAATAATTATTTTGATAGTTATATTTATGGAAATTTAAGTGGAGCAACTATGTTTTTAAATCAAAGAGGTTTTGGAAATGTAGAAATTAATAATTCTTCAACTTTTCAAAATGATAAAATATTATTAAATCATAATACTACAATATTATCTAATTTACAAGTATCAGGTTTATTTTCTTGTTCATCTATTTTAGATATAACAGGTTCTGATAGTAGATATGTTTTACAGTCAGATAATTTAGCAGGATTAATAACAGGAAATACAAACACAATCAACTCAATAATTACTAGCAATAATTCACAGGATACATCATTAGGACAAAAGTTAGATAAAATAGATACTAACGCTCAATCAGTAGCAGGTGCTATTAATTTTAGTGATAATACAACTTTACACAGTAATTTAAATATGTTAACTACTGGTTCTATAATATGTAATAAGTTTAGTACTACATCGTCGCCTAATGTTGGATTGCAAATGACATTTCAAATGTTCAATCGTGAATTTAATATTAACAGAGATGGTAGAATGTGGATGAGTAGCGCAGGAGGTCAATGGGAAACTCAAATAGGAGATGCTAATGTTGGACGTGTGTGGGTTAAGGATAGATTCGGTTTAGGTGCTGTTGGTGTTAACGGTTATGTTATAAACTGTGCCGGAAAATCGAGATTTACTGATGCAGTTGATTTTATAGGAACTGACAAGGCAGTAAATCTTAACAATGGTTCATATTTGAATTTTAATAATAATGGTTCAATACGAAGATATACTCCCAGTTCTATTGAAGGCTTATATATGTCTCATGATGATTTTGTAGCCATTAGTGTTGGTGATGTTACAAATGCTTCCAATCAATATATGATGTGTGATGGATTAGTTAATAAAACTATTTTTAGTAAACCTATTGATGTTTTAGGAAACATTTATACGAATGCTGATGTTAATTGTGATAATATTAATATTGATACTGATGGTAAATTAACAATTGATACAAATTGTGAATTATATAGATATGTTAGTTCGTTTTCATCTTTTGATATGAGGAATAGTGATGCTAATTCTTCAATTAGGTTTATCTGTGGAGACCCTGCTGTTCAATCTAACATAGTTGGAGCAGTTAATATTTCTACTGGATGGACTTTTAACACTTCTACTGTTGATGTAATGGGTAATTTATTTGCTGATGATGTTTATGTTAAAACTAATGGAGCATTAAGAAGTAATCATATAGCACCCAACGGAGGAACACTAATAACCGTTGATACTAACCTGGCCATTCAAAATTCTTATCTAGCTACCAATAGCATTCAATCATTTGATTTAACAACGGTTTCATTTTTAAATAATATTTCAATGACAACAGGAACTGATATTAAAATGGGAACAAGTGAAATATCAACTTATCATGATGGAACTAATTTATCTACAATTGATGTAATATTCAGAACATCAAACACAGCGTTTAGAGTTTCAGATGCTTCAAGTACACCTTCAGTTTTATTATCTATTGATAAGACATTTGGAGCTACCATTAATACTGGAAGTTTTACAAATAATGCTTTATCAACTTTTAATGAAAATGTAACAGTTGCAGGAACGAAGAAATTATTGTGTAATTTAATTGAACCATCAACAGGAACTAATATAGATTTAACAGCAGCAACAGTAACCATCAACGGAACGTTTGTGGATTCATCTGATTCAAGATTGAAATATGATATAGACAATATTAAATCTAATTGTATGAATGTTATTAAGAAATTTAAACCGAAGAAGTTTAAAAGACACGATAGAAATGATGGCGGTAAAACTCATATAGGATATATAGCAGATGAAGTATTGAAAGCAATCCCGAAAGAATTTGAAAATGTTGTTAGTAAAGACAGAGATTATTTAGGATTAAATTATTTAGTTTTACCCGTGTTAGTTCATAAAGCAGTATTAGAATTAAATGATAAAGTAGATAAACTTGAAAAAGAAATTAAGGAATTTAAAAAGAAAAAATAAATAATTTAAATATATAAATATATAAATATATAAATAAATAAATAAATAATTAATATATCTAGATATATATATATATGGACATTGACAGAAAAGTTAAAATAAAAGTATTATTTAAGAATGATAGTATGATAGAAAAAACTTGTTATTGCGGTTGTAAAATTACTAAGTTAAATAAATATGAATTTACATTAGATAAATGTAATAATGAAGCATGTAATTTTAGTCATTCTAAATTTGACGAATATATTAAAGAATTAAAAAAACAAAGAAGAGATGATGAATTTGACAGACGAGTGGTGAAGTGTGATAAAATATGTGCTCCTTTTACACTGTTGTTTTGTTGGCCTATTCTAATTCCTTTGCATATTTATTATTGTATTGTATACCTTTGAATATTTATTATTGTATTGTATTATATTATAATCTAAATAATAATATATAATGGGTAATTCAAATAGTAATGTTGAAACTTCATCTATTGATAAAATTAATGATATTGATATAGAACAACTAGATTTAAGTAATATTGATAAATTACAGTTGAAAGCAATTAAACAAATGAGTGAACGATTAGAAAAACTAGAGGCAACTAAATGTGACAAATTAATATATAAATTACCTGCTCTCAATCTCTGTTCGTATTCATTATTTTGAATTTTAAATTAATAATATTACAAAAAATATATTAATATTATTAATTTAAAAATATTTATAAAAGTCATCATTGATGACTTTAATAGTTATTTTTTTACTTGTAATGAAATAAAATTAACCATATTATCATGATACACTAATTCAATTTCATAAAGATATTTATTAAGATAATAATAAATATCAAATAAATTATTTGATGTTATAGTACGAAAACGATCTTGATTCAAACATTTAGATGATGTAGATGTAATAATTAACCCATATTCAATTATTAAATTTAATGGTGTATATATTTTATGTAATTTATCTAACTCACTTAAATTAAAAACATATGATAATCCATTATTAATATTGATATTATCAATTTCAAAACAATCTAGGTTATTTAATTTGTAAGATTTATAAACTGGTTTATATTTATTAATATAATTTTTAATAATATTACTATTTTTTATTTTTAATAATCTAACATCACCTAAATTATAAGATAATACTATGTTTTTAATTTCTATTGGTAAATCATAAAATATCATATAATATTAATATATATTTAATTATTTAATTATTTAATTATTTAATATATATTAATTAGGTATCATTCGTTGATTTAAATTTTTATAAAACATTTTTTCTTTATCAGATTCCATCATATTAATAAACATAAAACTATGTTTTTCATTGGTGGCTGTGTGATACAATTGTAATAATGTTTGTTTATCATATAAAGCGCTAAGTTCATCTATTATAGAATCTAGATCTTTCTGATTTCTTAATCTATATACATATAATTGTGTTGCGTTTTTTCTAACTACCGGATTCAATAATGTGTAAGATTGACACGTTATAAAAGTAGAAATAAAATAATGTCTACCTTTTACAAACAATCTTACAAGTTCTTTATTTTTTCTAGCAACATCTTTATTATCGCTAAAATCATCTACTATTATAGCAATATTATAAATTTTTGAAAAATTTTTATCTTTCATATATTTTACTATTTTTTCTTGAGTATCAATAATATTTGTCATTTGTTCTTCATTAAATGTATCAAAATATACGGGATCGTCCTCGGTATGATTTATTTTTAATTTGTTTGATATATAATCTTTTACTGTGTCCCAGTTATTATCTAAATGTATTGTCGGACTAAAAATAAATATTTTTTCAAAACAATCGCGATACACATTTAATATTAAATTTGTTAATGTAACTGTTTTACCAACGCCAGATGGAGCCGCGAATATTTGTCTTGCTGGTAGCTTACCTACATGATCATGTCGTGATTGTTTACTATTGTATTCTTTAGTTTTGTACGGTTTGATATCAATCATAAATAATATTATAAATACTTATAAAATAATAAAATATAATATACTTATATCATAATGACAATAGAATCTATTAATTTAAGTGAAGTGGCTAGTATTCGGAGGATATATAAATTTGGTGATGTCTTAGTTCCAGATACTGTACAAATATATTATGATACGATGTTATACTTTTTATCTGGAATTAAAAATTATAATATCGTAGTATCCAAGTCCGCAATTGAAAATGACAATAACCTAGATTTTAATTTTAGAAAGTTAGTAAATTTTATGAAAGATTATTCTAATATATATACAGATGAAATGATAAATAGTGTACAAGAAGTTATTAATAATAATATTCTAGATGTTGATATGCTAACTGCACTAAAACTTACTAAAGCTAAAGAAAATAATTTAAATAAATATTCTATTTAATATTAATGGAACATCATTATGTTATGAGTGGCGGTGAATAACATAATGGAACAGGTTTCCATTGCTTCAATCAGTAAGCATTGAAGCTAATTAGATTGTATCTCTCTCGCGTGCAATGAAAACCCCAAGTGCTGTGCCCTCCGAATATTCTATCATGCATGAAAATAATAAGATTAAATAATTTAAATAATTATTTTATCTTATTATTATATGACTGTTATCCATTGCAATTGTTGTAAAACTTATGATGACAAATATTTATTTAAACATCTAAATTCAAAACATCATCAGAAATTTGTGGGATATAGATGGAATAAGGACGATACAATGAAAAAACTTTACAAGAAAAGAAAGACAGAAATTAAAAATAATTTATCTTATTATTTAATATGAAAAGGAGTTATTCAGATTATTAATATAATAGATGAAATGGAGAATATAGAACAAGTACTAATAACTGATAATAGATGTAAAAAATATGTTATTTTATTTTAGAATTAATTAAGTTTTTGATACAATATATTAAAAATATAAATATTAATATAAATGCCAAAAAAGAAAACCAAAAAGAATAAGACAGGTTTAAGTGTTTCTTCAACAGATGAAGATAGCGGAGAAATTGTTAAAGAAACATCAGTATTTGAGATTGCTTGTCCTATGTGCAAAAAGAGGTTAGAACTTAAAAATGAATTAGAAATAAAAAAATAATAAATCATGTAAATGTTCATGTATTCCAACAAGTTTCAAAATAAGTAAAAATGATAAGAAAATGAATATTGATAAAACTAAAGACAGTATCAACTTAGAAACTGATGTCCATAGTATAACTTTTAAATTTGGTAGGCAAGCAACACCAACCGATAATAATGAAAACGAAACTCAGGAAACTGTTAAACAAATCATGAAAAATTAGTATTTAAAGAGTAGATTTAACATAATTGCACTTTATAAATATAAATAAATAAATATTTAAATAAATATCTAATTATTTATATAATCATAATGCCAACTATGAATGGACAATACCATAGAATTATAACTTTTGACGATGAAGAAATTAATGATATATTCGATGGTGATAAAAACTTTGCTAGGCAATTGAGTATAGAATATTTTTATTGGTTAGATGCTAAATTTAACAATAAATATTTTATGAAAGGTATAACTAAACCAGATAAATTTGATAAAATGTTGAAGTTTTTTGAAATTACAGGTAACGATGAAGGTTTAATACAATTGAAAAATAAAATTGGTGAAAGACTCTTAGAATATAATTTATTTACATATATAACATTAAATTATTCAGGTAAATTATATAATAAAACGTATAATTAAATAAATAATTATCTAAATAAATATATAGTAATGTCTGAAAATGAGAATTACACTATTAATGATTTAATGAAGAAGATAACATTAATTGGTAAAAATATTAAAACCTTAAATGATATGATTAAATCCATTGATGACAAAATGAAACCAGTTGAACGCAATGAAGATAAAGAAAAAATCGAAAAGATATTTCAAGCAAAATCTATAGGAAGACCATCGGGCGACTACCCGACAACGCAAAAGAAATACTGTGATATGTTGAATACAGGAAAAATCAAACAACCTAAAAGCACCACTTTAGAATTTTACAAAATTTCAAAAAATGATGATGGAGTATATGTATTATTTGAATAATTAATATCTAAATAATTCTAATAAATGAATTTATTAGAATTATTTAGCGGAACAAAAAGCGTTGGAACCATAGCAAAGTCGCTTGGATTTAATGTGATATCATTAGACTTGAAAAATGCTGATATCAACACTGATATTTTGGAGTGGGATTACAAACAGTTTGACAGAAACCAGTTTGATTTTATTTGGAGTAGTCCCCCATGCACTGAATACAGCATAGCAAAAACTAGGGGAATTAGGAATATCGAATATGCAAATAGTATTGTCTTAAAAACTATTGAGATTATCAAATATTTCAATCCTAAATATTTTGTAATCGAAAATCCACAAACTGGATTATTAAAAAATCAGGAGTTTATGGATGAGTTTGAATTTAAAGATGTTGATTATTGTAAATATGGAATGCCTTACAGAAAACGCACTAGGCTCTGGAATAACATTACAACTTGGAAACCTAGAGAATTATGTAAAAAGGATTGTGACAACATCAGGAATAATAAACATATTGAAACAGCACAACGGCTACCATCGGGCACCAAGGAAAATTGGGGAGACAATCCAACAATACATAAACAGGACGACCTATATAAAATACCTAGTGAATTAATTTGTGAAATCTTGGTGAGTTTGGTGGATTAAGGATTTTGAGTTTGATAATGGAAGTATCAGGTGGACGATACTGGTAGTATCAATTGAACGATACTGGTAGTATCAATTGAACGATACTGGTAGTATCATTTGAATGATACTGGTAGTATCATTTGAATGATACTGGTAGTATCATTTGAACGATACTGGTAGTATCATTTGAACGATACTGGTAGCAGTATATAGCTTTACCATACTATAATAATAACATTTATACCCTTATATGTTATAATTATAATGTAAAATGACTTAAAGGAATAAAGACTTAATATAATAAGAGGAAAATGCCAATGCTAGGAGTGACAGAAAAAGAGCTGAAACAGGATAGAAAGATAATATTGAGTTTCATTAAGGATAATCCCTATCCATCGTATCAACAAGTCATTGAAATAATTAAAAACGATAAAACAATGAAAGATATATATCCAGATATGTTCGCTGAGTATGGAGAACAAAATCATCACTGGATAAAAGAGATTTACGAAAACATAATGAAAGAAGAACTCGTTAAACATAATGGTAATAGTATTAATGAAAGAGGAGGAATGACAACAATGCATTGTAATTATTATACTTTGGTATCAGTGTTGCGTTATTTAATACAACAAAGAGCACCAATGAAAGATTATGACGTTAACTTAATCTGGTATAATATCAGAAACATTTTGAGCAGTTCTTGGAACAACATAGGAGACTGGAAACACTGAAAATAGGTTTAATCATACTATGATTATCACATGTAAAATATTATATGTTATAATTGTAATATATTTATCGTTTGTAAAGATTGAATTATTATATTTTTCCTAATTTGCTTATCTCTTTCAAAGTGCGTTGTTTAGACTTGGCATGCTTCTTCAATTTTTTCGTGCTTTGGCTGTTTGTTTTTGTTTTGCTTGATACTCTTATGATATTTTTTGTTGGTATGTTGCTTTGTTTTTTGTTGATGTGTGTTTTTGAGTTGAGTGTCTTTGATGATTTAGAGTGTTGCTGTTTTGTTGGTATGCTTGTTTGAATTATTTAATGTTGCATGCTGTGATTAAATATTTTTGTTGTTGGTTGTGATTATTTATTTTGTTTGCTTGTTGTTCTGGATTTTGTTTTCTGTTTGTTGTGTTGCTGTTGGAGAAAAAATAGTAGAAAGAATAATACCCCTCCCCAGAGTCTACCAATTGGACTTGTTTGTGTGTATACATGACCACAAGGCATGATCTACTTACACACACATATTTATATATATATATAGATATATTTTTCTCGGGGCATCGGTGCTTTCTTGGGGTTGCCGGAGGCTTGAAATCAGCTGGGCGTGAACCACACCCCCCGCCCCAGATTCTACCAATGGGGCTTGTCTGTGCATGCGCATGACCAATACTACATATATGTCAGTGCGTGTGTGAACAAGGCATGATGTATTTACATACACGCATACGTACGGAAGCCTGAAATCAGCCGGGCGGTGAATACTTAGAAACACCCCCCCCGCCCGGATTCAACCACTTGGGCTTGTACGTGTGTATATATTACATGACCAATACTCCATGTAGGTCAGCACCTATGTGAGCAAGGCATGATCTACTTACATACACATATGTATATAATTATATATATATATCTTCGTCCTCGGGGCATCGATGTTTTCTTTGGGGTTGCCGGAAGCTTGGAAGATTGAAATTAGTTGGGCGGTGAACACTTAGAAACGCCTCCCCCAACAGAGTCTACCAATTGGACTTGTTTGTGTGTATACATGACCAATACTCCATTCATGTCAGCACTGTGTCAGCAAGGCATGATCTACTTACACACACATATATATATATATATATACACATCCTGGGGGCATCGGTGCTTTCTTGGGGTTGCCGGAAGCTTGAAATCAGCTGGGGGTGAACACTTAGAAACGCCTCCCCCAACACCCCCACCCCAGAGTCTACCAATATACATGATCAATCCTCCCCACGTGTCAGCACTTCCTTGGGGTTGCCGGAAGCTTGACATCAGCTGGGAGGAAACGCCTCCCCCAACCCCCCCCCCCAGAGTATAGCAATTGGACTTGTTTGTGTATACATGACCAATACTCCACACATGTCAGCACGTGTGTGAGCAAGGCATGATCTACTTACACAAACACACACACACATTTATACACATATATATATATATATATATATATAGACCTTCATCCTGGGGCCCTCGGTTCTTGCTTGGGGTTGCCGGAAGCTTGAAATCAGCTGGGGGTGAACACTTAGAAACGCCTCCCCCAACCCCCCCCCCCAGACTACCAGTTGGACTTGTTTGTGTGTATACATGACCAATACTCCATACATGTCAGCAGGTGTGTGAGAAAGGCATGATCTACTTACACAAACGCACACATGCACACGTTTATACATATGTGTATATATGGGCCTTCATCCTGGGAGCATCGGTGCTTTCTTGGGGTTGCCGGAAGCTTGAAATCAGCTGGGGGTGAACACTTAGAAACGCCTCCCCCAACCCCCCGCCCCCCCCCCCCAAGAGTCTACCAATTGGACTTGTTTGTGTGTATACATGACCAATACTTCATACATGTCAGCACGTGTGTGAGCAAGGCATGATCTACTTACACAAACACACACACACACATTTATACATATATATATATAGACCTTCATCCTGGGGCCCTCGGTTCTTGCTTGGGGTTGCCGGAAGCTTGAAATCAGCTGAGGGTGAACACTTAGAAACGCCTCCCCCAACCCCCCCCCCCCAGAGTCTACCAATTGGACTTGTTTGTGTGTACACATGACCAGTGCTCCATACATGTCAGCACTGTGTGAGCAAGGCATGATCTACTTACACAAACGCACACATATTTATTTGTATATATATATATACCTTCGTCATGGGGGCATCGGTGCTTTCTTGGGGTTGCCGGAAGCTTGAAATCAGCTGGGGGTGAACACTTAGAAACGCCCCCCCCCCAACCCCCCCCCTTTTCAGAGTCTACCAACTGGACTTGTTTGTGTGTTTTCGGCGGGGGCGCTTCCCGGGATCTCACCAACCTCGACGAAAAAAGGCGCGCAGGTGGCTTGGCTTGAAAGCTAGCGCAAGCGATTTTTTCGCTGCAACGCCAGCCAAGCCATCAATTCTTTTTCCCCCGAGCTCGGGGGAAGACAAGGGTTGTTGAACCCTAAACCCTAAAAGGGTGCAATTTTGGGTGGTAGGGGTGGGCCATGACCAATCCTCCATACATGTCAGCACGTGTGTGAGCAAGGCATGATCTACTTACACAAACACACACATATCTATATATATATATATAGACCTTCGTCATGGGGGGATCGCTGTTTTCTTGGGGTTGCCGGAAGCTTGAAATCAGCTGGGGGTGAACACTTAGAAACGCCCCCCACCCTCCCCCCCCCGCCCCAGATTCTACGAATGGGGCTTGTCTGTGTATGTGCATGACCAAAAATTCCTATATGTCAGTGCGTTTGCGAGCAAGGCATGATTTACTTACATACAACACATACTTACATATATATATATATGTATATATATCTATGTATATAGATAGACCTTCCTCCTCGGGGCATCGGTGCTTTCTTGGGTTGCCGGAAGCTTGAAATCAGCTGGGGGTGAACACTTAGAAACGCCTCCCCCAACCCCCCCCCCCAAGAGTCGACCAATTGGACTTGTTTGTGTGTATACATGACCAATCCTCCATACATGTCAGCACGGGTGTGAGCAAGGTGGGGCCATCAAACAAGGCGTGAAACATATGAACGATCATAAACAGCTGTTGGGCTAGTGCTGCAAACCGTTTCTAAGTGTTGAAAACAGTTTCTAAGTGTTGAAAACCATTTCTAAGTGTTGAATTGGGTTGTAGCAGTCCGGATCAACACTTAGAAACGAAAGGTACCTGCTGGGGACAGCACTTAGAAACGAAAAAAGTACCTGGCGCCAAAAGAAAATTTCCAAAACCGTTTCTAAGTGTATGTCCTTCACTATAAAGATATTTCTTTTTCTCGGGTTTGGCTGGCTTCCTTTTCTAGGTCGACAAAAAATAATCCGAGAGCGCGAGCTGGGAGGTTCTTCCATCATTTTTGTTCCAAAACGAAGCCGCCGATTCCGCGGACGGACAGGCGGAGGCGTCGGCTGGGCGGTCCCAGTCCCTCTCTTTGCTGGCAGACCTCGGCCCAGGCTCGGGCGCTCGGGGCCGTGGGGCCAAGCTCGGGGGAGGTTCTGTCTCCATTTGTTTTTGGGAGGGATCTGTTTTTTTAATTACGGTTTTGCAATTTTGGAGGGATGGTTTTTTAGTTATCTTTTTTTTGGGCATTGCTCCTTGGATTGGGCCCGGGGGCAAAAATTCAAGAAACAGGCAGCAACTCATCGCTGGGCAGCAAGGGGTCGTTTTTGCTATGCAGTACACTGGCCTTTCTTTCGGGACTAGCAGGCTTGAACTCTATTCACGGAATCTGACGTCAGATGTTTTCCTCAGTTGTGTCTGTGTTGACCGTTAGGAACACGGAGGGGTGCCGGTTGTAGCTTACCTCCTGACATGACTTTGTTCACGTGGCCCTGACACCATTCCCACGAAGCACGCAAAGTCCTGGGCGCCCGAAATAAGCTCCCCAAATAAGCTCCCTAATGCTAGGGCACTAGTTGAACCCGGGTTATTGGAAAGTCTTGCCGTGTTCAGTACCGTTGACCCAAGATAAATCAATCTGCCGGATGAATTGGGGAGGTGTTCGCCCCAAAAGCGAAGGATCCCCTCCAAACTTGGACACCTCCCTATGAGCTCTTCAGAAGTTTCTTCACTTTGAGTCCCCACTGCACCCCCTTCTTCTAGTTGCCCTGGGTCAAATGGCTGTGGTCAAAACCATTTTGGGGTAGGTGAATTCACCACCCATTTTAGAACCTGATTTACAAGGGAATTGGGATGTTTACTGGGATCTTATCCCATGGCCAAATGCTTGGCTCAGGCCACCCAACACCCGCTTGCCAGGCAATGAAGATGAGGGTGGCGGACAGCTGCAGCAGCTGCTGGGCGCGGAATCGTAAGTTGAAATGCGCGCCTGGGGGGAAAATCCGGGTGGTTGTGGTTTGTGGGTTTCCCGGTTTCCCGTAGCGAAAAAGTCCAGGCGACCAACCAGCCAAAAGCCATTTGGTGGAATTCCGGGTGGTTGTGTTTTGCGGGTTTCCCGGTTTCCCTTAGCGAAAAGTCCAGGAGACCAACCAGCCCCAAGCCATTTGGGGGAACTCCGGGTGGGGTGGTTGTGGTTTGTGGGTTTCCCGGTTTCCCTTAGCGAAAAGTCCAGGAGACCAACCAGCCACAAGCCGTTTGGGGGAATTCCGGGTGGTTGTGGTTTGTGGATTTCCCGGTTTCCCTTAGCGGAAAGTCCAGGAGACCAACCAGCAACAAGCCATTTGGTGGAATTCCGGGTGGTTGTGGTTTGTGGGTTTCCCGGTTTCCCTTAGCGAAAAGTCCAGGAGACCAACCAGCCAAAAGCCATTTGGTGGAATTCCGGGTGGTTGTGGTTTGTGGGTTTCCCGGTTTCCCTTAGCGAAAAGTCCAGGAGACCAACCAGCCAAAAGCCATTTGGGGGAATTCTGGGTGGTGGTTGCTTTGTGGGTTTCCCTTAAGGTTCGATTCGCGCCTGGGGGGAACGTTGGGTGGTGTTTTTTTTGTCGAAAAGTCCAGGATACCAGCTTGCCAGAAGCCATTTTCAGGCTTTGGGGTAGCTTGGTGGCCGGAAGTCGAGATTCAGACTGTTCTGGCCATGGGGTAGAGTGACGAGCACTCAGGTGATACAGGTGAATGGCGCCCCAGATCCAATGCCTGAGGAAGTAGCTAACTGTGGCACTTGCTTCAAATGCTTGACGAAGGGTTGGCATGCCACTCTGTAGCAGCGGTTTGATCTCCATGAACAAATCTTGGGTCTACCCTGAAATCACATGCGCCGTTGCAACTAAGGCCAGATCCTCTCAACAAAACGCCCCTCAGGGAAGGTGACTGGAAGTGCATGGAAGAACATTTTCCTAAACGAACCCCTACTGTGGATGGACGAAATCCTGCACCACTTTGAAACCACGGGAAACAATTGTTTGTTGGTATTTACAGGGCAATCATTATCCCAAGGTTTCTTAGGTGGTGCGAAATGGATTTCGTCCATCCACAGTATGGGTTCCATGCAAAGAGCGAACGCTTTTCTGAGCGCCCCGCAATCCACTGCTTTGCCAAGCCAAGCCTAAGGCTCCTGTTGCAGCTGACGACGTCTTCCGCAGGCGGCAACATTTGTCAGTTGAAATTGGGGCGTTGGGGTGTTTTTTTGGAGGGTACCCTTGTTAAGAGCGGAACCAAAAGGGAAGCCGTTCATTTTGGAGTTCACTCATTTAGCAACAAGCCTAGTAAATATGTTCTCAAAACGACTCAAAACAAAAGGTTTTTCAATCCCTCTCAACGCTCCTTGTTCATAAATGGTGCGGTGGAGCCAGGCATGATTTGAAGCTCAAGAGAGCACATCAAATTACACAGAGCCTTTCCCATTGACGAGTCCGAATTGACACACACACACACACATTCAGACCCTTGCAAGTTTCGAACAAAGACAACCACCTCACGGCATCAGCTTCCTGCCAGGTTCGTTTGAGGCTTTGCCAACAAAGAACTTCCCATCAAAGCCTGTCAGGTTCAGCTTGTGAATCTAACTTTTGGGAATTTGGAGGTTTCTTGGATGGTTTCCACCAGGGTGAAAGTCGATGGCACAGTTTTGAAAGATGGTTTCCACTCCCCCGAAGCTACCGGAATGTACCACTGCTACATGTACTTCTACATGAAAGGATACATCTATACCGAGACCAACGTCTACATGTGCGTATAAACACATAAACATGTACACGGCACGAGGATATGGGTCTGCAAAGGATGTCCCATTCTTTCCCCGTGGCTCAACAGATTGCACCAACATGGCACCATGGCAAATGGAGCCAAAGACTAACACCTGCGTAACCGTAGCTCTTTAAGCTTGAGCCGCACTTAAATGATGTCTTGGGGATTTGCGCAATTCTACCCAGACCCTTTGATGATTCACCCTCCCACCAAATAACATGGAACGATCGGGGGTCCTGGTCTGAAGCGTTTTCCCTCAAACGTCAGGTTCCATGTTAATTGGTGGGAGGGTAAATGATGTCCACCCAAAGAGGCCGACAAAAAACATCACACCCCTCCCCTAAAAACTCAACCAACCAAAGAAGGATGCCCTCTTTTTTGCATGGAAATCCACTGGGCATCGCAGATATCTAAACCGACCTTAGCGGTTCCATGGCGAGGGCGCGTTTTTCGCCGAGGCGAGGGGCTGAAGCTCTTGGTCCGCGTTTGCGCGGCCTGGGGCGTGCGCACCGCGGACCAGCTGGGCGCTGAGGCGCTCGAAAGGGGCGAGGGCTGAGGTGGGATGGCTGGCAGATTTCTGTTTTTGGCAAACATATGGCTGTGGCTCAAAATTAAACAGTAGGGGTTACGCGGGTTTTGGTCCATGTTTCCACTTACCCCAAGGTTCCATTTCGGAACCGGTTTTTTGAGCCACTGCCATATGTAGATGCGACGCCACCGCTGCGGCGCGCTTGCCAGGTGCGGGCCGCCCTGGAGGCCTCCATCCTGCGCGGCGCCGCGGAGCCGGGCGGCTGGGAGCGGCCCTCAAGCGCAGAGCGTAGTGGTTTCGATGGATTTTTGCAGGTCCAAAGAAGAAGATTCCTTCCTGAGTCTCTGCTTGCCGAGACTCGTTTCCGTGTTGGTTTGGTGTTTTTTCTATGCCCCTGCTCAAAGGCGTTGGTTTCGAGCTGCCCTTTTTTTGATCCCCCCCCCCCTCCGGGCGCGGTTTCCCTGTCACTCCGCCAGCTTCCCGGACGAGGGCCTCGCTGCGGTGGCTGCGGCGGCGCTGCCGGGTCTGGCGCCGGAGGTGGGGACCCGGCCGAGTTGGCTCGGCGAACGACCCAAGCTCCGCGAAATCTCGCGCCACACAACTCCTTTTCCGTTCGGGATGTATGGGGTTCTGTGTGGGTTGCCTGAAAATTCCTGAAATGTGTTGCCGGCATAGGATGTCGATTTTCCACCGACCGGATCCTTTTTTCGAGGCATGCGGGGCCCTGTTCGCCACAAGACGCACGTCGATTTGCGTGCCACTCCCAGGTGCCGCGCCAAGTGCTCCAGGCGGCGGACGATGGGAGCCGCGACGAGGCAGTGGAGCAGCTGGCCAAAGGCGGGCCGAATGGAGGTACAGGCCGTCTTTGGACGAGGTGGAATTGAACGAATGGCCATAGGGCAGAACCTATGGCTCCATTTTTTTTGGGGTGGGGGGGTGGGGGGGTGGGGGTGGGGGGGTGGGGGTGGGGGGGTGAGGGGTAAGGTTGGGGGGGGGGGGGGGGGGGGGGGGTGGCAGCTTGACTGGCTTGAAAAGTGGGCGAAGCTTGTTCCAGCGCAGCGAGGTCTCGACGACGAGACAAAACGTCTTCTGGTAAAGCAGCGGCAGGCTTTGGGGATGCGGGGTGGGGTATTTGGGTCTTTTCTTACATGAACTAATAGAGGTGTAAGAAATTGCCGGACTAGTTTCAATGCATGCTCGAGCTACTCGAGCTGCCACTTCAAGCAAAGACAGAAGGTAGCACCGAAGCTGTGTTCCCCAAAGTTCAGAAAGCGCTGCAAGTATTTGTGGGATCAACGAACATATCGTGGATGGACGAAATCCTGCACCACTTTGAAACCAGGACAAACCATTGTTTGTTGGTATTTACATGGCAATCATTATCCCAAGGTTTTTAGGTGGTGCGAAATGGTTTCAGAATGCCTCAAGGACAGTCTGAGATCTTGACGCAGAGCAACAACTTGCCTGGCCGCATTTGGTTGCTGGCGCAATTCTTGTGGCTTGTCCTCGCACAGAATGTCACTTGACCCTTTGGACTTTTTGTCGCAGCACCTAACATCTTCTTTGCGCAAAATTTCACAAGCTCACCTGGGTATATAACGCGCACACCCGCAATGATGGTCCCTTGTTTGAGATCGAAATTCACCCACTTTAAAAAGGTCAACGCACCCCTTTGCTTGGCGTTCGCTGAGCTGGTGATCAACCCTTCACTA
Organism: Effrenium voratum; assembly: GCA_963377175.1. Classification (NCBI taxonomy): domain Eukaryota; class Dinophyceae; order Suessiales; family Symbiodiniaceae; genus Effrenium; species Effrenium voratum. The sequence goes on from CAUJNA010000273.1 coordinate 238,011, forward strand.
CACTAGGCTTCCAGCCAACCATGGCAAAGATTCCTACGCGGACCATAACCATGACACACATCATAGAGGCGTTTCTCAAAATTTGGGACCACATCTTGGTAGGTAGTGTCCTCTTGATGTCCCTTTAAAACCCATACAACAAAGAGCACTTGGTAGGTAGTTTCCTCTTGATGCCCCTTTAAATCCCATACAACAAAGAGCACTTGGTGGGTAGTTTCCAAACCCATACAACAAAGAGTACTGGGTAGGTAGTTTCCTCCTGATATCCCTTTAAAACCCATACAACGAAGAGCACTTGGTAGGTAGTTTCCTCCTGATGTCCCTTTAAAACCCAGAGAACAAAGAGCACTTGGTAGGTAGTTTGCTCCTGATGTCCCTTTAACACCCATAGAACAAAGAGCACTTGGTAGGTAGTTTCCTCCTGATGTCCTTTTAAAACCCATAGACCAAAGAGCACTTGGTAGGTAGTTTGCTCCTGATGTCCCTTTAAAACCCATAGAACAAAGAGCACTTGGTAAGTAGTTTCCTCTTGATGTCCCTTTAAAACCCAGAGAACAAAGAGCACTTTGAGGTAGTTTCCTCCTGATGTCCTTTTAAAACCCATAGAACAAAGAGCACTTGGTAGGTAGTTTGCTCCTGATGTCCCTTTAAAACCCATAGAACAAAGAGCACTTGGTAGGTAGTTTCCTCTTGATGTCCCTTTAAAACCCATAGAACAAAGAGCACTTGGTGGGTAGTTTCCTCTTGATGTCCCTTTAAAACCCATACAACAAAGAGCACTTGGTAGGTAGTTTCCTCTTGATGTCCCTTTAAAACCCATAGAACAAAGAGCACTTGGTAGGTAGTTTCCTCTTGATGTCCCTTTAAAACCCATACAACAAAGAGCACTTGGTAGGTAGTTTCCTCTTGATGTCCCTTTAAAACCCATAGAACAAAGAGCACTTGGTGGGTAGTTTCCTCTTGATGTCCCTTTAAAACCCATACAACAAAGAGCACTTGGTAGGTAGTTTCTTCTTGATGTCCCTTTAAAACCCATAGAACAAAGAGCACTTGGTAGGTAGTTTCCTCTTGATGTCCCTTTAAAACCCATAGAACAAAGAGCATTTGGTAGGTAGAATCCTTCTGATGTCCCCTTAAAACCCATGGAACAAAGAGCACTTGGTAGGTAGTTTCCTCTTGATGCCCCTTTAAAACCCAGAGAACAAAGAGCACTTGGTAGGTAGTTTTCTCCTGATGGTTTTTTAAACCCCATACAGCAAAGAGCCTCCTATTCAAAGCCATCTCCAAACCACTGCCTTTGCCGGGCAGGCTCGGTCGTTTTTTTTGCAGGCGGGCGGACGCCTGAGGGCAGCGGCGAAAGCGGTGCAGGCGAGGGGTGGGGTTCTGGGATTTCATGGCTGGAATGATCAAAAGGCCCGTACCTTGGGATGACCGTCGGTTGGAAAACCACCCAAAGATGTGGGATTTTCCCACATGGGAAAAGTCACCCATGGTCATTTGGGGGCCAGAAATCCGCGTATGTATTCCCCAAATGATGTCCGCAGATGATTTGGCAAATTGAGGCTGGACAGTATTTGTCTGCCAGTCAGCGATTTAGGACGAACCGGTGACTGTAGCTCCACTCGCGGTCGTATCAAGAAGCACGGCTTGCATGACAACTTGCCACGGCCCGTGCTTTTCCTTCTATCCGAATGCCGGCAGGCCTGGAAGCACTCCAATCAGGAAACCCCCGTTTGGGGCGGATTCTTTTAAAACAGATGGGCGATTTGCTGCGCCACTACAAAAACCATGGGAAACTGGTGTTTGGTTTTTTCGGCGGAATCTCGT
>CAUJNA010000273.1:239937-278144 GCA_963377175.1 Effrenium voratum
GTCACACTTCCTTGGGGTTAGCCGGAATAGCCTTGACATCAGCTGGGCTAGAAACGCCTCCCCCAACCCCCCCCCCCCCCAGAGTATAGCAATTGGACTTGTTTGTGTATACATGACCAATACTCCACACATGTCAGCACGTGTGTGAGCAAGGCATGATCTACTTACACAAACACACACACACATTTATACACATATATATATATATATATATATATAGACCTTCATCCTGGGGCCCTCGGTTCTTGCTTGGGGTTGCCGGAAGCTTGAAATCAGCTGGGGGTGAACACTTAGAAACGCCTCCCCCAACCCCCCCCCCCAGACTACCAGTTGGACTTGTTTGTGTGTATACATGACCAATACTCCACACATGTCAGCACGTGTGTGAGCAAGGCATGATCTACTTACACAAACGCACACATGCACACGTTTATACATATGTGTATATATGGGCCTTCATCCTGGGAGCATCGGTGCTTTCTTGGGGTTGCCGGAAGCTTGAAATCAGCTGGGGGTGAACACTTAGAAACGCCTCCCCCAACCCCCCGCCCCCCCCCCCCAAGAGTCTACCAATTGGACTTGTTTGTGTGTATACATGACCAATACTTCATACATGTCAGCACGTGTGTGAGCAAGGCATGATCTACTTACACAAACACACACACACACATTTATACATATATATATATAGACCTTCATCCTGGGGCCCTCGGTTCTTGCTTGGGGTTGCCGGAAGCTTGAAATCAGCTGAGGGTGAACACTTAGAAACGCCTCCCCCAACCCCCCCCCCCCAGAGTCTACCAATTGGACTTGTTTGTGTGTACACATGACCAGTGCTCCATACATGTCAGCACTGTGTGAGCAAGGCATGATCTACTTACACAAACGCACACATATTTATTTGTATATATATATATACCTTCGTCATGGGGGCATCGGTGCTTTCTTGGGGTTGCCGGAAGCTTGAAATCAGCTGGGGGTGAACACTTAGAAACGCCCCCCCCCCAACCCCCCCCCTTTTCAGAGTCTACCAACTGGACTTGTTTGTGTGTTTTCGGCGGGGGCGCTTCCCGGGATCTCACCAACCTCGACGAAAAAAGGCGCGCAGGTGGCTTGGCTTGAAAGCTAGCGCAAGCGATTTTTTCGCTGCAACGCCAGCCAAGCCATCAATTCTTTTTCCCCCGAGCTCGGGGGAAGACAAGGGTTGTTGAACCCTAAACCCTAAAAGGGTGCAATTTTGGGTGGTAGGGGTGGGCCATGACCAATCCTCCATACATGTCAGCACGTGTGTGAGCAAGGCATGATCTACTTACACAAACACACACATATCTATATATATATATATAGACCTTCGTCATGGGGGGATCGCTGTTTTCTTGGGGTTGCCGGAAGCTTGAAATCAGCTGGGGGTGAACACTTAGAAACGCCCCCCACCCTCCCCCCCCCGCCCCAGATTCTACGAATGGGGCTTGTCTGTGTATGTGCATGACCAAAAATTCCTATATGTCAGTGCGTTTGCGAGCAAGGCATGATTTACTTACATACAACACATACTTACATATATATATATATGTATATATATCTATGTATATAGATAGACCTTCCTCCTCGGGGCATCGGTGCTTTCTTGGGTTGCCGGAAGCTTGAAATCAGCTGGGGGTGAACACTTAGAAACGCCTCCCCCAACCCCCCCCCCCCAAGAGTCGACCAATTGGACTTGTTTGTGTGTATACATGACCAATCCTCCATACATGTCAGCACGGGTGTGAGCAAGGTGGGGCCATCAAACAAGGCGTGAAACATATGAACGATCATAAACAGCTGTTGGGCTAGTGCTGCAAACCGTTTCTAAGTGTTGAAAACAGTTTCTAAGTGTTGAAAACCATTTCTAAGTGTTGAATTGGGTTGTAGCAGTCCGGATCAACACTTAGAAACGAAAGGTACCTGCTGGGGACAGCACTTAGAAACGAAAAAAGTACCTGGCGCCAAAAGAAAATTTCCAAAACCGTTTCTAAGTGTATGTCCTTCACTATATTCCCAGTGAACCCGTACCCCCAGTGAACCACTAAAATGGGCTAGAATGGGTGGTGCACCTACCCCAATGTCCCCCAGCCGCCTACCACACAGCAAAAGACAAAAACATCGACACCACAATTCCAAGCATCAGCAAACTCAGCCGATTCATAGTCCAAATCAGGACCAAACAAAGCCTGCGACGTCATTGTCTCAGTTTTCTGAAGAAGCTTGCTGTACTTCTTGGAAACCGCTTGAATTGAACCACCTTCTATCTTGCAAGCCATTTTCTTCACTAACTAATAAATTATGTATATGTTCTCTATATATTATTGTATTTACCTTTGGATGAGTCTTTCATTATCTATCTTCTCTAAAATCACCTAACCATTAAATCTAAGGTAAAAACATTATGAAGAAACCATTGAATCTCAGATAAAAACAGACAGGATGTAGAATCTTGATTCGCTAGCACACAAACATAATAACTTCAATAAAAGCAAATTCTCTTTATCTCCAGGGTCAAGGGGCAGCTCTTTGTCCCCCTTCACGCTCAGCAGCACCACCCCCAGATAGGCGAGGAGGCCCAGCGCCGACAAAGGCACCGGGCCCACGGAGGAGAAGCTCGAGTTCAGCACCTGGCGCGGTCCGGGCTCCAAGACGATACATATTTATATGCAAGAGAGAGAGAGAGAGAGACACCAGGGTCGCAATAAGTTGCTTGGAAACCAAGCAACACGTTTTGGGATCCTGTACTTCCAGTGACTGGTTTCTTATTCTTCGTCACCAAGAGGTGCAAGAGCATGCCTTCCCCCTCCCAGAGAGCTGCGAAAATGGAGAGCCTGATGAAACCGAGAGGGGTCATCCCTCGTGTAACAATGGCCAAGGGGCCCCATCCAAATGGGCTCCCCACAGTCGAGAAAATCAGCTCCAACCATGTGGCTGTGGCAAAAGGAGCTGTGCCATCAGGCGCCCCTGGAACCCACCGCGAGGCTCCCGAAGTTGAGCTGCCCACATGTTGCTTAGCCGGCGATACAAAATATGCACACCCCGCGATATTTTTTGGTGATACTCAAAGGAGTGTCCCTCGCCACCCCAAAGACAGGCCGAGACCGAAACAGCCCTTCACCGCTGAATCTCCCGGCCCCGCTGAGTCCCTCGATCCCGCCTCGGTGCAGCCGCCGCTGGCCGGACAGGCCAAGGGCACCGAGGTGAGCTTGGCATAGGTCAGGTAGGCCGTGTCCAAGGCGCCGAGGCCTGCTACCGCGCCCACGGGCCAGGCTTGCATGGCCCCCTTTGAACTGGCGGCGGCGGCCAGAAAGCGGATGCACTCGAGGGGAAGTGGCGTGTCAGCTGTCAGCGGGGGGGTTGGGCGGGTTGGGGGGGGTTTTGGGGGGTTGGGGGGGTCGCCAATAGCTATGTGAGATGTGTTTGTGATGTGTGGATCAGCCGTTTTCGGCGGCAAAATGACGTCAATCGCCAGGAGTCAAAGGCACAAAGCCCGTGCAGCTTTTCACTCTCCGCTTTGAGGCGGTCCGGTTCCATCACAGCCAGCATGAATGGCCACGTATGTTGAGAGGGATGGTTCTTTGCTCTCAGATTTCTCGAGTGTGGAACAGAAGAAAAAAAGATCTCAGTAGAGGGAAAACAATGCACAGCGCAGTCGCACTTCAACCTTGTGGATGGTGTTTCTCGAAACCACTTATTCGCCTCTCTCTCACATGTCACTTGAAAGATCTGTGACCGGCCGGTGCTCTCTGTGTGTTAGAGAGGTGACTCGAGCTGGGAGATTCCAACGCCTGTGAACCTCACCAAGAAACCTCTAGCTTTGGATCAGTCTCCTGGAGCATCAAGCTCCGCAGTGCGGCTTCAGGTTGGTTGCCTGGGCATCACCGTCACCTGTTTGCAGAGGGCAAACCTCACCAACAGCCAAGATGAAATGAAATACGGCAACCGCAAAACCTTTCAGAACCAAGACTCCCCAAGTTCAAAGGGTTTCCCTTACAGGAAGATCTACAGGAGCTAGCCCCAAACCGCCGTAAAATAAGCTGTTTTCCTGCAGAATGTCCTGCAACCAAATAAAGAGAATCACCAAACTGGCACCAAGTCTCATCAAATAGACAGCCTGGGGCACGGGCCAGCGAGCACGCGTTCCACACCGTCTAACCTGGATGCTAAAGGCAATTGAGCTCATTGATTATTGAAGATTGGGTCACATTTCATTTGAGAAAGGCAAACAGTTGTTTGGTGCAATCTCGCTGATATTCAACAAATACATGTATATATATATATATATAAACATGCCTGTTTCGGCTCCGGACCGAGCACATTTTCTCGGCAGTGAGCCCAGAACACCCCGCGACACTCTCCCGCCTCAGAACAAGAAGGATGCTCCTGAACCTTCTTCCTGGACAAGGCTGGGGGCAACAAGTGAGTAGCAATCAAAACCGATCGGTACAGAAATGGTGAACCCAGAACCATGCAAAGAATTAGAAAGGCGGCTGCAACTGTTTCCGGCTGGGACTGCCCCTTACTAACCTTCATCTACCCAGGTTTTGATTGTGGCTCAAGTGACTGCCGGCAACGTGGCTAAGCTCTGGGAAAACCCAATTTGCAGGTCCAGAAGGCGAAAGGACGACTCGCGCGGTTTTGGGACCGGGCGAATTAAAATTGGTGTCTCTTTCGAATGAGTTTGGATTGCCGAGAGCCAACCCCTTCCCAGAAAAATGTCACAAAGCGTCTCACTGCCAAGCGCCCAAACCTTTCCTAATCCTGTCCTTGCCCCAAGTTCTCTTTACAACTCTGCACCCGTCAAGAAACGGCCGTTCCTTGCAGATCTTCTCGAAATACTCGTAAATGATGGTGACTGCCTGGGCATCTCTGCCCTTTCACAGGCAGAGCATCAGTCCGAGTGCACATGTTTCCTAAGTGTTGCAAGCACAAAAGTACGCAGTTCGAATGTTGTGAGCAAGATTGAACAACATGCTGGATCAACAGCTAGTACTGATCAAGCTAGTCCAAATCCATACCCTGATTCAACACACCTCTCATGCACCCCAAAAAAAACAAACCGCTCTGCAGAAATCGGGAATCGATGGCTCCGGTGCCGCTCTGGTGCTCAAGCTCAGGACGCTCACTACGTCCTAAGGCTGTTTTCCAAAGTGGGCCGGTCGTTTTCCGCATCTGGCAGGTGCACTTCTTCCCGGGAGGCGCGGAAAAACACATGTCCAACAAGCACCCATTTTCTGTGTCCCAGAGAATGGTTCTTGTTGGATCGAACATGTCCCCATGTTGGGGACATGTTCGTGAAGTGTCCCACATTCGGCTCCCATCGATGCCGCGACTTGCCCCGACCGTCTTTCAGGCTGGCGCCAGCAGGATCCCAGTTCCGCTTCCTTGGTCAACAGATCCAACGGCCCGTCCGTTCCATGCGTCGTGTCAGTTCGTGCAGCATGTCTAGTAGTCTTTCTGGCAGGCATGTGGTACGCGCTATGTGTATATATATATATATATATATGTATATATATATATATATATATATACATATATATATATATATATGTATATATGCATATGTATATGTCTATGTATATGTATATGCATATGTATATGTATATATATATACATGAAAACAGATATATATATATATATATATATGAATATATATATGTATATATGGTTCCACCGTGACAGCTTTGACTTACATGGACAAGGTATCGGCCTCGTCCGAGTCTTCTACGCTTGCAGGAAGCATTGGCTGACTGCGCCAGGTCGACTTATCAGGATCGTGGCCTGGATGCCAGTGGCAACCTGACCCATGCGTTCGTGCAGGTGACAAACAAATGCAACCTCCGAAAAGCCCGGGCCAATCAGGCAACCAGGCTACGACTCAAAAAAAGAAAAAACATCCAACCAGCCCATCCAAAACAGCCAACCAGCACCCCAATCCGACACCCCCGACCGAACGCCCCACCCTCAGCCCACCCCCAACCCGACCCAAACCCAAGCCCGACACCGAGGCGCCAATGGCCCCCAGGAAGTCCGCCACAATGGTCAAGGCGCCGATGCAGGCGCCGCCGAAGGCCGCGGCCGTGGGGATGTAGCGGTTCAAGGCCTCGTACGTCGTCGCCCCCCCGAAAGAAACGGGAATCCTGGCAACTCGCAAAACCCAAGGGAAGTCCTCGCAAAGGACAGTCAGGAGTCAAAAAGCCAAAAAGAGGGGCTGGTTCAGCCCTTGCCACAGAAGCTTACCAACCTGAAAGAGGCACCTGAATGCAAGCCAAGTCTGGGAATGTCGACAAGTGACAGGAGAAACAATGACTTCCCGCTGACTTCCCGATGAGTGAAGCGCTGGCATGCCAAGGATGGTTGCCAGTCTTCAACAAAAACGATCCCGATGAAACTCATTGGCCCACATGCTAGCCTGGCACCGAACCTCGGAGGCGAGCCCGTTTCTGCTGAACATTCCTACACGAACTGAGCTGGAATCGTATAGCTCGAATGGGCGGGTGACTAAACGCCACTGGAAAGCTGGTCGAACTGGCCCCTCTCGGAAAGCTGGTATCTTCAGGGAGGCACTGTTCAGTGCCAACTGGCTATCATTGCCTAGATGCTTCAAGTATGTCTATCTGTGTCAAGTAATGCTGGCGGAGTATATGTCATACCCAAAAGCAACCTTTTGGGCAGATCACCGGCACGCCGCTGCCTAAAAGGCCGCTCATGCTCCCATTCCATTGCAGAAACTGCGAGCCTTCGGCAGGTCAGACTCTCTGTAGCCTCACAGGAAGCTGTCACGAAGGCAAACAACTGCGGCCCAGCTTGTTTGGGGATATGGCGGCAGTGTCCCCAGCGTATTGGCTTCTCTTCTGCGTTGGCCTGCGCATTCTTTCTGTCAAGTTGGCCCTGATCGGAAATTGCTAAGCTTCAGAAATGCATGCCACGAGCACGATGATGTCCGGTTTGCTTTGAAACACGAACTACGGGAAAAGAGCGTCATAAAGAAGTACAACACTTGGTGGAATCTACGTTATAACTTCCAGAAACGAACCACCAAAGACCTGGGCCTTCAGCATTAAATGTCTTGTGTTCCCTCCCTTTTGCCCTTCAACTCACTTCCTGAAAAAACGTGGCCCACAAACAGTTGGAACTGTTCACTTGCGTGCTGTTCCACACATGTAGCTATCTAGCACGAAAACTCACCAAACAAGTCATTCTACCAACTAAGAACGGGCCATGCACCACAAGAGTCGATTCGTCCAAACCCACAAGGCCGTGGGTCAAAAATGGGTACCCCCAAAACGGAACCCTGGTAAATGGACCCCAGGATTAAACAAAACCTGGGGTTTTGCGGTGATGTCATTTTGACCCATACCCCATACCCATTTGCGGCGTTGCCAAACCCTGGGGCGACCTAAGGAATGGGATCGGCGTCGAGCCAAACCTCGCGCCTGGCATCATCAGCTGCTGCTCCCGCAGCTGGCGCGCCACGTCCCGGGCCGAGGAGCCCGAGACGTCGATCCAGGCCTCCCGGCCGTGGGAAACACGGCGCTCTGGGGCCGCGTCACGGCTCCAAGCAAAACTTGGAGAAACAAGAGGCTCGCTTGCGGCTTCTAAGCCAACAAAGGCCACCCAAAACAGAAACTTTGGGTGTCCGGAGCCCTTAACCCACTGTAACCCAAAGAAGCCCCAGACCCCCAGACCACCCTCCCAGACCCAGAAATTCCCAGACCCCCCCCCCCCCCCCCGAGACCCCCAGACCCCCCTTAACCCGAAGAAGGGCCCCTTAAACCAAAACAGCTGAGGAGGCAAGGAGAAAATGGCTTGAGCCACGGGTTGGCAGCCATGTTGTTTGGGCCAAGATTCGGCTCGGCCCTCAAGCGATCAAACCCCTATTTGGGTCCTCATCTTCTGAAAGCCCAGCCCCAGCCCAGACTCAGCCCCTTTGCCATTTGCGCTAGCAAGCAAGCTTTGGTTGTCTGAAAGGGTTGGGCTACAGGAAATTCTATAGGAAAACGGCTTGTTTAGGCTGTTTTGGGGCCATGTCCGGTAGATTTTCCTGTAACCCAACCCCTTGATTGTCTGCCATGAGGGATTCTGCAAGCAACCATCGGTTCCCGGCTCCTAGCCCAGCCTCCCGTCCCAGCACCCGAAGCCCCCAACCCCCCAACACCCTTCAGCTAACTCCGAAGCAACCAACCCTCAACCCCAAACCAACCCCAAACCAGCCCCACGCAACCACAGAAGGGAAGGGGTATGACCATGGGTGGGCGAAGGGGGGGCCTAGAACCTGGAACATATATATATATATATATGTGTGTGTGTGTGTCTCAAAATAGAGGACCCCCAAATAGGTAGTTGTCCTCTTGGTTTCCCTTGAAAACCCCACGAAAGAGGTACACTCCCAAAAAATCACTTGTATATATTTATATACATATGCAGGCACGCATGTCCAATGGCCACTGATTGCCCTCCAAGCACGTAAAATGCGTTAGACTCAATGGCTTCATGGAGTTAGCCCAAATGCAGCTTGGACCGCTTCTTCAATCAACTTGGTAACCTCAAGGCTTGATGCAACATCTTCCAGTGTTGAGCCCTAATCAATAGACCCGCTGATTTACCGAGAGAATTTACTGAGAGGGTGTTCAGCAAAAACAAACTTAGGAAAACCACCACAGAATCAACCCTGTCCTTAAAGAAATCCCGGAGGCTCAAAATCTCGATCCCTCGGCCAACATGAATACCACAAAAACCCCAAAGTGGTGAGAGCTCTGCTCGTGGCCGGCCATGCCACGAGATCGGAAGATCAACGCCAACCCTCTGCGCCTTGGAGAAGAGAGCACAGGAAACTAGGATGAAGACTACCTCAGCGATCTCTCGAAACCGCGGATTTCTCGAGGCCCGGATTTCTCGAACCCGATGGATTTCTCGAACCGCACAAACGGCACCCGGCCACCGGCGTCATTTGCTTGGCTTTTCTGTCTCTTCGCCTCTTTGCAGCCCAGAAGCATAGAAAAGGGCATGAATGGGATCATTCCAAACTTCCCCGAAGGAGTGCGGCGGAGAAATGTAATACCTCAGCCCGCACATGACATACACACAATTGCAGACCTCAAGTTGTAGCATCAAAGCACATCCTGAAGCCCTGACACAATCCAGTGGGTTCAAGACATGTTGAAGGTTTAATCTCACAGCTAGTCTGATAGTTCAAAAAAAGCACTCCAAAAAGAGAGGCTGCCACAAACTGTGCGAGGCTACAACCACCGCCACGCCAGAAGCCATTGAAGGGAGGTGTTCCACCGGCGAAGGATTCCCTGCGAACGTGACACCCCCCTGAATCACCACGGGTGTCTGAATCCACCGGTCTTCCCTTCCGAGACAAAATTCCTTTTCCACGTGAAGCCCAGCGGCACCAATCCGCCCACAGGGATGGACTGGCCAGAGATCTCCGTCTCCTGAGCAGCAAGAGGATGTCTCATCTCGGTTGCTTGCTGCTCCCCTGCTAAAGTTTTTAACTTTTAGTGGTTTAATGGAAAACCCATTAGTTGGCAAAAAGTTAAAGTCCGAACATCCAAGCAAAATGCACCAAAGCCATCTCTGTCGTTTTCAGAGCGCTTGCGACTCCCACACAGGTGTTCGCACTTCGTCCTGCCACTGTCCAATCATGTTGACGATCATGTTCGCCTGCCATCGTACGGCAAAGCCCGGCGGTCGTTTCTTGTCTTAAAATGGGGGGAACCCAAAACATGGACTTTCAAGAAAAGACACACCCATCTGAGTCAAAATCAAAACCCGGTATTAAAATGGTCTACCCAGAACCATGTAAAGAACTTAGAAGGCGGATATCCGCAGCTATCTCTGGTTACTAACCTTCATCTACCCGGGTTTTGATTGTGACTCATTCGTGGATCCGATGTTGGGCCTTGAAGCGCTTGTAGAGGAGCCTCAGCCACGCAAGCGTCAGAGATCGTCACAGGCTTTACCGGGCTGTCCGCAGATCCCCCGCTGAAAGTTTAACTTTTAGTGGGAAAAATGGACATCCCCATTCAAACGCTAAGAAGCTAAAAAAGTGAAGTGGATGGCTGGGAACCACAAAGCTTAGGTTCGCCAAAATGCCAGCAGGCCGTTCTGACTGGCAGCATGCTACAAACGGCCGGCATCGACATCAAATCTGCCATTTCCATGCCAGGTACTGGCCAAAAAAAAAGGAGGCCTGTGGGCATAGCAGCAGTGAGGAGAGCAACATCAGGGGCTTACATCGCCCGTGTTCGGCTTTGTGCGGCACCAAGTTGCCAGCCCTTGTGCAAAAATCATTTAAGCAAGCGCCACGATTCGCGCGACATATTCAGCATCCTGTTTTGCTAGAAGTCTAGCCTGCAACATTCGGGGACTGGGCCATCGATTTGCCCTGACCGGTTTGGATCAGTTGATGGATTTGTCGTCCTAAGACACCATACCATATGCCCACCGGATCCTTTTCGAACCATAGCCAAGGCACTGGGAGAAGAAGTAGAGGTTGGAGACCAGCGCCGTCTGCGTCGTTGCGCAGAGTCCGGAACTTCCCAGTACATCTATAGAAAAAACTTCTTGGGGCTTTCCTTACATAAGGCCTGGCCGGCAACACCTAAGGAAACCCTGTTCTAAGTAGCTATAAATTACAAACTCGAAAAAGTCTTGGACACGTGCTCTCTCGCTTCAAGAACTTGCACCCGCCCTGCCACGTGGATGGCAAAAGACCGACGATTTCAACCTCGCAAACGAACTGAAGCCCAGAGCCCTGTACCGGATCCCCGCCTGCAGAATGATGGGGATGTTCGAGGTGTAGAAGAGTTTGATCGGGTAGGAGCCCGTTTGACCGCGAACCTGCACAGTTGTCAACCTTTTCAGAACCACTGCTGCACACCAACCATGCGCATGCTCGCAAACGCGAGCTTAGATCCCAGCCCTCTGGTTCTTGACAGGCAAGTCCACACGGAAACCTGCGCGCCAAAAGAGTCGCAGGGCCGTGACAAATGAAGTGCCAAACAAACATGAGCACGTCCTTCTTTGAGGGTATCCTTTGAAGGGAAACCTGATGGAAAACCACCAGAGTCCACCGTTTCAAGACACGCGCATACATGAGCTTCGGACAAACAACGTTGCTAGTTTCTTTAAACCAACATGTAAAATTGAGCTGTCGCCCGAGGTGTGTTTGCGGGAACTTTGTGCTGTCCCCCCATCTTCGTCCTCCCCCAAAAAAGGCGACTATCAAGTCAGCTCACATGTATGCAGTGCCAGCCTTGGAAGTAAATGACGAAGAAAAACACAAGAACCTTGGACAGAAATACTCGCGCACGATTCAAGACCCGAGTGCAACCTAACACTTCACTTTGCCAGGTCTTCTCGAAGTGACCACGAGTGTCTCCCAAAAACCGACAGCCACAGGCCTTTGTGGGTGGTTTTCCCTTGGTTTGGTTTCCCTGTAAAAGAAAAGAAAAAACAGAAAAAAGAAAGGAGTACCCGGTACCCACCAGGCCAGGCGGCCGTGGCAAAGAGCGAGGTGATGTTGGGCGCAGACTGCCGGTAGAAGGCCTCTTTCAGGGCCGTGAACTTGTCGCTCCTTGCCGCTTCAAGGTCGGGGAGACCTTTGCATGTCTCTCGTGTTTTTTGGGGGCCCCGGGATCCGCTGATTGGCTATGGGTCAAAATTAAATTAAGCCGCCCGGGATCCGCATACCTATTGACCCACTGCCAATTAAGCGCTCACAAGGCCAACTTGAACCATATCTCAAAAGTTATCCTGGAGATCAGCAGGTGGAAGAGCGCGATCACAGCGCCCTCAAACTCAGGGCCTCTGCCTGCCGGCGTCGAACACGAGGATGCAGCAACAGGCACGGCTTTTTCTCTTTTCTCTTTCCACAAGGAAAGAGAAGGCTCGAGAGGCGGAACACTTCGCGCTCGGAGTCCCATTTTCCGCAACAAACTTCCGGGAGTGTCAACATGATTGGCCAGGGTTGTGGGGAATGACCACTTCTGTGATACAACAGAAAGGGCTTATCAAAGACTAACCCCCCACATAAAGGGGGAGATTCCCTATCACAGAAGTGGTGGAGAAAAGAAAAAAAAGAGAAAAACAACTTGATCCCACAACCCTGAATCTGATTGGCTGTTTTTTTTGTGGTCAAATGAAAAGCTGGAGGATCGCAAGCCAAGGTCGATGCTAAGTCTCCGCGTGAAGCCCAGAAGTGTTTGGGGTTTTGTAACCAAAACGGTTGGACGCACCCAAAGAAGCTTTCTCTGGCCTGTGTTCATGGTGGTCGGGCTGAAGGCCTTCCAGCAAATGGTCTCACCTAAGCACTTGGCGGCTGCCGCTTGGCACCAGGGCGGGATTTGAGTCACAATCAAAACCTGGTATCAAAATGAACCCAGAGCCATGTAGAGAATTAAGAAGGTGGCCGCACCTACTTCTGGTTGCGACGGTTCCTTACTAACCTTCACTTACATGGGTTTCCATTGTGACTCATTTGGGGGGAAGAGAGAGAGGGGGGGAAGATGCAAACGTGCTCTGCGTGAGAGGGGGGTTGCGCAAAATTACTTCCCCTGAAAACTGCCCCCTTCCTTTGCCCTTCCGCAAGCCTTCCGCGCAATTCCGCGCCCATTGTAATCTACACACAAGTTATCACTGGTTTTCCGGTTACTGGCCCTTCCGCATCTCCGCCGCCCTTCCGCGTCTCTTCCGCGTCTCTTCCGCGCACACAGTGGGAAGCTCATGCCATGCAAGCCTGGAAATTCGGAGTACTAAACCGAATGCATGGGTTTTAGCACGACGCCCAAATAAAAAAGTGACTGTGCTTCTGAAGATGAGCCAACGGCTGCGACCGGCTACGACCAGCGCCGGCCAGCCAAAAGCAGCCCCTTTGACAGCGGTGGAGACACGACTGCATTCCGAGTCACAGATGTTGGTCGCAATGAAGAGCGAGATGCCTGACAGGTGTAGCCGAGATCGAACATGTTCCCAGTTCCCAGAGCATTTGGCTCTTGTTCAGTATCTGATTCAGGTCCACAAGGGTATTTTCTTGTGAAGGCTGCTGCACGTCATAGATATAGATAGCATAGCACGTCTGCAACAGCATCCTCACAGGCTCAAGGCCCCAAAACCAAAACAACCTTTGCTTTGTGAGAATGTCTCAACGGTGGGCCCCCCAAATTCAAATGGGTGTCCTTTTGGTCTTCCTTTCAAACATCCCAAAAAGCGATATCTTGCAGAGGAAGGGTGAAGTGTTCTGTGTGACAGCAAATGAGTCAAAATGAATCAATGGTCCAACTTATCCGGCCATCTGGTACTCGGCACCAATGCAAAAGATGTGCCCTTTGAGGGTTGCTCGTCGATTCCAATCCCTGCTTGCCGTCTCCAAAAAACTTGCCACAAAGAAAGATGGAACCTGAAAGAGGGTATTCCATTTCGACCCTTGCAGGTTCCGGTGCTTGTTGGGGTCAAAATGCTGGCAACCAATTTGAGCAAATAGGCAAATAGGCAAATAGGCAAATAGGCAAATAGGCAAACAGGCACATAGGTAAATATGCAAATAGGCAAACAGGCACATAGATAAATAGGCAAATAGGCACATAGGCAAAAAGATGTGGCCACCCAAAAGATAAGTGTGACGTTTCGACGGTTCATCATAAATACTGGGTCTCTGCTTCCATCCCTGGCCTGATCCAAGGCCGTAGCCCTTCTGAAGCAACTCGTCCAGGATCAAAACCTCAGAACTTTCAGTATCTCGTCTTGAGCAAAAACCCCACGACAACCCGTGAATTCCTGGCTCAAAAGAAAAGAAGTGACACAACCGTGGGGCAACCATAAGAAATCCTGCGCCGCTGCGCAGATTGGTCCACGCCCACAATGCATGGCACCATCTGGGCCAAGCCACAATCACTCCCGCACAAAAGAGCTGCAGGATGATGAGGATCGCATTGCCAGCTCCCAGATCCTGCACGCCATCTGGCGGCAAAAATATGCGTGTGGTGCGTGGGCCAAACCTGACATCCGCCTAGATCAGCCCCAACACACGGGCACACCGCAAAATCACAAATGAAGAGCCCTTATTGGCTTGTTGTTTTTAACGGGACCCAAAAGACCAGAGAGAAATCACCACATCACCAAATCACGTGGATTCCTCTCTTTGCTTAGAACCCACAGCCCACTTCTCCCGTGCCTTGACGGGCCCATACATGCCACTGAGCACGTAGGCCATGGCTTCACCCAAAGTGATGACCTCGAGGACGGTCCAAGGCTTCCATTGGCCAAATGCTCTGAATGTGGTCCATTGGCCAAACCTACCCTTGGTCTATTTGTCAGGACCATGGTCCATTGGCCACTTCCTCTCAATCCTGTGTGAAGGTCTAAATCCGTCAAATGGCAAAACCAGATGGCAACACCAGCCCTATGGACACTAGCCTCAACTGGCGCTGACTTGGTGTCAAAGCTTGCTGCCGGGCAGAAGGGGGGGGGTGCTGCGGTGCTGCCGGACGGCCATGCCAAAGAGCTTCTGCGCACCCTGGAAGAGAGCCCTGTCCTCCTGTCAAGTTGAAAAAACTCCCCGGGCTACTGTCAGTGGACCTCATAGAGCTGCCAAGTCACAGTCTCAAAAAAAAAAAAAAGAAGCTGGCAGGAGGCCTTCACTGACTGGTCGACTTCCAGAAGCTTGGATCCGGCCAGGAGCTGCATGACCATGCCTGCCGTGAGACAAGTGCTGTGTTTGGATACATATGGCCATGGGTCAAAACCCGTACCCCCAGTGAACATCCCAATCCCCACTAAAATGGACTCAAATGGGTGGTGCACATGCCCCGAAATGGTACCATTGGTGTTGACCCACGGCCATATCTGTTGAGACGCGCTCAGCAAGCTCAACCGCTTCTTTGGGCGATGGGTGAACTTTCGGCCTGAGGTCACGATGGGAGAAATGCCCAGCTCCATCAAAGTGCCGCGGTTGGAAGCGAGGATGACCCGCATCCAGTAGAAAGGATCCTCAACACACCCTTGAAGATAGGGTGTCCAGAGCCGCGGGCCCCAACTTCTCAAATTCAAAACAATCCTAACCAATGAAACCTTGAAGCAACCCGTGGCAACCCCTACAAGTGGGCGGTTGCACCCTGTCCCTCCTTGAGACACAAAAGCGGTGACAAGTCAGCAGTGCTCAAAGCTAGACAAGTGCTTCTACCAAGATGATCTGAAGGTTCATAATAGGAGGGCTTTGCTGTCAAGACTCAGTGGACTTGTTCGCGGAGATCCCGTACAGCCTGCGGCACCCAACGGCAGAGCCCAAGCAAAAGGTGAATCTCAAAAACTAACGACCCCATCCAGGGGGTATACAGGACTTATGTTGGAATCCTTCTAAAAGTATCCAAAACTGTATTGAGACGACCGAATGGGCAAAACCATCATTCACATACAGTGTCTCTCCATTTCGGAGGTTCTTCGCATTCCATGTTTTTGCCACTTGTCCCAAGCTCCTTAGATCAGCGCATGTGCGGCCAAACGGCGGTATCTGGCAGCACACCAGGAACACGAACAGGGAGATGCCCGTCCACAAGATCTTCTCACGGAAGGGGATCCTGCGAGAGAGCGCTTGTCCGAAGCTTTTTTTTTTTGCCCGTCAGCCACATCCGGCGAAAAGAAACCCGAGCCAGCGAAAAGAACCCACCGAGGAATCCACCTACCAATAAATGAGCATCATGGCGACCGCCTCATTTTCGACGGCGGAGTCTTGGCTGGCGTGTTTGGACTTCACCCACCACCCGTCCTTCGGTCTGGCGTGCTGACCTCTGGCAAGACGCACATGCAGGGCTTCACGAGGTCAAGTAGCCGGAACTTGCCCATGGCACCTTGGTCCGACCGGAAGCGCCTCTGCTGGCGCCTGGGGAGGAAGCATGGGTTTTGGTCGAGGCCATGTTACAGCTGAAACTCGGAAAGGAAGCGCGGCTCAAAGCCAAACAAAAGAGAAGCCCAGGGCTCGGACTTGGGTGCAAGCGCTAGCCTTCAGCACTTGCACAAGCTATCAACCCAAACGTTTATCAAAACTTGAAGCCAGTAATGGCTGCAGGCACCGCGAACTCGCCCCCTCGGTCAGGTGGGATTTAGGATGCAGCTCAAGTGAAACCAGCTCGCAAGGAAAAACGCAAGTTGCAGATTGATGGGAGCGATCGACATGGTCAGCGATCCACTGCTCTCCACCAGTCTTTCTTTTGTTCCCGTGCGAATCAAAGCTCGGAGCCGTGCAGGAACTCAAGCACTTCAGAGCTGTGCACGGAGCCTCTATCCACACTCTTCACGTCCACACCCCAGCTTGCAAGCTGCTTCCTGAGTCGAGCACAAACACCAGTGCATGCAGAAGAAGCTTTTGGTCAGTCCAATCATCCTGGGATCCTGGGTTGTCACACTATGAGCATATCCAAGAAACAAGGCACTCACTGCGCACAACCCTGTGTCTCAATTCTTCTCTGCACCCACCAACTACTCTTCCGCCCCATCCCCGTCCCCGTCTCCCCCATCTCCCCCGTTCTCCCTCTCCCAAACCGGGGCGCAGCACCGCCACGTGGCCGCCCTCTGCCGCCATCTGCGCCCCCCGCGCATCCGCGCCGAAGCCCCGGGCCCGCAGCTCCGTGAGCACTTGGCCCACGCCCGAGGCGGCGGCCTGGGATTTCGAAGAACATGAGACGTGGAACGAGAGAAACCAGCCAACTGGTGGTTCCTTTAAGGGAATCCCCGAAAACCGGTTCATTCCCAACACCCACAACAGTCATTGCCCATCGCGCACGCGAGTCAAAAGGATCTATGACGGTGATAGAAACCGAACGAGAGAAACACCTGGTGGGACTTGGGATATTCATCGAACAGAAAAAAAAATGTAAGAAAAACTGCGGTGAGGAGGGAACCCATCGAAACGGAGAAATGGAAAATAATGCTGCCCCGCATCTTTTTTTGGGTGGAATTTCACGGCAAAACATTGAAAAACATTATGAGGTCCAAGAAAAACTGAGCCAGCATACCACGGCGCCCCACAAAAACAAAAAACACCGAAGAAACCCAAAATGGCCAGTGCCCCCAAGCTCCTCCGTTCCTCCCTCAAGTTCCCAGCCTCATGCATCAGCGTGCGGCCAAACTGATCGGCGCCCGACGGCAGCCCCTCGTCCAGGAGCAGCCGAAGGGCCGGCAGGTGGCCCTGGACCCGCGGAACCCTTACCCAGAAATAGAAGGTTAACCTTTTGGGGCCATGACTAAAAATGGGCCAAGACTGGAAAACCAAGAGGTTAAAAGGTCGGCTTTGGGCAACTGAGCATCACATGTGTCATGCTGAATCTTGAAGCGTTTGTGTTGCTCAGAACCAAACCTTCGGTCGGATAGGTCTGACTCAAACCTTGCCACTGAAGACTGAGTGGACCAAAGGCCACGAATCAAACACAACAATCGACAAACGAACCAACCGCAGCCTATCAAAAAGATCACAAACAACATCTCCGGCTTCTGCAAGGATGTGTTTCAAACAGTGCGTGCATGGTATCTGCACTGGTTCTGCTTCTTCGCGATCTCCTCTTGTTACACCGCTAGCAGAATTTGAATCCACCTCGGCGAATCCCCCCTAAGCCTGAGTCTTGCTTTCTGCGAACGCTCCACTTTTTCTGAGACACCAACAACCAAGATGGGCAACAAACCAGATGCAACAAGCCAATCAGCATTGGGAAGCATCAACCTCAAAAGTCAGCCATTCTCCCGAGACACAAGGCTGACGTCCCTTCATTGAGCCCAGGCCGCCTGCGAGGCCGCGTGGTGCGCCAAAGATCCCCCCGCAAAGTCGGGCTTCGTCAGATCCTGCGGAGCCGATCCGCCGAAGCCGAGCAGGCCGACGGGTAGGGACTCAGGTGGGAACCAAAGCTGGTCAGATCTTAGAGAAAAAGCCAACACTTGGGTGTCAATGGCAAAGATCCTGTGGAGTTCCCCTCTGTGCCCACTTTAATTGGATCCTTTTCCTCCTGAATTTTGGCTTCCTCCAAATGGGCGTTTTGCCCGAAGATCCCGAGGAACGCATGCAAACTTCCCCTGACGAAGGGCCAGATGCCTCTCGCCCCGCAGCAATGTTTGAACAAACATCTGAACAAACATCTGGAGAATGCTTAAGCCCTGCAATCAGTGAGATTCCAAGCTTAATACACAAGCACCTGAGGTCCATGTTCTACAAAACATGCCACTGAGCTCCTTAACTCATTGAACAAACCCTGAGAGCTGCCAGTCGCCAGAGATTCACAATGCCCACAACAAAATCAAAGAGCCACAAAAAGAATCGATCTGCAGTAGATGACAAGCAGCTGAACTTATATCATGTCGTAGGTTTGCCTGTCACTGGTTTCTGTCAAGCTAAGGGATGTGGAACAGCAAATAATACTCTTCCTGGCACTCTTTTCCCAAGTCAAAATACCGGATCTCCTTTGAAGGCCAAAACGGTCGGCTTTGAGCGGGTTTTCAGCGGGACTCTCAAAATACTGGTGCCAAGAAATGGTCACCCTTTCCTTCTGGCGTCCCTACCAAAACGAGAACCACCAATTTGCGAACTTCATGCGGGCATGAATTTCAATTAGGGACCCGTTGGTGGACATGAGTTACGTGGGGATGTATCTCCACCGACCACTTTTGAGGGGGTTCCAACCTTTAAAAACCATAGCCATTTCGTCCGCGTGGCCACCCGGCTGGACAGCAACTCCCGCAGCACCGCGGCATGCCCTTCCGCGGCCGCGAAGTGTGCGGGGGTGGCCCCGTTGCCTTGTGACGGCAGCTTTCGAGCAAACCCAAGTGGCGCCCTCTCACCCAGGTGCACCGTCTCTTCGAGCTTTCCAGAAGGCGAAACCCCAACACACCGGAAAGAAGCAACATGAAGCGACCTCACATAGATCTCCTTCATCTCAGCCCTCCCAAGGATGCTCGAGGGAAAGCCCACGAGGTTTGATGGCAGTTTGCAGCAGATGATCCTTGCAGACTCCCCCCCCCCCCCCGGACGGCGACATGCTCACCTGAGCTGTTCGCTCACTGACATATGCCCAAGCCTACTGTGCTCTGCAAGTAAATGCTCTGATGCCCTGATGCATGGGCCGCTATAGGAGCATTGCGGCCAAGTTGCTGCAAGGCTCAGATCTGGAGATGCCAGCCTGAAAGCAGAGAACTCCAAGCAGACAACTCTGGCCGAAGTAGACTCTTTCAAGGTCGACTCATGCCCAACGTCCCAACCCGCGTCTTGGGCCTTTGCCAGCAGCTGGAGGCTGCCGACATGCCCCCGGAAAGCTGCCTCGTGCGCCACCGTCACGGCCCCTGACACAAAAAAGGACGCGGAAAAACTCACCAAGTCTGAACAGTTGATCCAATTGCAGGGTTCATTACCCGTGCCCCTCAAAACCCACTGGAAGGTATGCAGGTGGGAGACCTGCTTCCTGTTGCTCAGGAAGTAGAACACATTTCTAGTCTGAACAAGCGGGTTTGTCTGGACCAAAAATTGCGGCTGCTCTTTTCTTTTCTTTGTTTTCCTCTCCAAGCACCCAAAGAAAAGGGATGCCATTCAAACAAAGAGCCCCACCCAATGTTTCCTGCGCTTCTGGAGCACAATCAAACCCAGCCTTGATCTACCACAGAAAGGTCAGCCCGGTTCAGCAGCAACAGCTCCTGCAGCCATTCGCAAGCAACGTCTGCCCAGTCTTAAAAGAACCAAAAAAATGGGGGGAAAAAAACATGGCGCCTTCTTCTGGGAGTCCTCTGTTAAACGCCTACTTTGTGTACCCCCCCCCAAAAAAAACAAAATGAAACACACAAACAGACAAACAACGGCACACACACACACACATTTACCAGTCCAGGCTGCAAACATGTGAAGTCATCAAGTGGCTACCCTGAAGGCGTAGAATGCCTCCCTTGGTGACTTTAGACTCAGACCATATTTATTAATTAATGAAATGCGAGAAGCCGTTTCTGTGGAGCGGGCCCTAAGTACCAAACCTGCAGGGACGAAAGCCCTGGCCGAAAAACGTATTCACACTGCCAAGGGGCAAGAGCCTCCTTGCTTGGGTTGTTGTGGGCCACCGTCTTGCCTAGCGCGACGCAAAAGTCGCTTGAGTGCCTCCCATCCCTGCCTTTGCAGTTCCGCACTTCCCACGTCGCACGGAAACAAACCCGGGAGCATCAATTCCACTCAACTCAATGCAGGCACCCAAGTTTCACATCGACGAGAAACTCCATTCAGTTCTTGCAACTGATTCCTCCATTTCTCTTGCAGCGCGCTTGGAAAATGGACATAGAGCTGCCCTGAATGGACGCCTCCCGTCTCTGCGGCGTTGAGGTCCAATCGTTGATCCAGCAGCAGGTCTAGCCTAAGCTCAGTCACAACATCGTAGCCTGGAGGAGGCATCTCCAAGGAAGGATCTACGGCCGCAATTGCCAACCCATCCTTCCGAGCCTCCAATTTCACTGGCAAAAGGATATGGTTCGGGCTTGCATTTCTGATTTCCCCAGGGAGAACACAAGCTCAGGGTCCTTTCTAGAAGCCTTCTTGCACGCTGTTTGCAGAGAACCCAATTTATTCAACCAATACTTGATTCATGCTGGGCTCCACTTCTGCACCGACAAAGTGACAAGATTTGCGCAGCGATGCTCTGGTACCATCATTTGCACGGGTAGAGCAACCCTCCCTTCAGCGCATTTGGCTCAGGAAAGCCAGTCGAGACTAAGTTTGCCCCCAATACATGCGTTCCGCCCCACAGGACCTTGACCAGGACCTTGGCTCGGCTCAGGTTGGGAGCCGCCCATTAGATAGGCATGCAATGAGCGCAGTTGTCCCTTGAGTTGCGCAGCACCGTGGCTGGCTGGCTGTACTTTGGTTGAGGTTTAGGGTTTTAGGGTTTAGGTTTAGGATTTCAGGGTTTAGATTTAGGATTTAAGGGTTTAGGTTTAGGGTTTTAGGAATTTAGGGTTTAGGTTTTAGGGTTTAGTTTTAGGGTTTCGGGTTATTGGATTTTAGGGTTTAGGGTTTAGGTTTAGGGTGTTAGGATTTTAGGGTTTAGGTTTAGAATTTTAGGGTTTAGGGTTTAGGGTTTAGGGTTTAGGTTTAGGGTTTTAGGACTTTAGGGTTTTAGGATTTTAGGGTTTAGGGTTTAGGTTTAAGGTTTTGGGTTTAGGTTTTAGGTTTAGGGTTTAGGGTTTAGGTTTATTGGATTTTAGGGTTTAGGTTTAGGGTTTTAGGATTTTAGGGTTCCATGTTTTTCCAGCCAGAAAAGTGTACATGGCTGGCTGCAAACAAAGACTAGCTTGCGTGTACGAGGGGAAAAAAGGAAATCCCGCACACACGATTCCCGCAGAGGGTGCGCATTTGGGGGCCCAACCCCAGACTTCGGCCCCACACACTTGGTCCGGACCTGTGAGCTTCAACCTCTCAAAACACTGGCCCTGCGCATGTTTTCTGACACATTTAGGCGGGCCGTCGGGGGACGTTGGGGCAATACACATGTATTGGCCGTAAGTTTGGGTCGGTGGCTTATAAGCGCTATGAGATCCCCATCCGTCCCCAGTTGATTCCACATCATCCTGTCCAATGACATAAGGCGTGCATCCCAATGCTCGGCTTAAGCGTTGATGTCACCTTTGGGTGCATCCGGCCAAGCAGCACAGCTGCGTCCGCCTTGCTAGCATCGTGCAGGGCGGTCCAACCCTTGAGTGACGGGAACACCAAAGCCTTGGCCGCTATCAGCAGCTCCAGCGCATCAACGTGGCCATTCTCGACCGCTGAGCGTCGCAGTGAGTCACGCTCCTTGGATCTCATCTCATGAAAACGCATAAGCCAACAACTTCAAAAAGGAAATATCCGAGCCCCAGTCCCCTTGGCCAAAACTCCATCTTCGACATCTTCTTGACGGCTTTGGCATCCAACTCACCTCTGTTGGCCTGGAACGCACTGCCAGCAATCTGCCCCTGGCCGCCAATGGCCAAGTTCCAGTCTGCCTTATTAAAAGTGGCATGCCACCAGTCCCGTGGCAGGTACACCACCTCCCCCTCCTCCTGTTCACAGCGTTGCAGACTAGAGATGCCCTCCAGCTCTGCCTCCTCCTTATGCCGAAAAGGGGGCACTGAGAGCTGCAAAGGTGGGGCGACATACCACACCTTTCTGCCCGCCAGCAACAATCCCCAGGTCTGACGGTGCTGATGAAACGCCACACCCTTGGCCACCTTGCCAGCGCTGAGATACATTCGCATGGAGGACTCCTGAAGCAACTCTGGAACCCCATAGGCAGACTCCATCTCCTCGCACAATGCGTGGTGACAGAACTCGAAAAGATAGGGCACGTCCCCCTGGGCCAGCGAATCGACCCAGGCCCCGAATGTGCTGTTGATGGCTTCTGGTTTGGAGCCTACTCTGGACTGAAACTCCAGATTTCGCGTCAACTGCACTGGGAGTCGACCAAAGATCTGGCGAAAAGCTTTCTGCGAAGCATTGGCGCGGCTCCAAGCAGTGTCCGTGATGAGCAATGGCTCATTGTGGATCTTGGCAAAGCCTTTGGTCAACGAGTCCTCGGCTCCAAGCACAAACAAAGGACCGCAAGGTGTTGTTTTGGAATTTGGGGTATCGCCACAATGGCGCCTTGTACTACAAACATCGCATCTGAAACCTGAGTTCGTTGTTGACCTCCAAAACACAAATGCTGGCAATCCAAAGCCAAGGACACCTTGAAAACAAGCCTTGTACCTGCGACTGCATGGTTCTCGCCCAGCGGCCGCCGAAACTCTTTGAAAATCACAGCGGCTTGCAGCTGCAGCTGTGACTAGTATAAGCCGCGCAAACGACGCCATGCAACGCGTCATCGGTCTAAAAAGAACAGGAAACTTGCTGGACTCGGGAGAAACCCTGAAAACCAGAAAGCATAGCCACAACATAGGTTTGCTTCAATTAAGATTCAGGAAGCCACCAAATAATTCTAGCACGTGTTCTTGCTGAGGTCGCATATGAGGCGTTAGTTCCAATTTCTGCCGTTCTCAAGATGTATGCAACGTGATCAATCGAAGTCCATGCCGCCTCCCAAAAAAAATCAAGGAATCAGCACGCAACACTCAGTGGTCAATGATGTCATGCCCTTGGCTGTCTGAGCCCAAACATCGCACCGTCTAGCGTCGCAGCGTTCGCGCCAAACTTCCACCCAACTGAAGAAGGGGCAGAAAAAAATGCAGAACTCCACACAGGGAAGCCCGGGAAAAACAAACAAAAACTCAATCCCGTTTCGTTCCCCCCATCCTGAAACCTACCACTCCCTAAGCCACAACAACCAAACAAGTCAGCAACCAACTACAAAAGCTCGACAACAAAACAAAAGGGCAAAATACGACACGTTGGCAGTAGCGAAACGCGATGAAAGCACGCGCATTTAAAAGTCTTCACGAACATGACGTTGGCTTGACGCTGTACGAAGATGCTACACTCTCAAGATATGTGCGTGGAATCAAGCCTTTCGGCCATGAGGCATCCATCACGCTTTGGGTAAACATGCACGGCCTTGTGACATTCCCAAGGCCCGTAAAGCCAAAAACCGTCGGTCCGCCATGTGCAAAGCTGACAAGTGGTGAAAACACCACTGTCCAGCCAAGTTGCTGGGGCCCGGCCAGAGGCCAAACAAAAACGAGTCCAACCATCCAAAAGCCATGCCAGCAGCTTGCAATACAAGCTGACGGCATGTAAGAACAACAACACGATGGTCGCCGCAATGCCAAAAAAATGCAGCAAACCCGACCTTTTCTTTCCACGTCGCCTTTAGCATAATCACCGGTCGACAAGAAGGAAAACCAAATAAACGCCAGAACGTTTCGAGAAGCAGCAGGCAGCAAACAAATTCCTAAATTGAAGCCATTCGGATGACATAACCCAAACAGCAAACGTAGGCCAGACACAGGCAGCGACCATAGGTCGCACTTTTTCACACGCCATCCATGCAGTGAGTGTCAAGCAAGCGAACCACTTGATGCCAAAATCTGTACATGCAGCAAACCGGACCGACACAAAGTACCGGCGCTGATCAAACAGGATGAATATCTGCAAGTCTCAGCACATGTTAAAACCGGAACCCAGTATTGAAGAAGCTATTGATCTTGATGGAATTTCTCAAGCAGAAAAGTCCAATTAAAATCATTCCCAACGAACAGCAAAAGTAGGCCAGGTTCAAGTCACGAGCTAAGGTTTCAGCAAAGTGATAGACACGACACCTGAGCCCCCCAAGAAGGCCAGCAAACCTGGCTTCTCTTTTGTGGCGCAACGCCCCAATGCGCGTGCTGAGCTTGCAGGGCGACCTCGTGGACAGCTACGACCCGGCGCTGAGGGAGCACCGCACCGTGTGCTTCCTGGCCTTCGACTGTCAGGAAGACGCGGAACCACTCGGGAAAGCCGCGAAACCACTCGGGACCACTCGGAAACCAAGCCGATGAAGGAATTGCCGAGACTTCTCGACAGTCATCGCGGACCGATGAACTTCCTGGCAAAACGATGAACTTTCGAAATCATCGCGGTGAACTTCGGGCTAGAAAGCGGACAGCGAGACTAAGCTATCATGGCAAGTCAGACATGCGTTCGTGGAATAAACGAGAAGGAATGCAGCCGATGCAAAGCCAATGCAAAACTCAACAATCAAGCAGCCTAAGATTGGACTGGAAAGCCACTGCCGGAGGGACCATGGACAACAGGACAGCCGAATGGCAAGGAATGGAAGGGAGCAAAAAAAGCAGTCCACGGGATGCGTGGTTGAGCTCAACGATCCGTGCGGCACCATCGAAACAAACGCAAACCTTCGGATTCCCTGATTCTGCGCAGCGTGAGAGTTTGCTTTAATGGCAAAGGCGCAAGTTTTGCTCTAAAAGTTGGTTGGAGGGAAATCAAAAACCACTTTGACAGCATCTCTAAATCAATGTCGGCCAACAAAAGCAAACAATCTTGGCAAGAAAAGGCAACCATCCGTTCATGCGGCTCCACACCGAGTCTGCCAACAATGCGCTCCACCCTTTGGGACCTTTTTGCAGCATCCTACGTAAGGGCCCGCATAAGATGCACTGCGTGGAGTTAGCCTTCTTCCATGGGCTTGGACACCGGCGATTTCCTGAATGGGTTGTCACACCTCTCTATGGTAGTATGCAGTCTGAATCGGACACCATGCTGTGCTGTTGCTCAAGTGCTCCCAGAATGCCGCTCCTGTCCTTCTTGTTTTTGCTTACGGACACTATTGTGGGACGCAAACCCCAGTCGGCCAGGCGGCGGAAAAATTGGTGGTGGCGGCAGTCATTTGGTAAGGATGAGCGGGAGGAAGTCCACTGCTTCCGGTGTTCCTGCCAGCTTCTAAAAGAAGTTAGTAACGGGCTGGTCCTGCATAACATTCGGGTGCTGGTCACAGCGTGCCCCAAGAGAGTGGAAGCCATTAATGTTGGTGGCTGCCATCCCTGCGTGCTGGCCCGCCCAGGCTGATGGGAGAAAAACTTCCGCATCCGGCGTTGATTGCTCCTCTGCACAAGTTGGTCCGTGAGCTGCCGCTGTGTGAACGTGAGTGTACGTTGTGGCAGGCGATTTTAACCGCGGCGGCCCCGATAGGCATTTTCTTGGGGTGGTGATCTCTCTTCTTGCTGCTGCTCAAGACGCACAGATGTATTCCTGTCGGGTGTTTTCGGTGCAGGCAAGACTGCCAGTTTCACTGGTGGTCGGGTACCTTGCGGCTTTCTCCAAGGTCAAAAATGAGGGCTGTGGCTTTTCTGCAGGATGCCCTTCCGGTCAACTTCCGGCAAGATAAGGTTCATGCGGGCCACTCCCCGGTGTTGAGGCACTGGTTGTCGTGGACGAGGCCCAGCAGTATGGCGCAATCTCGGAGGTGGTGCCTATGTCGGCTGCGGCAAAAAGTGGCAGAAGGAAAATGTTGGAGCGGGCCACGGGCCTCCGACGAAATTCGTGCTGGATGCATCCCTGGCAATTGCCTTGACTGGTGGCTTTCGCACCTTTTTTCACCCTGGTTTACACGCTTGCGTTGCATGATGTTACGGAACAAGCAGGCCTGGAAGGCCTGCTGATGCCTGGGCCCTGCTGATGCCCGTCATCGGGCCCCTCGGTCAGTTTACCTGCCCATTTTGTTCACGCTATCAAGTCGCGCTGGGTCTTAAAGCCGGCAGAGGTTTCGCGGCTGTTACTGGCTTTCGTTTCATCTGCTGGAACTTTCAGTCTCCCCATGCATCGGAGCTCCCTCGGCTGTGGCTTGCTTTGGACTACAGTGGGCCAGCTTGGCAAGACTGTGGAGGAGTCGTTGCCGGATCTCCTCACTCGTTGCAAGGCTAGGGGCGCCTCCACACTGCAGGTGGCTGAGGCGGCCAGCAGCTATTCGCGTGGAAACCAGTGTCCGCACACAGCAGGGGCCACCTGCCACGCGGCACTTGTGGTCCAGACGAGACGAGGCTTTATGTCCATAGGGGAAGACGCTCATGCGCACGGATATGCGTGGCCTTCCTGGGATGGCCGACCCTTGCCAGTTGGCTACATGGCGCTCATGTGACCAGGGCCCTGAGGATGTTCGCCCTTGGCAGCCCTCTAAAAAAAAATTCTCCCGGATTTGATGGACCAAAGTCGCAGCATGCCACGATACGGTCCCAAGACCCACTGCGGAAACACCATGTCCCGACTAGCATAGCCCCACAAGAGAGCCGGAGTCTCTCCGTCATGCTTCGTCAAACACTCTGGAAGCACTGCAGGAGGGAGGTCACCGATGTCCTCAGCCTGTACCTGCCAACTGTGCAAGTTGCGCAAAAGGACCAAGCGCAGCACCTCGGGTGGAGAGGACCCGTACTGGCAACAAATGGCAAGCGGAATGTCATTCCAAACCAGTCGGTCAGAAAAGCAAGCTTCTCCATCCAGGCCTCGAACCGGACCGTCCTCGGACCCGATTCTCGGTTTCCCAAATGGATTCTATTCTACCTGACAGGCTCCTAGCACTCGTCCGTCCAGGAAACGACCTCGTCCTGCGAAGGATTCGAAACCTAAAACGCTGCGTGGAGGCGTGTGGCTGCAAAATAATGACCCTAGATATGCTTGCAATTTGGCTCCAGGTTGCATTTCAAGCGAGCCAACCTTTGCAGGGCTGAGAAAAGAACCAAAAAAAAAACAAGGGGTCCCAAAAAAAGGGGTCCCGAAAAAAGGGAAAAGGGGTTTCCTTTGGCAAAGCTTGACCTCGCTTGAAATGCAACCTGGAGCCAAATTGAGGCGCATATCTAGGGGTCATTATTTTGCAGCCACACGCCTCCACGCAGCGTTTTAGGTTTCAAATCCTTCGCAGGACGAGGTCGTTTCCTGGACGGACGAGTGCTAGGAGCCTGTCAGGTAGAATAGAATCCATTTGGGAAACCCCCTCTAAAGAGAGAGGTGGACCTGTCAATATTGATCCATTGTTGACTCAAGATGATTCAAAGTTGATTCAATATTGAGCCCGGCATTGAAGCCCTGCCGCGCCACCTGCCTGGCATAGAAGCCTCCACCCGGCCGCACCACCTGCCCGGCCTGGGAGCTTGGAGTTTTTTAGGCCCTTATAGGAACCTATAGGAACCTATAGGAAACCTATAGGAAACCCATAGGAAACTCATAGGAAGTCCATAGGAAAAGAAGAAGAGGGCTTTCTATGGGTTTCCTATGGGTTTCCTATAGGGTTGCCCACGAGCTCCGACCCCCTTGCCGCGCCACCTGCCCGGCATAGAAGCCTCCACCCGGCCGCACCACCTGCCCGGCATCGGAGCCACGCCAGCCCGCCGAACGTGGAGGCTTCGATACCGAGCGCGCCTATCATGACCTGGACCATGAATTGTCCTTCACTTCATGTCCTGGTAGCCGAGCACATGCTATGTAGCGGCAAGCGCACCAGCCTGCCGAGCCCGCGCCACCCGAGGACGGCCTCGAGGCGAGATTTTCGGTGAACTGCCGAAATTTTCGGTGATTTGTCCCGAAATTTTCGAGCGTCTTGCGCAGGTCTCGCGATTGACCGGCGCCACCGGTCAAATCGTTGTAGCCACGGTACTTCCAAAAAACCCTGGTGCGGGCGGGCCTGGTGCGGTCTCGCTTTCAGCACGGGATGTCTCACGAAGTGACCGCGATTGACCGGCGCCACCGGTCAAATCATTGTAGCCACGGTACTTCCAAAAAACCCTGGCGCGGGCCTGTTGCGGGCCTGGTGCGGGCCTGGTGCGGGCCTGGCGGGCCTGGTGCGGTCTCGCTTTCAGCACGGGAAGTCACCGGCGCCACCGGACACATACTTGCGGCCGGAGTTCGGACTGAATGGTACTCAACTGCGCTCGCGGCAGGAATCGAGCCCCGTGCGGAGTAAGAAGCGCTTAGCTCCTTGGCCGACGCCTTAGCCACTGGACTAAGGCGTCGGCGAAAACATATTTAAACATGTTTGAAGGACCTGTCACCGGCAATATCCCGTGGAGGTCCTGGACAACGGAGAGGTAACTGACGGCACGCACGTCACCGCAGGGCAGCTGGCCCTGGCTCTGACGCCCTACGCGCAAGTGGCAACATCGCGGCCCAGACGCCCAAGACCATCCCAATGGTCTTTCACAACGGGGGCGGCTACGACTTCCACTTCCTGCTGCGCTACATCGCCACGATGGGCTCTCCTGTCTGCAGGGCACCGCGCGAAGAGCTCGGCGAGGACACGACAACGATGCCACCAAGAGCGAGGCAGAAGGAAGCGACGGCGAGAGGCCCATGCCCATGGCCAAGGCCGCGCCAAAGTACGTCGGCCTGCGCTCCAAGATGTACAGCATCCTCACTGCCCAGCCCGACGGCGCGCGCAAGGAGAAGCGCAAGATCAAGGGCGTGCCCAAGAAGGCGGTGACCAACGTCCGGCATCTCGAGTACAGGGAGGTGCTGGAGGAAGGCAGCGAGCGCAGGGCGACCTTCGCGCAGCTGCGCAGCCGCGCGCACGAGATCGCCGCGGAGACCGTCGAGAAGAAGCCCCTCTCGCCCTTCAACGACAAGGTCTACGGCCTCGACGCTCACAACTCGCGCCCGCTGGGACTGGCGCAACCTGGAGCAGCTGCGGATGCTGGGCGCTTACGCTCCGCCAGGCTCCGCGCCCTTCGACCTCGAGTTCCTCGTGGCGCCCCCGCCTCTGGGGCCCGCTCCGACACTGCCGCTGCGGCTGAGCCGATGCTGGGCGTAGACTCCGAAAAAAGGACTCGTTTTCTCGCTTTCTCGCCTTCTCGCTTTCTCGAGAATACTTATTCGATCCGCCGCAGCTGCTCAAGATGACTTCCTCGGCGGCCTTCCGATGCGTGCAGGCATGGCTTCTGGAGAAGCCCGCCGCGTGGGACGAGGACGCTCCCAGCCTTGCGGCCGCTCTGATGGCCCAGCGGCCTCCCTACAAGGAGGGCCTCCTGGCGATGCTCAGGTCGACAGATCGGATCGGCGTCTTCGCCGAGGTCTTCGCCTAGGAAAAAAAAAGCAGCAACGACAACTGCGACCTGGGAATGAGTACCGAGCAGATGAAGGTGCCGGCTCCGATTCCTGCACCAGCCGGTCAAGAAAAAAAGCCGCAATGTGAATCCCCATCCTTGCCTGGGCCTTGCGTTTCCCGCTTTGCGAAGAGGCCTCTCAAGAATGGCGAAAAAACATGAAAAAACACGTGCTCTCATCCATCGCCTCAAGAGCCGTCAGCTTCGCGATCTGCACGCCTGCTCCATCAGCTGGCCCTGGGTCGTCACCGCCTGCTCGCGGTACCTGACGAAGCAATCCGACGAAGCGGTGTTACCACTCAGCGATCGCCTTTCCACCTTCTCCGTGAGCTCAACGCACTTGTCGCGCTCGGCCTTGAGCTCCGCCTCCAACCGAGCGATCGTCGCGGCCTGAAGACAAAGCAAGTTGGCGCATGCTGGAAACTCTGAAAAGAAGGCCGCGGTGCACCAGGGCGGCTACGCGGACGTGCTGCTGCGCCCCACCATGATAAACATCCTGCGCTGCGGCAAGATGCTGCCGCCGCAGCTGAACCTGGTGATAGAAATCGAGTTCGCCGACACAACAACCAAGTTGTGGTCCGAGAACGCCGGCGCGCACCCGTCGGGCGCCACGACTTTGAGATCCAGAACGTCCGAGTTCTGGCCTCCCAGGTCGTCCCCCACGGTGCACACGCAGCAGTCCAGCGCACAACGTCACCGTGGCGCGCGCCTTCACGAAACTCATGGGCGCGTTTGCGACTTTTTGGGACAACGACGCGGCTCCAAAATCCACTTCCGGGCAGGACGTGGCCCCCATCGGCGCGGCGACAGCCTGCAGTACCCTCACAACCCCATGAAATGAGCCTCGGAGCACTTCCACTTCCTCTCGGTGCGCAACATCGACATCGGCCGCGTGGGCTACCTGCGCCACAGCTTCATTGCCGGCTTTCCGACCGAGCGCGTGCCCAAGATGCCACTGAGTGGTGTCAGCACCCGCTCGGGCGACTTGCCTTCAAGGGCCTGGGCGGCACGATGACGGACCTGTTCATCCACCTGGCGGCCTACCAGCTGGTGACGCTCTCTGGCACGGGCGTCTAAAGCCCGCTGCCCTTCAACGCCGTTTTTGGAGTTGAGTGGCAGCGCTCTCAAAAATGACAAAAAAAACCCGCTGCCCTTCAACTTCGTTTTTTGAAGTTGAGTGGTAGCGCCACAAAAATGACAAAAAAAAAAAAAAGGCCCGGTGTCCCTCTTCTTCGTTTTCGAAGTTGAGTGACACCGCCCAAAAAATGACAAAAAAGGCCCGCTGTCCCTCTTAGCCTTTTTTGGCGTTGAGTGACTGCGCCCAAACAACATGCAAAAACACGGAAAATGGACTTCTTCCAGGCCCCTCGGTTCAGAGGCCCGAAGACTCAGTCGTGGCCGCGTGCGCGATCGCCCCCGCTGCGCAGCGCGGAGGTGCCTGCCGTCCTGCCACGCGCCGCAGCGGGCCTGCACAGGGCCTCGGCCTCCAGCGCATGTTGGTCCACAGCCGCGTCTGCTTTCTGTCGGCGTTCCGTGCTTGCAGTAGGTCACGTCCAGGGCGCTGCATGAAGGGGCGGGTCTTTAGTGGCCGGCCACAGAGCGCGTCAAAGTACAACGAGCACCGCGGGTCGTCAGCGCGCGCAGCTGTATTCCGTACAGACCGGACTGGCCCAAACCATGTCGAAGTGCCCCGGCGGAAACGTTGTGTAGTCCCAGCTCGATGTCGCAAAGGATTGTGAGCTCAAATTTCGACACGATGTCCAGGGAGACGACCTCCCAGCCCCCCGCCTTGAAGGCCCTGTGCACCGACTTGGTGCCACAGAAAAGCTCCAGAGTCTTGGCATTTCTAAAGAGCAAGATCACCGGATAAAGCTCGCACGTTTCCGGTCCAACCCGGTGAGCGCCTCTCCTGGGAACAAGAAATTCCGGATCTTCCAGCCTCCAACCCG
Organism: Effrenium voratum; assembly: GCA_963377175.1. Classification (NCBI taxonomy): domain Eukaryota; class Dinophyceae; order Suessiales; family Symbiodiniaceae; genus Effrenium; species Effrenium voratum. The sequence goes on from CAUJNA010000273.1 coordinate 271,419, forward strand.
GAGAGCGCCTCTCCTGGGAATAAGAAATTCCCACGGATCTTCCAGCCTCTCCTGGGACCAAGAAACGGACCTTCCAGCCTCCAACCCGGTAAGCGCCTGGGAATAATAAACACGCGCACATCGACCCGAGATCTTTCGCTCGCCGTGCAGCTTCTCCTGGGGCCTGAACCCCGTGGCCCGCCCCAGCTTCAGCGAGCTCGCGGGCGAGCTCCAGTTCCGGGCAGTCACACCGGAGTCTCGGGAATTTCTTATTCGCAGGAGAGGCTTTGGAGGCTGGAAGATCCGTCTCGGGGATTTCTTGTTCCCAGGTTGGGGCTGGAAGATCCGTCTCGGGGATTTCTTATTCTCAGGAGAGGCGCTCACTGGGCCGGAGGCGAAAAATCCGTCTCGGGGGTTTCTTATTCTCAGAAGAGCGCTCACCAAGCCGGAGGCGGAAAGATCCGCGCCGTTCGGGCAACCTGGCTCGCTTCACTTTCAAGACGGCACGATGACGGACGTGTTCATCCTATCAGCTGGTGACGCTCTCTCCCTCGACCAGTGACCGCCTTTTCTGGGAAGAGGCGGATCTTCCAGCCTCTCCTGGGAATAAGAAATTCGCCGGTCGATGTAGGTCCCGCAAGGACCGAGAGAAGTGGAAGTGCTCGTGCTGGTTGCGCAGCCTCCTGCAGCAGAGGAATTACATGTTGATTTCTTCATTTCCAACTTCTTGGACGCTTCCGTGACTTGGCTGAAAACGTAGATCCGCTGAGCTGCGATCCGTTTGTTTTGCAATTCCGGAGTTGCCGGCCTACTTTTGGCGCGCTCTCTCTTTATCTGTGGGAAGCAAATTTCCTTTTTGCAGGGAAGATCTGCCCTTACTGAATTCAGATTTCCGCTACATTGGGCCTGCCTCGCTCTCCACTTTTGCCCACCTTCCGTTACGAACACGCCCTCTTAGCTGGAGCACTAGGATCTCCACGCACGAGCGAGTTCGAGACCATGACCAAAAGATGCGCAGGGACTCAGTCTTTTGCTGATGCTGGGTCAATAGTATTGCATGTCTCTATTTTTCGAATTCAAACTCTGTCTTGAGTTGGATCCTTCTCTTGACCTGTGCCTGGGGCCAAGTATAAGCCAATGATCAAGACGTCCAGATCGCCAATTCGAACCCAGTGTTAGATCGGCAAGTTGCCTCCCAAATAGGGTGCAGCTACGCCGTAAGGGAGTTTGGAAAAACAGGAAACGCCAATGCTTTTGCCCCTCACAGGGTTTGCGCGTACAGTTTCTCCAGTGAGAGGTGGAACCGCGTGTGTCCAGGTGGTTGTGTACCCCAGTTTGTTCCACCGCCCGGTTTCGATGCGTTGCACTGCTGTAGCGGAGGTCTCAGCACAAATAAGAACATCGCAGTTCAGTTGTGAAAGTACTTCGCTCGGTTACAATACTAAAGGAGACGCCACGACCGGGGTTTTTGGCTTGTCCAACAGGTATCACTCAAATACGACCAACTCGAAGGGCAATCGTTGAACCAAAGTAGCAGACAATATCAACCAGGCCCTTTTTGGTTATGCTGCGCAACGCGCCAGACAATCTCGAGGTCCTGTTTTGCTTGCTGGGGATTTCAACGGGGGTCTGCGTCCTTTGACGGCATGGAATGATTTGCAGATGTTTGGATATGTGGACTGTCAAGAGTAAGGAACATCTGCTTATAGTAACCTAATTATTTTGGTTTTTTGGTCCCCAAACCCTGCAAAACAGCCAAATTCTTCAACCTGCTGAACGTTTTTCCGATGTCACCGGTCTTTGTCACCACTCCGTTTTTGGTGCAAAAAGCGCTGAAAACGGCGAACTCCGCCAAGCGTGTTTTTTCGTGTCAGACGTCCAAAGTGGTGCCTGAGCCTCCAAGTTCGCTCGTTTTCCGCCGAAAACCGGCTCCAGACGTTCGCCGTGCTCCGAATTCCGTTTTCTGCCCTGAAAAGCCTGCGAATTCCAGCCCGCTGAACTCGTCACCGCTTGTCACCGCTTTGTCACCACTCGCTTTTTGGGTGCAAAAGTGCGTAAAATCGGGCCCAGTTCCCGAGCTCCTTCTCCGCAGGGTTTTTCGCGGCCCGTCAGCCCGCCGAGGTCCAGGCTCGGAGTCCGACAGCCCGCCGAGGTGGTCCGTCAGCCCGCCGAGCTTGTCACCACTGATGTCACCACTGATGTCACCGCTCCATCCGGCTCCGGTTTTTGGTGCAAAAAGCGCTCAAAACGGTCGAGTCCGAAGAGTCCGTTTTTCGTGTCGGACTGCAAGTGGGATGCCCGAGCCTCCAAGTTCGCTCGTTTTCCGCCGAAAACCGGCTCCAGACGTCAGTTTTCCGCTTTCGGCCCGGAAAAGCGGCGAATTCCAGCCCGCCGAGCATGTCACCGCTTGTCACCGCTTCGTCGACAGCCCGCCGAGGTGGTCCGTCAGCCCGCCGAGCTTGTCACCACTGATGTCACCGCTCCATCCGGCTCCGGTTTTTGGTGCAAAAAGCGCTCAAAACGGTCGAGTCCGAAGAGTCCGTTTTTCGTGTCGGACTGCAAGTGGGATGCCCGAGCCTCCAAATTCGCAGGTTTTCGGTCGAAAGCGGGCTCCAGACGTCAGTTTTCCGCTTTCGGCCCGGAAAAGCGGCGAATTCCAGCCCGCCGAGCATGTCACCGCTTGTCACCGCTCTCTTTGGGGCCGAAAAGTGCGCAAAAGGCTTGGAAAAGCGAAACCAGCTCCGCGGCTTCGGTCCGACTTCGCTCTGGCGCGGGCCTGGCGCGGGCCTGGTGCGGGTCTGGCGCGGGCCTGCAGGCCTGGTGCGGGCCTGGTGCGGGCCTGGCGCGGGCGGGCCTGGGCGGGCCTGGCGCGGGCCTGGGGCCTGGTGCGGGCCTGGTGCGGGCCTGGTCGGGCCTGGGGCCTGGTGCGGGCCTGGTGCGGGCCTGGGGCCTGGTGCGGGCCTGGTGCGGGTTTGGCGCGGGCCTGGTGCGGGCCTGGTGCGGGCCTGGTGCGGGCCTGGGTGCGGGCCTGCGGGCCTGGTGCGGGCCTGGGGGGGCCTGGGGCCTGGTGCGGGCCATCCTGCGCTGACAACAGGATTGCTCCACTCAATCCTGCGTTCAGCACAGGATTGCTCCACTCAATCCTGCGTTGACAACAGGATTGCTCCACTCAACCCTGCGTTGACAACAGGATTGCTCCACGTTGGCAACAGGATTGCCCCGGTGCACTCTTCACACGCGTGCCGGCCTTTAGCTTTATCCCGGAAAACTCCGTGAGCGCGTCGCTACACAGCTCACGGACTCGCCGCCCGGCTTCCCTGAGTCGAATTTGGGAAGTAAGGCAAAGGACGAATGGGGAAGATCAAGCTGTTTCCTACGACAGAGTATACCAGTAAGCAGCCCTCGGACCCCGTGGTGCCCCTGGTGCCATGCACGGGCATTTTCCTCGGCCCCAGCAAGTCCGGCAAAACCGTGGCGCTGATCAGCCTCATCCTGGAGCAGTATCGAGGCGTCTTCGAGAAAATCTACATCTTCAGCCCAAGTGTCAACATCGACGACGGCTGGATCCCCGTCAAGAAGTACATCGAGCAGGACCTTGGGGTGAACACGGAGAAAGAGCAGGCCTACTGGGACGAGTGGGACGAGGCTGCGCTGCGGAGCATCATCCAGAGGCAGCGCAAGATCACCGAGACATCCAAGAAGTTGGAGATGAAGAAACTCTACCAGGTGCTTGTAGTCATCGACGACTTCGCCGACACCCCGCAGCTGCATAAGGCCCACGGCGCCCTGGATACGCTCTTCATCAGGGGTCGGCATATGCAGGTCAGCACCTGGGTGAGCTCCCAGAAGCTGAGGCTCATCAGCGCAGCCGTGCGGGTGAACATGCAATTTCTCTGCTGCTGGAGGCTGCGCAACCAGCACGAGCTGGACGCCGTCATCGAAGAGCTGAGCGCCCTGCTGCCGAAGGACAAGCTGCACAGGATCTACGAGCAGGCGACTCGGGAGCCCTACAGCTTCCTCTTCGTCTACTACCTCAAGCCAAAGAATCAAATGTTCCACATGCGCTTCGAAGAGCGTTTTGCACTGGAAAGAGAAGCCGATGGGAGCGGCGCTCAGCTTCCTGGGCCAGAAGCTGTTCGCCAGCTCCACGCTGATCAACGCGAGGTGTGAGAACATTTCCTGCTGCACCTCCGTCGCAGCAGTCCAGCCACCCATCGTTCGCCGAACAGGTGGCTTCCTAAAGAAAAGAATGACGACGATCTACGTGGACAGCCGCAAGAGGGTAGCCGGCTCGGACAGCGACTTTGAGGTAGACCTGGGAGAGTCTCTGCACCTGCAGAGCGACGCCAGGCTGGCCGTCTATAAGATCAGAATCGCCGACAGCTTCCTCTCGACAGACAGGGGCCGCTACTTGTACTGGGTAGACGCCGCGCTCGGCACGCTGAATTGGGCGCTCCTTCCGGAGGGCGCCTACACGGGCTCCCGGCTGGCCGCCTGGATCAGCTCCAACTTCGCTACTGCCACGTACAGCGAAACCACGAACAGCCTCAGCGTAGCCTACGACGGCAACCGCCTCATTCTGAACGATCTGGAGCTGCAGCAGCAGTTCCCTAACGCTGTGGACTACCCCACCTCGCCGGCCGCCTCGCCATCCAAGCCCTTCAGCATCGACCACATGCTCGGCCCCAGCTTCGTCTCCGGCGGGCAGCAGGTCTTCGAGTTCGTGCGCATGAATGCTACAACGAGGTCTACCTGCGCTGCCCCCAGCTGGCCAACGCCAGCCGCGTGCTGGGCAATCTGGGGGACGACATCCTGTCCAAGATAACGCTGAAGAGCGGCGTGGGCACCATCGTGGAGACCGGCTCCGATGACGGGCACTTCATGGCCGTTAGGGGCCCCATCACCCTGAGACACCTGCGCTTCCGGCTGACAGACCTGGAAGGCCAAGTCGTCCGACTGCGGGGCTCGTCCTTGTCCTTCGTGCTGTTTTTGGATCACGTCTAATTCCCCGAAGGTCTTTTAAAAAAATATTTTCTATTAAAAAAACCGATGAAGCAAGCGCAACCGGCGCCAAGGCCTAGAGGCAGACCTCCGGGTAGTAAAAACAAGCCCAAGCCGCCCGAGCTGCCCCTGCCGAAGAGCAAAAAAATGATCGACGACCTGGCGACGACGACCTGCCCACGGAGCCGGCGTATGAAGCGGACTCCCCCTTCCGTCCCAAGAGGGTGAGATTTCCCACAAAGCCCAAGACGGCGCCCAAGGCTGCACCCAAGGCAGCACCCGTGGCCAAGGCAGCACCCGTGGCCAAGGCAGCGCCCAAGGCAGCACCCAAGGCAGCGCCCAAGGCAGCACCCAAGGCAGCGCCCGTGCCCAAGGCAGCACCCAAGGCAGCGCCCAAGGCAGCGCCAAGGCCGCGCCCAAGGCAGTTGCCGCGCCAGCTCCCAAGCCCAAGGCAGCTCCCAAGCCCAAGGCTGCGCCCAAGGCAGCGCCCGTGCCCGAGCAGTTAGAGCCCGAGGTACAGCCCGAGCCCGAGGTACAGCCCGAGCCCGAGGTACGAGAGGTACGGCCCGAGGAGGTACGGCCCGAGCCTGTAGAAGCGCCTCGGCCGAGCGAGCGCGCCATGCGCATGCTGGAGAGGCAGTCGGCGTACGACCGGCTGACGGCGGGAGCTAGCGTACTGGTGTAAAAGCAAGATGATGTCCCTAGAACCCCGCAACGAGCCGCAGATGCTCCGGTGGTTCCAGAAAGACGTATCCGAGCTACGACCTGCAGCCGCTGCTGCTGAAGCGCCAGCGAGAGCTGGAGGAGGCGCGGGCCTTCAACAACTGGCTTGGCGAGCGCCGGCTAGCCCAGGAGGGGCAGCGGCACCTGGACGATGTGAGCCGGCTGACGGAGGCCGTGCACCGCCAGGTACCTCAGCTGCGCTACGCGCGCGCCGAGCGCAGGGGCGTCGAACGCGCAGCGGGCGAAGTTGCGCCATAAGAAATGAAGACGCTTCGGTCCCACGGCTTCAGCCAGCGCCCGCGCTTCGAGCAGGTTGTGGGCTACCTGGAGCGGAACGAGCCGCTGCCCCTGGACCAGCCGGACCGCAAGGCCACCACGTTCGTCACGAGCCACTTCTACTTGGACGACTTCGTGCAGTCCAGCGAGGACCCCAACCCGCAGCCTCTGCAGCACACTCCCCTGAGGGCGATTCCAGAGGAAGGCTTCCGCACTCCCGCTGAGGCCACGGACGAGGACTTGGCCCGGATGCGCCAAGGCGGAGGAAACCGCTTCGGCGAGGACGACCTGGCAGGAGACCCAGAGGCCGACGCGCTGACGAACAACGGTCAGGGCCCGCCCTCCATCACGGGCCGTCTGCGCAGCGCGGCCGACGGAGCGCAGGCAGCAGCGGACCTTGTGGGCGCAGGAGCAGCAGGGCTCGCGGCGGTGCAGGCCTCTCTCTGTAGAGGGGGTTTTCCAAATGGCTCATATTCTACCTGAGAGGCTTCTAGCACTCGTCCGTCCAGCATTTGACCTCGTCCTGCGAAGGATTCGAAGTCTAAAACGCTGCGTGCAGGCGTGTGGCTGCAAAATAGAGACCCCTAGATAGCTTGCAATTTGGCTCCAGGTTCATTTCAAGCGAGCCAACCTTTGCAGGGCTAAGAAAAAACAAAAAAAAAGAAAACAAGGGGTCCCAAAAAAAGGGGTCCCCGAAAAAAAGGGAAAAGGGGTTTCCTTTGGCAAAGCTTGACATCGCTTGAAATG
>CAUJNA010000274.1:0-160000 GCA_963377175.1 Effrenium voratum
TTTGAGAACCGCATGCAAGACTTTAGGAGTAGGTGCGAGTGGATCAAAGAAGATGCTGTTTAAGAGATTGCAGACAGCATGTGCAAAGCGTGATTTGATGAATGAGGCAGCCTTAGCAGAGGCAGCTCGACCTGAGGAAAGACAGCCAGAGGTGTCTGAAGAGGTGAAGGAACCTTCACTTCGAGACCGCACTCTACATGAGCTTACTCATACACCATTTCAGAAGTGGTGCGAGATTTGCGTGTCAGTGAAGAGTAGGCGTGACAAGCATTCAGCTGTAGGTGCTGAGAAGCACAAGGAGGCTGAGATCTGTATGGATCTATGCTATACTGGATACAATCCAGATGGAGCCTACTTCATGAAGAAGCAGCCGAGAGATGGAAAGGAGGACCCCGATTTTCAAGAAGCAGTCGAACCCAAACAAGTAGTGTTGGTGTGCTTGGACCGCATGACCGGTATGTCGCGTGCAATTCCTTTACCCACAAAGGAAGCAACATTTTATGCTGCAAAGGAAGTTTGTGCTTTCATTGCTTATCTGGGACACAGCACTGTGAGCCTGAAGTCTGACAACGAGCAAGCGATGTTGAGTTTACAACAGAAAGTGGCGAGAGCAAGAGGCAAGCATGGATTCAAGACTTTCTTGGTGAACAGCCAGTTGTATGACCATGAGACAAATGGAGCTGTAGAGCGAATGATTCAGTCTATTCGAAATGGCTCAATGGTTTTGCTGGAACAGGTACGCAACAGGACTGGCGAAACAATTGGAGTGAGCCATCCGCTTTTTGCATGGTCTTTTGTGCATGCGAGTTTTGTGCAAAACCACTACAGCGTTCAGGCAGGAACAACAGCGTTTGAGAGATGTTTTGGAATTCAGTATTATGGACGGTTGTGTAACTTTGGTGAATCTGTTTTGGCAGCAATTTCACCTGCGCATCACAAGAAAGGCAATGTCAAGTTTGTCAAGATGACTTGGGTAGGCAAGACCCTCAACAACAACATGAACATTTGTCTTGGACCTCATGGTGCATATTTGAGTCGCAGTGTTCGGAGGTTGGTAAACCCTGCATGTTGGGACGTTCCATTGATCAAGCAAGTGACTGGATATCCATGGAGCTATGGGCTTGGGCAGATTGGGACCAAGCTGGTTCCTGGACTCAAGCAGCGTGAACCTCAGTCAGAGTCTATTTTCATGGGAATTTTACCGCCTGTGCACGCAGATGCAAGTGGACTTCGCAATCAGCTGCTGGATGATGAACCAGCGTCAGATCCGGAGAGTTTGCCAACAGATGTTCCGACCAAGGCGGGGCATGATCCGATTCCGACGGAGAATGTTCCGTCCAATGTTCCGTCGAGAAGTCGGTCAGCAAGAAGCTCAGACGGAAAGGTTCCGGCAGAGCAACCGCAGACAGTCGTGAGAGTGCAGCCCCCGGCAAGTGCAGCGGTGGCAAAACGTGAAAATGACGGAAGTGAAACGAAGTCACACGTGAAGTTTCAACGTGGAGATGTTCCCGCGTATGATCGCGGACCGTCCGGTGGTGACGAAAGCCCTGGAAAGAAGGCAAGAATTCAGACGGGTCTGAATGAGCAGAGTTACGCAGATGGTGACGAAGAGTGCTTGTTCAACGAGGAATTTGATGAGCAGACATGGGATGAGATTTTCGTGCAGCCAGATGATTTTGAGAATGAGGATTCAGGACCGCCCGAATTGCAAGAAGATGATCTTCAGCGCTTAGATGATGAAGCCGAAGCAGAAGAGTTGAGACGGTTGGTGGAGATGAAAGTTCTCAGGGAGACCGACGTGATTCCTGAGAAGAACCTCATCTTAAATGCCAAGATGGTTTATGACTGGCGTTTTCGTGGAGAGCGATGGGGACGCCGTGCTCGACTGGTGGGAAAAGAGCTTAAGATTTGGAGCCCGTGGAGACAGGACGTGTTCAATCCGGCTACTACGCCCTCTGTGGTGAAGATTGTGCCGCAGTTGTTTGTGGTCAATAAGGAAAAGTGGAAGCTATGGTCTTTGGATATCAAAGATGCTTTTCTTACAGTGGAACAGCGCGAAGAGAAGTACATTTGGTATAGAAACAAGTACTACAGACTGTTGATGTGCCTTCCAGGACAGAGACAGGCAGCACAATGGTGGGGAGATCAGATTAGGAACGACTTGCTAGAGTTTGGATTGCAAGCAAGCAAAGCATGTCCAGTTTTGTTTGGCAGTGCAGACATGTCCCTGACCATTCACATGGACGATCTGATTATTGCAGGAGGAAGTCGTGTGTCAGATCTGATTTCTGTTTTGGAAGCCAAGTATAAGCTTACCAAATGTGGGCCGATTTGTGAGGAAGGTGAATCAGTTCGGTTTTTGAAGAAGAAGCTTACTATTTGCAGAGAAGGTTTGAAGATCGAGCTCAACAGCAAGTACTACAACCAGCTGGAGAAGTTGCTTGGAGGAAATGTGCGCAGCAAGAAGGTGCCGTGCCATGTGAAGTTTGGAAAGGAAGAGGAGTCCGAATTTCTAGATGACATTCAGGCGGGGATTTATAGATCCTTGATTGGTATTTTACTGTACATGGCGCCTGACAGGCTGGACTGTCAATTTGCGATCAGCGGTTTGGCAAGTGCAATGTCTCAGCCGCGCAAGCACCACATGGAATGGGTACGCCATCTAGTTGGGTACATGTGCAACACGCGCAATTTTTGCTTGATGTTGAGGTGGAGAAAGATCGGTGACAAGATGCAAGAAACTTTGAATGGAGTTGAGCAGCAGGAAGGAGAAAGGAGAAATCATTGCCTGGAGGTGTATAGCGATAGTGACTGGGCAGGAAGTGCAGACAGGAAGACAATTTCAAGTGTGTGCATTTGCTTGGATGGGAATGTGATTTACACATTCAGCAGGAAGCAGCAAAGCAGAGCTTTGAGTTCATGTGAAGGAGAGTTTACAGCGTGCACAAGTGGATTGGCAGAATGTTTGTATTTACAGGAATGTGTGGAGGCGATCACCAGCGAGAAGGTGGAGATATTTTCCTTTTTGGATTCCAGTTCTGCAAAGGCTTTGTTCATGAGGAGAGGCGTTGGCAGAGTCCGACACTTAGACACCCGTCTATTGTGGGCCCAGGACCTTTTTCAGCAGCAACGCGCTTTTCTTCGAACCGTGCGTACAAAGTGGAACATTGCAGATTGTGGAACCAAAGCACTCAGTCAGCGAAGGATGAATCTTTTGCTTTACATGTGTGGATATGTAGATGGTGAAACTGAAGAGCCAGTTGGTGAAGAAATTTTTCTGGAGGAAGCAACCAGAGAAGTGAAAGCAACTGCAGTGAAGAGCATTCGAGATGCAGTGCAAATGTTCAAGCCGAATGAGACTCCCAGAGTTGAGAGTCAGAAGTGTGCGAAAGGAATTTTGCGAGTCATGGTCATGATGATGTGTGCAGGCAGCGCAATGGGAGAAAATCAGGAGATGAGATCAAGCAACGCCTTGGGTCAGGCTCGGAATTTCGCGGAGGAGATTTTTGCAGACAATTTGGAGTATTTCTTGATGTTCTGTGTGATATTTACAGTTTTCATGATTTGCAGATGGATGTTCAATGGTGCGTGGAAGATTTGCAGTATGATTGCGATTTGGATTCAGCGCGAGAGGTTAGCGCAGGAGAGAGCAGAAATCAAAGAGGAACCCGGCAGGCGGCGCAACATGGATGTGCGCGAGCCCCAGGAGAGCAAGTCAACTCCAAAGCCTGTGCAAGCAGGAACAACTCGGGAAGGAGAGCAGAAGTATGCGGTGACAAGGTATGGTGCATTCTTCCACATGCCTAACTGCAAGTGGATACGTGGCAGACAAGTTGAGATGCTTACAGAGAAGCAGCTTGTGGAGAGAGAGAAAGCAAGGTGCAGAACTTGTTTTGCAGCTGGAGCAGCGAGGAACCGTTGGCCAGCAGCCGCAGCGAGTTCATACGAAGATGTGGAATGAAAATGGTGCGAAAAGAGTGGACCGGTTTTCACTGGATTTGCGGTCAGAGATGATAATTCAAGAGATGTGCGTGAGTCACTCAAGGGTGCCAGCAGAGCACTTGAAGTGGCAAACCAGGAGCAGTCTTTGTTTGTGTGGATTACTACTGAAAGTAGAAATCGATCACGGCGTCGGTGATGGTGATGTGTATGTAGGGGGGGGGGGGGGGGGGGGGGGGGATTTTTAATAATTTCCCTGTCTCATCGACTGGTTGCCGCTTGAGGTAAGCCATGACTATTGCCTTACAATTTAGCTGTGAACATGAGCCAACTAGCTGATTGCCAAGAGCCAATTTAACGTTTTTGTGGACACAAGGAAAAAAACAAAACACATGTGTGGACTTGTGCATCGCTGAGGCGTTTTTGTGGTTGAGAAAGTTGTGGACTTCGTCCTGATGGCCGCCATCATGGTTCCGGCGCGGGCCGACGGAGACGCGGGCCTCACGATCCACGGCGCCAGCCTGAGGAAGTAGTGCGTGAGCTCCACCCTGTCCTCGTCCTCATCCTCGTCGTTTACGGCCGGGCGCGTCAGCAGGATCTGGAAGCTGACCTTGGCGAGGAAGGGCAGCCGAATGGCCAGCAGGTCTTGGAGCCGGTCCACAGCAGTCGCATGGCGTCGATGGTGAAGACCTGCTGCCCAGGAAGAGGGCGCAGCCGCAGCTCGCGGGTCCAAGCGGCCCCACGCGGGCGCAGTTCTGTCACAGCGGCCTCGGCGCTAGGCGCGCGCGGCTCCTCCAGAGGCACCGCCCGGACGGCGCTGAGCCCCAGGCGGCCCCAGATGCGGTCAGACAGCTCGGAGATCATGGCGCGAATTGGTTTGAGCTGAATAAATTGCTTTCTATAGAAAAATAATAATATATTCAGTCGGTCGGAGCGAGTTGGTGCTGCTGCCCTGCAGGTTCAGCGCAGCGAGGAGCTCTCTGGAGGCCTCGTCCAGCTCCTTGCGCGCCTTCTCAAGCCGCTCCAAGGCAGCGAGGGTTGCGCTCTTGGCAGCCAGCAAGACCGGCAGCCGCTCAGCGATCTTCTTGCTGACGAGCTGCTCCTCCACCTCGAAGAGCTCCCTCTCGATCTGGGCCAGCGTTGCGACATCGCGCGTGCAAATGCGGCGCTGCCTCAGGGCCTCGCGCTTCTCGCGGAGCGCTTCCATCGGCGCCCAGCTCTCCTCCCCGCGCTCCTCGGCCATGGCGGGAGCTGCGCTGCGAGCCGCGCGCTGGTTCAAGCGCTTGCGAAGCTTAAGCTGCAGGTCTTGCGCCCGCTTCAGCATCTCCTTCCAGTCCTGGATGTCGACCTCCTCCGCCGGGAACCTGCCGGCGAGCCCATCAGCTATCAGCCGCTCCAGCACGGGCGCTCCCCGAGCGAGCTCGTCGCGCAGGCGGCTCACCTCCTGCGGGGAGGCTTCCCGCTTCAGCGCCTCGGCATCAACGGCGGCCTTCAGCACAGGCCTCAGCTGCTCGCGGCGCTCCAGGACGTGGGTGGTCATTCTGAATTTTTTTAATGAGCAAAAAAAAGGCTGCGGCATCGGAAGAAACTACAGCGGGCACTCTCGAGAAGGTGGCTCCACGCGCAGATCTGTGACCTCAAGACTCAACCCGCACATGCCGCTCATCAGCCACAAGCTGCGCGCTCTCAGCCTAACGCGCGCGGCGCAGTGAGCCAGCTCAGCGGGGCGGTCCGCAAACGTGCCGCCGGCGTTCCAGAAGCGCGCGTGGGCCGGCAGCTTGGCTTTCAGCATCCAATCGCCGCCGCGCGATTGCCTCACAGAGGGCAGCAGCCGCTGGCGCACAGCCTCGGGCGTGAGCTTTGCGTCGAAGACGCGCTCGGATGCGGCCGCCAGCTGCTCGACCAGATCGGTCTCGGCCCGCTCCCAGAAGAGCCTCGCGCGCTCATCGGTTGCGAAGCTCACGCTGGGGCGCTGCCCCTCGGAGAAGGCCCTGGGCTCCCATGGGATTTCCAGCGAAGCTTCGCTCTGCCAAAACAGAGGCTCCATGCACAAGAATTTGCCACCCTTTGCATTGGAGCGCACCTCGCCCAACTTCCACATGCTAGCCTGGCTCGTCATCCTTTTCTGTCTCCGATTAAAAAAAGATTGGTCCGAGCATGCGAAACTGCTTGAGCCGCGCCCTTGCCTGTGCGTGCTTTGTTGTGCTGGTGGTAATTGTTAAACATGCCAAGACTGCTGGAGCTGTTTTGCGGCACAAAGTCGATTGGCCGAGCCTTCGAGGCGGCTGGGTGGGAGGACTACGCGCTGTTTCCGCCGGGGCGGTCTGGGCCAGCCCGGTCTGCGCGGATGCGCCCTCGACGACTCGAGGAGGGCGACGCGCTGGTGCTCAGAGCCCTTCAAATCATGGCGCACTTCGACCCGCTCATGTGGGTCATAGAGAATCCGGCCACCGGGCTGCTGAAGACCCGCCCGTTCATGGAGCGCCTACCCTGGGTGGACGTCACCTACTGCAAGTACGGGACCCCGTACACTGACTCCGTACAGGAAGCAGACCCGGCTGTGGACCAACATGCGCTGGAGGCCGAGCCGAGGGCTGTGCAGGAGCGGCAGCCGGTGCGACGCGTGGGAAGACGGGAGGCATCTGAGGGGCGCTCAAGGGGGGCCTCGACTCATGGGGGGCCGCACGAGAGGGTCAGGGGGCAGTCGCGCGAGCTGGCAAGAGCATGCTATTCTCCCCGATCATACGGGGAGAATGCGCGGCCGGGCAAAAAAACTTCCAAAAGCGCAAAAGCAGCCGTGCTTTGCCGGCTCGCAAAAAGCGCAATGAGGTTGCGGAGCAGACTTGACCGTGCTACGTTAATAGCAGCAGGGTTACCAGACAGGTGTGCTCGTGCTGCGCTAGGTGCACCAAATGCCAGTGGCCGCTACTCACCAAGTGCAACACCAGCTGCAGGGCAAGCTTTTGCCCTCCCCTCGTGAGCGTACGCATCACATGCAGGAGGTATCTAGTGTGACGCGAAGCGAAAGCTTGGGGAAGATGAGAGCTTTGTCCCTTCTTGTGGAAAGGTACCAACTGTTTGCGAACGCGGCTGCATGCAGTGCACAGTGTCAGTTTTGCTTGTCACGGATTGGCCACCTACGTGATACCACACTCCCGTCCGGCAGGGCGTCATAGTATGAACCTCAGGTAGCGGCAGCGCCAAAATTACTCACCTCGGAGGTCAGTCTTTTCTTGAAGTTGCGGTTTTCTTGTACGGGTCCGACACGCACCGGATCACTTCAACAACTTGCAGGAGCGGCCCAAATGCTAGCAAGCATGGGGGGCCGGCCACCGTCTAGGTTTGGCAGTCGCACGTGTTTTACATCCTTCTGCGGTTAAACCGTGGAGTGGTTTTTCCGGGCTCTGAAAGGGCTTTCTTTTGTGTGGATCGGGCTCTGATGTGTTACCGCCTTTTGGGCTTTTTGCTTTTACCCTGGTCAAAAGGAGCTGTTGTTTCGTTGTGTTGTTCTTGCCAAGAATGGCAAATGCGGGGCGTTGGCCCAATCCGTTTTCCGCAGTCCAGCATTTCGACGAGGGAGCCTGAGTTGATAAGGAATCAAGTGTGTGCGTGCGCGTGTGCGTGCCCGTGTGCGTGCGCGTGTGCGTGTGTGCGAGCGCGCGCCTGCGTCCGGATGCGCGCTTGAGCAAGAGCGCGCGCGCAAGCGCAGTCGGCGTGCGCGAGCGCGCGCGTGTGGTGTATATTTGCGCGTGCGTGCCTGTGCCGGGCGTGCGTGTGTGCGCGCGTGGGTATGTGTGTGTGTGTGTGGGCGGGTGGGTAGATAGGTGTCGCTGTACATGTTTGTCCTCCCAAGTTGCGAAGTAAAGCCGAAAAGGCTTGTGCCTCCTGGCGCGCGCGTGCACGTGTGTGCGTGTATGCATGCGACCCCGAACAATACCGACACATTCACGGAACCTCCCCAAGCCCATCAGGGGTTCACGCGCACGCATTCTGTTTATACGTTTCCTTGACGTGAATTGGCCAGCCGCAATCAGAACAAATCTTCCTCTAGCTCAAGTTCAGATTCGCCCGACAGCTGTGCAGATTAAAACAATCCCACTGAGCAAAGCCGATGCTGCCAGTTTTTCGCTTCCCTTCACTTCTGTTTCGTCCTGTTTCCTTTTCTCCTCTTCCCTTCTCTCCTCTTCCTTATGCTCACTGTGATTGCGCTGTGCTGCTCAGCGCGACGGGTGGTTCAAGACAGGAAAGTTGCAGGCAACATTCGACAGCCAGCAGCCGCAAACGCCAGGCCACAGCATGTTGTCCAGTGATGCGTGGCAGAAGCAACTGGCTGCGGGCAGCGCTGTCCGGCCCGGACAGCGTGGCGGTCGAAACTGCTTGTCTACCAGAGACCGCTGAAGAATTGCAACGGCATCAGCGGTTTCTGCTGCGGCATGGCGTCGTCTTGGGTGCCGGGGTCTCAGAAGCACGCTATGGAGCAAGATGGTTGCTGCCGTGCGCAAGCCTGAAATGCTGGATTCCGTGCATCATGGAACCAGCGCGTAGCTCTGGGCATTCACGAGGCAGATGCGAACGTCTGCGCTCGCAGTCAGACAAGGCTGACGGATGCAGACGAACGAGCAGCTGCGGCGTTGGCAAAGTCCAGCTGGGTGCCTGGAGCTCCATCACAGGTCTTCCAAGAAGCATTGGGGTGTGTCCGGGCAGCAGGAAGCAATCAGCAACGCCATACTTGTTGTTGAGGAAGATGGGGATGCGGACCGCCCATGTGCTTCGACCGGAATGGTCACCTCCAAAGCGAAAGTCCTTGGCGCAGCGGCTGAACTGGATCTGGTCAATGTGGTAGCCGAGAGGTGGGAGACACAGGCGAGAAAGGTCTGGTAGCCAGCCAAGCAGGACGATGCTCCAGGATCCAACATGACAGCATCCGGCCGTTCGGATCCGAACTGGTCGATCAGCAGGTTGGCCATCATCGAGGATCCATCCTCGATGGCGGGGCGCTTGTTCGGATTGGGCGTAGGGATGAGTCTGCTGGCCGACGGCCGCTCCTCTGTCCCACAGGACTTACCCTCCTCGCCTGCAAGATGGATATGCCCAGCTCGGCGCCTGTGGGATGGGTCTACTGGCCGCGGCCGCTCCCCTGTCCCACAGGTCTTACCCTCCATTGCGCACAAGTCAACAAGCACGTGCGAAACACAACTGTTTCATGACACAGAACTTCTTGGAACGCGCGCAAAACACAACATGCCTTTGCTTCCCAGCCACCCACAGACACAAAGCAGTCAGCGTGTTGTCGGCTTGTCACGTTTCTGAAATGTTTTTGCATTCCTTTTATTGATTGCGCCGTTCAGCCCTTTCACGGGGAGCCCGGCTAGCTCCCCTCCGCCTGGGCGCTGAAGTCGGTTCCTCGATCTCGGGGTTTTTGTTTACCCAGGCGGGGGCGCTTCCCGAGATCTCCTCGACTCCAGCGTGCCCCTGCATTGGGGCTCAAGGGTGCACCGTCACGAGGGGGGCCCGCAGGCCCCCCCCCAAAAAAATAGTAAAAGGAGAATTTTAGGAATTGTACTTTTACTATTTTTTCTCCATCAGCAACACAACAAACAGAAAACACAATCCAGAACAACAAGCAAACAAAATACATAATCACAACCAGCAACAAAAATATTTAATCACAGCATACAACATTAAATAATTCAAACAAGCATACCAACAAAACAGCAAAAATAAAAACCATCAAAGAACACAAACTCAAACACACACATCAACAAAAAATAAAGCAACATACCAACAAAAAATATCAGAAGAGTATCAAACAAAATAAAAACAAACAGCCAAAGCACGAAAAAATCAAAAGAGCATGCCAAGTTCAAACAACGCACTTTGAAAGAGACAAGCAAATTAGGAAAAATAAAATAGTTCAATCTTTACAAACCATAAGTACAGTATAATTATAACATATAAGATTTTACATGTTATTATTATAGTATGATTATAATTTCAGTACAGGATAATAATTTAATTGATTTGTCTTACTTCTTTCATACATCATTTATATTATGATCATAATTTTCAGTACAGGATAATAATTTAATTGACAATTATTACTTATTTCATACATCATTTTAAAAATAATATTAATATCTCTCAATGTATTTTGAATATTAAACTTTTTACTTTCAATAAATAATTTGATATTTTCTTTAACATCTTCTCCTTTCTCTTGACTATATCCCAACATCCATAATATATCATAAATCATGTCATATTTTTCTTACTGATTTTAAGAAACTGTTTAACATAATCATAAGGTGGTATTTTATTTACAGTTAGAAATGTTAAAATCTCATCTTCTACATTTCTATTATGTCTTCCTTTTATTCTCAACAGACATTTGATTAAAAGTTGATTATCTCTCCATTCCTGGCAATTTTCACATTCGACTTGTTCATCCATTGAATAATTAATAATATTATTCACTATTTCATTAGGTAAATTTAATTTATACAATTCCATATTTTCTTTTTTGAAGTGACAACAATCATAGCATTTTTTATTGATATAATTATTGATTTTATCACCGTTCATTTTCCTCTTATTATATTAAGGCACTATTTCTTTAAGTCATTTTTAAGGCATTAAGAAAAATAAGAAACAAACCATAAGTTCAATATAATTATAACATCTAAGATTTTACATGTTATTATTATAGTATGGTTTTAATCAAAGTCATTAGTATTTAAATATTCCTTTGTAATCTTTGGTATTTGTTTAAAGTTCTGTTTATTATTTTTAAATGGATATTTTCTATCAGCAAAATCATAAATGCAAAAATCTATGCCCCAGTTTCCTAAAACACTTTTAATATCATTTATCACATCACCATATATTAATTTACCTATTGTATTGTTCTTCTGTTCATCCTTAATATAATCACATATTTTATCAATTATGATTTTCAATTCTTGGTTTCTTTGTAGTTTAAAAATGTTTCCTTGCAATCATTTTCAATTTTATTATTTGATAAATCATACTCATCAATAAATTTAAATATCATTTTATTATTAAATTCTTCAATTGGTCTTGTTGTTCCAGTTTTGCCACCATAACTAACTTCATATGATTTTTCGTAGTAATATTTAATATCATTATAAAATTTTAAAATATATGTTTCGTTATCTTGCAGTATATATTTTTTCACTTTTTCATATGTAGGAAATGTATTTAACTTTACAAAACAATATGTTCTTAATGATGAGTCATCATTGAGAAATGTATTTTCTTCAAATTCCAATTTGTATTTATCATAAATACATTGTCTCAATGTTGAATGTAAATTACTTTTATGTAAAGCTTGCTTTGCATTTCTTAATAAAACACATTTCTCGCATTCAACATAATTAAAATCACAAATGTTTTTAACAATTGGAATAGGTAAATTTAACTTAGTTAGTCCAGTTTTTTCATTTATTAGTTTACATTTACAACTACTGATAATGTCATTAACTTTTATTTTATTCAAAAAGTCATTAATAATTTCTTCTTGCTCTTTTTTAGTAAATTCAACCATTTCTATTATAATATATTAAGTCAATATTTCTTTAAGTCGTTTTCAAAGAATTTATTTTATAATGGCCGTAAGAAAGTGAGTTTATATTATTTATCCAATATTTTTTGTTTTCATAACTACTAAGAGCAATTTTTTAGTTGTTATACTAAAAATTCTGTGGTTTTTACTTCTAATACTATTAAATGACTTATGTATAACCTCATTAGTTTTTAAAACCGTCCCAAACTCTTCATATTTCATTTGACGTCTTACTGTGCCTTTTGCTATGCCGTTACATTTCTTATATTCTTTTTCATCACCATAAACTGAGTAAGCATAGCATTTAGGACGAAGAGCTATAAACCCTGTCTGTTATTATTTTACTTTTTAATTCATCCTTAAATTTACCTAATACTTTCTTGTTATTATCATCATAACATTTATGTTCCTTAGGATAATCTGAAAAATCTACTTCTTTTTTAATTGTATTCAGGTCTTCATAAATGTCATTGGTTTTAGTATGAAATACAAAACTATCAGTATCAGTATATACCATTTTAATATTATCTCCATATTTAGGTTTCATAACGTCATAATAAAATTTATACATGTGTTGCTTACTCAAATCTAAAATACTCATCCCAATAAATATAGGTTTGTCTAGTTTCAACTTTGTATATTGCTTTTCAACTCCAACCAAATTTTCATTAATGATATGACTATGTTTGAAGTTAGGATTACTTACACACTTCATATATCTAGTTTCATCACTCACAACTTCAAAGTCTAAATGTTTTCGCTTATCCTCCATTGTTTTTCCAATTATGGCATTGTTCATCAATTTGTAAACATCTTTCTCAAAATCATTTCTAGCATTCTTCCTCTTCTCAGTGTTAAACTCAATGTAAGGTTTTAAAACTTCTTTTTGTTCAAATTTAATTGCTCTATGAATTTTCTTAAGTTTTAACCCTTGCTTCAAATAAAATTGTATGGTTCTTATATGGATTACATATTTTTCTTTATCATTTAAATTCAATACTAATTTATTTGTTTTCTCATCCGTAGGTTTTTTATGATTTAAAAATTCATAAATTTCAATTTGTTTATCTGACAGCATGGTGGCTTTAACATTCATAACCTCAGGTGCCATTGGATAGTCATTGTGTAAATCGTGTAATTCTTTAGGATATTCTAAATCCACTTCTAGAATATATCCAATATTATTATTCTTATAATTAATTATGTCTTCTTCTTTTAATGTATCATCCCATTTTAGATTTTTATATGGCAGTTTTTGTATCATGCTTAACCCATACAAATTATTAGCGTCTAAATAGTTAATATAACTACTTTCTTTCTTTTTATCATAATCTTCTCCCATGTATTTATTATTTGCTTCAACCTTTTTAGTAGAAACCATACACATCCCTCCTCTAAGTCCCGCTTCTATCATTTCATACATTTCTTGGCCATATATTAAATCAATCTCTACACCAGTCATTTTAAGCATAGCATCAAAAGCAAAGTTAGGCAATGTATAATAATAAGCAGGGTCCAATCCATAATATTTCATACATACATCTCTAATATTTTCGAAAATGTCAGTCAATAATAATACATCAGTTTTCAGATATAAATCATGGTATTCACCCATATTCTTAATGTCGAAATGCTTCCATATAATTTTTGCCTTTTCATAGTCGTTAACACTTATACCTTCTTCACTCAACTGACTATAAAAATCATCCTTACTCGGTAATTGCTCATCATCAAATTTATCAAATGAATTCATGTAGTCATAAGGATAAACGCCTTTATCAGTTAATAAATCTAGACATTTCTCACTCTTAATCACATCATTTTTACTACTGAACCTAAAATTATCCTTCCAGTTTTCACGCAATAACCATTTACTTTTATCTTCTTCATCTGTATTATCATACTTACTCATTGAAACTAACTTATCTAATGAAGCAGTTAAAAACCCAAAAGTGTCTTTAACACTCAAACTTTCAAAACTGATATTAATAAATTTTTCAATGTTCTGAGCGATGACACCTATTTTATTGTTGTTACTTAATTTATCCGCATTTTGAATAATTAAATGACCATCATAATTTTTCATGTTATGAAAGAATACTGGAATTTTAAAATATCTATTACAAAAAATAAGATTGCAAACATTATGAGCACAACCTCTATACTTACCTGTAAAATGACAATGGTCTCTAACTTTTCTATATTTCTCTGCTTCCTTGGCATTCTTATAGTTCATTCTAAACTTATCTCCACAAATAAAGCAGTTTTTAGCATTTTTAAAATCTTCTTTGTCTTCATCAGTCATGTCTATTTTTTCGTTTTCTCCCATCTTCTCCTTTACTTCTGCCCTAATATCATTAAGTTTTTGAACTATGCGTTTGCCGTTTTGCTCCTAGCCTTGACCCAAACCTGCGGTTTCATTTCGAAACAAACACCGCCATGGATTTACACAGCCCTTGTGTCCGGCTTCACCTGCCTTGCCATCTGGTGGCTGCTACGCCAGTATAGCAAGGCCCTCTTTGGGTCCTTTGACTTCCAGCCTTCGTGCCGCCCCGATACTGTGTACATCCTGCCAAAACGCAAGGTGTTTCACCATCGGCAGTGTCACCACTTGGCACGGCGCGATGTCTTAGCCCTTGCCTTCCAACCGTGCGATAACTGTCGCAGCCTGTGGTGACGCACATGCATCGGCGACGCTCTGCCTTTTGTGACAGCCTTGCATTCCTCACCATGAGCTAACGTGAAAAGGTGACGCGACACGTGGCTGGATCTTGAGCCAACTACATTGCACTATGCATCAATGTATTTGCGTGGCTACCTTGCCTGCAGCATTCGTGATCCTTTTTCTTGCAAGCGTAGCCGTGCCCGCCTGCCTTTCGGCTACGGCCTTAGTTGTTGCCTTTCAGACAACCATGACAGCTGCCATTACTCCTATATTTAGGCATTGTACAGCTTCTGCGGGACCTTCCCAACACGGACTGACTGCAGTCAGGACCCAAGACTTGCAATCTTGAGTCCGCTCTGAACTGCATCCCTCCGGGGTTGTTGCCTTGCGCCGCAAGCCCTTGGCAACCGAGGCTCCTCCGGGACCTCCACACTGGTGCACTGACTTCTGTCAGGACCCCAGTCACGCATTCTTGAGTCCGCTCTTGAACTGCATCCTGCGGGGTTGTTGCCTTGCGCCGCGAGCCCTTGGCAACCGAGGCTCCTCCGGGACCTCCACACTGGTGCACTGACTTCTGTCAGGACCCCAGTCACGCATTCTTGAGTCCGCTCTTGAATTGCATCCCTCCGGGGTTGTTGCCTTGCGCCGCGAGCCCTTGCCAACCGAGGCTCCTCCGGGACCTCCATACAGGCGCAATGCCTTCAGTCATGACCTCAGTCATGCGTTCTTGAGTCCGCTCTTGAACCGCGGCCCTCCGGGGCTGCTGCCTTGCGCCGCGAGCCCTTGGCATTTGAGGCTCCTCCGGGACCTCCACAAGGCGCAACGCCTTTTGTCATGACCGCAGTCATGCATTCTTGAGTCCGCTCTTGAATCGCGGCCCTCCGGGGTTGCTGCCTTGCGCCGCGAGCCCTTGGCATTTGAGGCTCCTCCGGGACCTCCACAAGGCGCAATGCCTTCATTCATGACCGCAGTCATGCATTCTTGAATCCGCTCTTGAATCGCGGCCCTCCGGGGTTGCTGCCTTGCGCCGCGAGCCCTTGGCAATTGAGGCTCCTCCGGGACCTCCACAAGGCGCAGTGCCTTCAGTCATGACTCATGCATTCTTGAGTCCGCTCTTGAATCGCAATCCTCCGTCGTTGCTGCCTTGCGCCGTGAGCCCTTGGCATTTGAGGATCCTCCGAGACCTCCACAAGGCGCAATGCCTTCAGCCATGACCTCAGTCATGCATTCTTGAATCCGCTCTTGAATTGCGGCCCTCCGGTGTTGCTGCCGTGCGCCGCGAGCCCTTGACAATTGAGGCTCCCAAGGGACCTCACCAAGTCCTGCGATCAGGTTAATCATTCATGACCCCCGGTTATGCAACAGGCCATGCAAGCATGAGTTCGCTCTGCATCCCTCCGGGGCTGTTGAGCCCTTGGCAACTGGTTCCTCCAGGACCTCCACAAAAGCCCTGCTCTCCAGGCCTAGAAATTTGTGTACACCATGCATGGTGTTTGCATGCGCACTTGCATTTCCGCTGAATGTTGATTTACGTCGGTTGCAAGCATTCTTTCACCCTCCATTCCAACGCCTTGCCCTTTGTGCCATGGAGTGTGACGGCGACACTTTAGACGCCATCCACACCACATTAGCCAGAAGCTACTTAGACCTTGAAGTCATGCTCGACGAGTTCTACACAGTCCTTTTGCGCATTAAGCTCTTCTGCCACATCATTGCCGTTTGCCTTGTGGCCCTCACCCTGATCGAGGGCGCTCGTGCATTGTCATGCATTTTGGACTCTGTGCAGCACTGGGCGGCCTTTGCGTACCACGCCCTCACATGATGGGGCACTACTCTTGCTAAAAGTACCACAGTGTGCCTGCTACACACTGCACTTGCACATTGGACTCGCATTAGGGTCAACACACCGGCTCTTTGCCGCCAGGTCAGTGCAACCAAGCATTTCCCTGCCCTCAGCGCTCACTTCAATGTGCCTGTACACCATAGCCATTTCGCCCAGCACGCCGTAATGGCGCTTTCACCCCACGAGATTCAGCCGTGCGCTGAATTGGTGGAGCAATGGATTAGCCTGCTTGCCTGCTGGACAGACTCGTTCTTTGCCAGGCAAAGCAAACTGGCCCTGCTGAGTCACCTTCGTCGTTACCTGGACTTCATCATTTTGCGCATTGGCCTTCACGAGGGCTCTTTGCATTTTGCCCGCCTTTTGACTGTGTACCTTTGCCATTGCATATGCCAATCAGGGCCAGACCTTCACCGTGGACAGCCTGGCTTCGTTCAAACAACAGGCCTTTCAGCCAGGGGCCTCCTGACGGCCGCCTGTGACCCTAATTTCAGGCGCTTTGACGAGCACTCCGAGTCAGCCTTAGTTTCACTCTTGCACGCCTGTGTTGGCCCTAAGACAACCCGCCTTCTGAATGCGGTTTTGTCTTGCCTTGAAGACCTTGAATTCATCCTCGTGCGTATGCAGCCCGCGATACCCGCATTGCCAGTTGGGGAGACGCACTCTCACGAACCTGTGGACCTCACGTCATGCTCACAGTTTTAAAAGTGTGTGGCTCGCGCTCTGCTTGACACCCGCTCTAATAAGCCCTGTCGCTCGGCGGACTCAGGCATTCACTGCCGTGGCCTCATTTCACAGCCGTGCTACAACCATGCCTTCATCTTAGTACCTTTGTGCATTCGGCGGATGACAGGCCCGCGCCGGCTCTCCAGCAGCCTTGTCATCACGTGCCCCAAGCATTTTTGCCGTGTGCACATCCGTTTTGCAACATCAGACTTGTGCTTTGCAGCCATTTCAGCAGTGTGCAACGCCCCCACTCCTGCTCGGCCCCATTCACTCGCCTTGAGCATGTCGGACCAAGTGCCTTCCTCGGACCTGATGGGCATTGTCTCCAGCATGACGGAAGAGAACCAGGCAGCCCTGACCGCCATGCTTGCAGCCTTGCGGGAACACGGCCTCGCGATCCTCGTCGCCTTTGCCAGAGGCCGCCCTTCCCACGGATGAGTCCTCAACACTGCCGCCCGAAGGGGCGTCTACTCAAGACCTGCCTGAGCCTTGCACTGAAGAGCCGCCCTTGGTGCCGCTCCTCGACCCTGCCAGGGCAGAGAACTTCTTGTATCAGCCCTGCAATAAAGACGAAAAGCCTTGGGCCGACCAGCTCGCACCAGAGCTGCCGCCGGCAGACTCTACGCCTGCACCAGTGCCTTCCCAGGACGCATTGCCGGCCAAGCCCGAGACTGCCTCAACTGAGGCTCCAAAGCCTCGCCCTTCGCCGCCCTGTACGCAATGGCCTGACGCTCCAGGTTTGCCGGACGATGCCTTGCCGGCTAAGCTTGAGGTGATCCTCAAGGCGGCTCCCAAGCCAAGGCCTTTGCCTTCGGAGCCGCAGGGCCTCCGCCCGGGCCCCCACCCAAAGCAGCCTTGAACCCGCCTTGCGATTGGCCTCCTCAGCCTTCCTCCGGGTTCCACGAACCCAAGCCTGACCTGCAGCACTTGGGCCTTGCACCGGACACGCCTTTGTACGCGTGGGACAGCAGCTGGTGGATGAACTTCTATGACTTGCCTTTCGGTTGCCCTCCCACGTGCGCTACGCGCATTGACGAAGACCATCATGCCTTCAGCATTGACTCCTGCTGGAAACGCAATGAGCGGCAGTTTTATCGTAAGCCCGCGCAGCCCTGGCCAAAGCCCTCCCAGCCGCAGGAGAACACACGCGCCATAGCCCAACTGGAGCAGTGTGCACAAATTCCGGCCATGCGACTGCCCTTCACTATGAAGGCAGCGCGAGTGGGGGGGGGTCGCCAAAGCCTGGTACCTGGACGACCAGTCCCGCGTGTGCTGCGCATTGCCTTGTGCATCATCGCCCTGTCCCTTCCACTCCGCCTGCGGCCGCATCATCAATGACCGGATGCCTTTGGTTGAGGACACGCACACTTCGCACTATTGCAGCCGGTGCTATGAGTCCATGCAGCCCAACGTGGCCATGTATTGATGCCTTGCAGTGCGCTCTGTGCATGTTTATGTTGCATACTCGCTGTCCTTTGTACGCATTAGCCTTGTTTGCTACCCATCGCCTTACCCGAGCCACCTGCACAGTGCGTTGGCCCTCCTTGCAACCCGCTCCGCATGCAGCAGATGCAAGAAAACGGCCTGGCCTTGTTGTACTCCGCCCCAACATTGCAGACTCATATTAGTTCTGCAACGGCGCAGGTACACTGCCAGCCTTCGAGTCAACACCTCAGATGCATCGCTAGTGCATTTGCCTCGATCTTGACCAGCGCTGCAGTTAGGCTCGATGCCTTATCGCAACAAACAGTTTTGGGGGCGAGCATTTTCATTCTCCCCCGATGGCCTTTCCGACGAGCCTCTGCCTCTGACTTCATATCGCCAGGAACGACTGCCAAGGCCCACCCAGAGCTTAGCTGGCCCTCAGGCAAGGATCACAGCAATCGGTCCAGGCCTTACCCAGTGCGCGCCTCTGTGAGCGATCTCCGCTTTCAACTGCGGAGCCACGCAACACTTCCTCCTTGCCCTAGGCCTTCAATAGCTAATCTAAGACCAGGGTGCCCTGTGCCAGAGTGCATCCCACTCAGGCCTTGGCCACGCAGTCTAGCCTTGCAGTCTCACTTCAGCCAGGAACGCACAGATCAGATTCGATCCCTGCTCAGCCCACCACCCACAGTGTTGCCCTCACGCCGCGTGTTCGGCGCCAGGCCTACAATGCCCAGGCCGTATGGCCCAACCCGTCCAGCTGAGCCCTCCTCCACTGCCCGGCTGCAGGCCACACTGAAGGACAAGTGTACGGCCGAATGGGTTTTGATACTCAAATCCTGCGTCGCTAGCAGTAAGCTGGCGCAAGCCCTGGAAGCCTCGCAGCACCCTCAGATTCTTGTTGAAGCGTCACTGCGAAAATTTTCGGGGGGCACATTGTCGCAGTACCTCCGTGCCATCCGCCTTTTTCTCGCCTTTGTACATCAGTGCGTGGGTGATTTGCTGAGCCTTACCCTGGCCCACCTTTCAGACTTCATCGCAGGCTGCCATGTGTCCCAGGCAGAGGACCGCACAGCACTTAAATGCAGTGCCGTCATGATGAGCAAGGCACTGTCTTGGTTTGCACGCATTGGGCAAATATCCAGCCTGTTAGACTTGATGAGCAGCCCCTTAATCAAGTCTTTCGCCTACAACCCCAAACCGCACGATCGACGGGAGGCCTTGCCCTTGGCACTGGCCATTCTTGCAGCCTGGGAGGAACACATAGTGTCCCCCACTTGCACGCCCGCTGTAGGTGCCCTGCTTTTGTGCGCCCATTGCAGCCTAAGATTTGAGAGACATTCAGAGAATCAAGCCCTCCGCTCTTTCACTGTCTGCACAGGCGCTCAGGGGCCTATGTTGGGCCACCAAATTTCCGGGGTGAGGATATCAGCACATCCTGGCTAGTGAAGTGGCTGGCCCTGCTGAGTCAAGCCCTTGACGCCACCCACTCCGAATGGGGAGACTCATTTGTGCCAGACTTCATTTCCAAACCTGGAATCTCACATATGCCCCAGCCTGGCACTGGTTTGCCTTCGTTGGGCCATACAGTTGCCGTGGAAATCGGAAGGAGGTCAGCTGGTTACCCAGCATGAGGCATCTTCGTTCACCCTTCACAGCCTTAAATGCGCCTTACTCAGTGCAGCTGCGCAGCTACGCCTGCCAGAAGACAGCAGAAGGCTTCAAGGACACCATCGCCTTTCGTCCGCACTGCTATACAGCAGGGATGACACCATAGAAGCCTTGTGGGTGCAGTCAGAGCCCAGCTCCGCCATACGCAGGGGCTGGAGACCACCTCGACCGATGGCTCGGGGGGTCAGCGCCCAACCGTGGAACCGGCCTTTCAGGTCCCACAGGGCAGCCCTCCTAGCCACCTACGACTTCAGAGCCTCCCGCCCAGCCTGACAAGATTCCTGTGTCACAGGGAAGTGGACAATTTGCTGTCTACAGCCCTGGATGCAGATGAGGAAGCTCTTGCCGTGGCAAGAGCCGGAATCCTCAGAGGCCGAGTCCGACGAAGAGCCACCAGAGGAGCCGGTGGGCTCGCCAACTCTCTCGCCTTGCGCACAAGCCAACCCTTGCCGTCGACTCCATTGGCGTCCGCCTGGTGCCTGGGGATCCGTGCATGCCGTGCAGTGCACTCACAACAACTCAGTACAGACACCCTGTGGCTTGCACCTCAAGCATTGCTCGTACCCGGTGCATCAGATTCACCCTGACATGCAGCTCTGCAAACGCAAGGCGTGTATGGCCGTGCTGTGCTAAAATCAACGCTCATGCGCCGCCTTGACTCACACAGCACCACCGAGACTGCACACGAGTCGATCACTTAGGTACGCCTTTTTCGAGGTCGGCAACTCAGCAGTGCTCAGGTGCCAGTCCAGTGTTGCCATCTGCACTGACTGTGCGCATTCGCAGCTATCCTTTTTTGCCGCTCAAACCGCCCTCAAGCATTCGTTACTGATGCACATGGATCGTGATCGGCTACAGGACGTCCTGACAGAAGCCAGGGTCCCTGAAGGCCTGCGGGCCAGAGGTTTCGACTGCCCCTTTGCCTTCCCCAACATTGCGGACTTGCAGCCTTTCATACTGTCTGCCAGGGACTTCTGGACAGCCAACAACATAGAAGACCCAGAATCTAGTGTGGCAGCCGCGCGCCTTAGGAAAGCCCTAGCCGAATGCCATCGGCTCAGCCTGCGCTCAGAGCCTCCCGAACCAGCCGCCAGTTCCGGATCGCCATGCATGCAGCCCAATCAACTCGCATCTTGGGCAGAGCATTTGCCACCCAAGCTCACATCCGAACGCGTGTCCAGCCTGATAGAAGCCTTCAAATCCAACTCGTCCATCCGCCTTCTGAGCCTTGTGCACGAGGGCCTGAAGCCGGGCAATCCCTGAAGTGGGTGCCCTGGCAATATCGCCTTTCATCACGGCAATACCAGGAGCGCATGGAAGCAAAGTCAGTCCGAGCGGTCCGCTCGGAGTTGCAGCTCCTGAGCCAGGCCTTTTTCGACGACACGCCAGAGGTCTCTGTGGAGCACCACTCGCTGGCAGCGGGGTGGCTCACCCGTATCCAGACAGTGTTTCGCAATGCCCTAGCCCTGTGCCAAGCAGCGCACCTGTCCAACCTCAAGGCCTTCGACAAGAAGATAGCCGATTTGTGTCTCACACAGCCAGATCCGAACCCAGGCCTTCGCACGGTGAATACCAAGAGCTTCTGTCGGCCGATCGCAAGCTCTGGGCAGCCATATCCGACCTTCTGGGGCAGCAATGGTCCCTGGATGATGCCTTGTACGAACTGACGCACATGAGAAACGATGTGCACAGCCTTCTACAATTGCGCCCCAAAATATCCAAGCCATCCGTGCCAGCACCCCCACGCCCGGCAACACCAAGACAAAGGGCGCCCAAGCGCGACCTTAAGCCGACCCGCATGCCTTCACGCCCCGCCAAGAAAGGCAAGGGCAAATCCAAAGGAGCCTCTCCTTCGCCAAAGCCCAAGGCAGATTGGTGCACTACATATAAAGGTAGAGAGGTTTGCCGGCGTTACCAGACAGGCAGTTGCACTAATGACCACTGCCCTTTCGCCCACGTGTGTGCCATAGTAGGTTGCCAGCAAAAGCACCCCGCAATGGCAGCCATGCCTCCGCCGGCCTTGCCCCACGACGGGACTCATGAACCGTGTTCACCCTCACAGGGGCCAGGGCGAACGGCCCTGACGCCAGCCTTGCCTGCAACACACCATAGCAAACCCAGCCCTGAGCCTGCGCCACATGCGCCCGCACAGGCAAGCTCATCGGACTCGCACTTGCACCCAGCCTCCAAGCGACTCTTTTTGGACGTGTTTGCAGGTAGACTGCACCCAGTGACGTCAGCCGCCATTAGCCTCGGCCTTGACTGCTTTGAGCTTTTTGACCTCGATGGTGATGCAGCGCACAACAAGCGTCTTCGAGGCACTCCTCAGACTCTGCTGGTCAGGAATCGTGGCCCTGATCATGCTTGCCCCGCCTTGCAAAGAGTACTCCAGACTCAAACTTCGCCCGGGCGGGCCCAAAGCCTTGAGAACGCCGCAGCACATGGACGGAGTCCCCGGCCTTTCGCCCACACAGCGTAAAAAATTGCTGGATAGCAAAACCATCCACAACCGGGGTAGAGCCCTGTTCAGAGCAGTGGTCTCCAAAGGGGGCGTCGGCATTTGGGAGCAGCCACCATCAGCCATGTCCTGGTTGGAAGAGGCTAACTTCCAAATGCTGCGCGATCACCAGTGTGCCCTGGTGTGGGTAGACGCCTGCATGCACGACAAGGCATTCGCTAAGTCATGGGCATTCGGCAGCAACAGTTCGAAGGTACAGGCCCGGCAGGCCCGCTGCAATCACCCCCACAAGCATCAGAGTGAAGGAACAAGGGGTATACCTCAGCACACTGACTGCAGAATACCCCCTTTCCCTGGCCCTGCAACTGGCCCAAATAGGCATAGGAAGGGTAAGTAAAACAGGCTCCTTCCGGCTAGCGCTGCCGCTACACTCTAACTGCCCTAGCACCGTCACCTTGGCGCCTTGCAGGCTCCCCACCTGTGATGGAGCAGGAATGCACTCCTCAGCGGATTGGTGTCTCCCCAAACCCGAGCACCCTTGCCAGGCCCTGGCTGCACTGGATGCACGAGCGCAAACTCGCGCCACGTATCCTGGCACAGGTCAACAGCGGTTCCTCGGACTGCACTCTCGCCCTCCGAAAGCCTGGAAGCGGCAACTCTAGCGTATACCGCGTTAAAACTGCCCTGCCCTTCAGATATGAGCCCCGAAGCAGGACAGCCATACCGACTCCACCTGCTGCATGCCCTGGCCAAATCTTGGGGGGACCCGGACATGGCCCTCCTTCCATTTTTGCAGCACGGAGTGCCGACAGGAGCCGTATCAGCCTTGCCTCCAAGCCTTCAATGGCCAGCAAAGAAGCCAGACTCCATGCCGCAGCCGGATTTGGAAATTTGTGAAGGCAACTGGAAGATGGCCGAAGACGAGCCAGAAACCGTGCAAGGTTTGCTGCGCAAGGAAATTGCTAACAACTGGATTGTTGAAACCAGCCTTAGCATAGCCGACGCTCGGGACAAATGGCCCTTAGGCATTGCCGTGGGCAAGCTTAATGTCGTGTTCGCCGAAGGCAAAGAACCTCGCCTTGTCTTGGATAGCACCGTGTGCCAGGTCAATACCAGATGCCATTTGCCAGAGCGCCTTAGCTTGCCCATGGCCTCTGATTTGGCGCTGTCCACGCAGCCAGAGGACACTCCAGGTGCCTTCATCGGCGCCAGCATTGACTTTAAAGCCGCACACAAACAAGTGCAGGTCCGCCCGGAGGAACATGGCCTTCTTCTCTTCGCCTTTCAAGGGAACTCTACCACTACAGGGTGTGCCATTTTGGGGGCCGTTTCTCGGCCTTCTGGTGGCAGCGCACCGGCGCTTTCTTGCTTCGTCAGGTGCATGGGTTGCTAGCCTGGAAGCCACACAAAGCCGTTCTCTTTGTGGACGACCTGCTCTGTGCACTCGTCCGGGATAGCGCACCAGACATGTTTGCCTTGGTGGTGCTCTTCTTTTGTGCCATTGCAGCACCCATTTCATGGAAAAAGGTGAAATTCCAGGATAGCCTGGTTTGGTGCGGTTGGGAGATCAACTCCTCTCACGACACCATTCAGCTCATGTCCTCAAAACTGGCCAAGCTGGACGCCTTGATCAAATCCCTGCTGGGAAGCCGACGTGTGCCTTGCAAGACACTCGAGCAGTGCGTAGGCCTGCTGATTTGGGCCACCAGCATTGCCCTGCACCTTAGGTCCTGGCTGGCACCGCTTTACGCGGACCTCAACAGCCCACCAGGCTCCATGCACTCAATACCACCGCAAATGTGGTCGGCCTTTCGAGCATCCTTGACAAGGGACCTCAAAACTAGTCACAGCCTGCCGGGATTGTGGATCACAGCGGGCTCCAAAATCTTGGAAATTTCAGGCCGCGCCTTGCATTGCCTTGAAGACATTCCGCGAGTGCCTGGCACTAGCAAGCCCACATGGGTGCGCATCGCGGACCCCAACAACCCATACACCAGCCTTTCCAAGTCAAGTCAACAGTGCCTTACTTGGCTGGCGTCGTGCTTTCGACACTCGCCCATTCAGCCGTTGGCGCGGCCACGCAGCTGCAAGCTCTGGCTGCCGCCGACGCGTGTGCTGAAGATGAAATGGTGGGGATTGGGGGCTGGGCAATCACATCCTCCCAAGTGGTGTGGTTCGCCGAGACCTGGAACATGCAAGACATAAGAGCCGTGTGGCCTTGCCTTGTCAAGCCAGCGCAGCGGTGTATCCCATGCTTTGAAACACTTGCACAGTTAGCGCTGCTGCAAGCAACCCACAGCCACATTGGTGGTGGGCACTACTCGTTTAGCATGCCGTCCGGCACGGACAATTCCGGCCTTAACAAATTGTTCACGACCTCATGGCCGTTGCAACTTTTTGTGCAGTTAACAGCCTTCTGGGCTCACGCTCACAACGTGCTGCTGCAGCCAACGCACGTTCCAGGAAGGTGCAATGATTGGGCAGACGATCTCAGCAGAGGTCGATTGGCCCGATTCAGCCATCGCCCTGAAAATCGCATGCGCTTCAGCCCTGCAAGCCTGGCGATGTCGGGCTGAGGCCTTCGGCTGTGTCCGATGCATGCGCCCTGGCGTCCGGAACATTTGGCAGCAGCTTCCATCGTCGCTGAGCCAGCCTAGCCTGCATCCGACTTGGCCTTCCGAGCCCTTTTCTGCCGTTGCCTTGTCAGCCAGAACAACTGGCAATGTCAGCCAGCCGCTTACACAAGCCGCTCTGACCAGAAAAAAGTGCAGTCACCGCATGCCGAGCTGTTCACAACACAGCGTGCATGGTGACCGTAGCATCTGCCCTGCCAGGTACAACCCCACTCTGAAGGGCGGGTGATGAGGCCTTCGGCCCAGCTGGTTCGCTTTTACCGGGTTGCCTGAAACACTGAAAAGGGGGCAATGTGCCTCCTGCTCCAGGCGCACTAGTGCCCTCCTGCTCCAGGCGCACTAGTGCCCTGGAAGCAGTGCAACTTTCAGCACTCCCGGTGAAAAGAACTGCGGCCGCTTCGGACGAGCTTTGTTCTTTGAGGTTTCATGTTTGGGTTCAAGCTAGGAGCAGTGCGACATGCCTTAACGCTTAGGGTTTCTTTTCCCTTGTGTTTAGGGCATGTGGTGTTTCTGAAACCCACCCACCCGCCCTGCACTGCCCTATGCCAGGCTTTGCCAGGATAGATAGCAGTTTCTCTGCACTTTCATGGGTCGCCTCCGGACTGTCGGTCTCCGGACCTTGGGGCGTGGGCACGCATGCCGCCCCCCCCCAGCGCGGCATTTACACGCAAGGACACGCATTGTCTTGCCTTTTCACATTTCGGGGGGTCAATGTGCCTCCTGCTCCAGGCGCACTAGTGCCCTGGAAGCAGTGCAACTTTCAGCAATCCCGGTGAAAAGAACTGCGGCCGCTTCGGACGAGCTTTGTTCTTTTGAGGTTTCATGTTTGGGTTCAAGCTAGGAGCAGTGCGACATGCCTTAACCATATAATTTTTGCCCTTTCATAGTTGTTAACACTTATACCTTCTTCACTCAACTGACTATAAAAATCATCCTTACTCGGTAATTGCTCATCATCAAATTTATCAAATGAATTCATGTAGTCATAAGGATAAACACCTTTATCAGTCAACAAATCTAGACATTTCTCACTCTTAATCACACCATTTTTACTACTAAACCTAAAATTATCTTTCCAGTTTTCACGCAATAACCATTTACTTTTATCTTCTTCATCTGTATTATCATACTTACTCATTGAAACTAACTTATCTAATGAAGCAGTTAAAAACCCAAAAGTGTCTTTAACACTCAAACTTTCAAAACTGATATTAATAAATTTTTTACTGTTCTGAGCGATGACACCTATTTTACTGTTGTTACTTAATTTATCAGCATTTTGAATAATTAAATGACCGTCATAATTTTTCATGTTATGAAAGAATACTGGAATTTTAAAATATCTATTACAAAAATTAAGATTGCAAACATTATGAGCACAACCTCTATACTTACCTGTAAAATGACAATGGTCTCTAACTTTTCTATATTTCTCTGCTTCCTTGGCATTCTTATAGTTCATTCTAAACTTATCTCCACAAATAAAGCAGTTTTTAGCATTTTTAAAATCTTCTTTGTCTTCATCAGTCATGTCTATTTTTTCGTTTTCTCCCATCTTCTCCTTTACTTCTGCCCTAATCTCATTAAGTTTTTGACAAAACACATCAACAGCATCTTTACCACGATACATAAATTCATAATTTGTATTATCAACAGCATTAACCATATTAAGCATAAAACCACATGGCTTATGCTCTTGATAAGAAAAAGTGTTTTTATCTTCATCTTCATCAGGCTTTTTCAGTTCCTCTGTCAAACATTCAAAATCAGCATATACAACAAAAGGACACCTTAACTTTTTGAAGTGATGCTTAAAACTAACTTTCTCATAAGGCTTAGGCATTACTATTTGTTGTCCTTCAACTTCCATGCATCCACTATCATAATGTTTATTTAATAATTCTTCATTTCTAAATCCATGATTACAATATTTACAAAAATAGGACTTACCATTATGATTACTTTTTTGATTATTAATAAGTCTGCTCAAACTTTTTATATACACATAATGACTGCAATCCTCATCATCAACTCTTAATAAATCAAAATGAAAAGAAGCATCTGTATTTTTCAATTTTCTACTAATAACAATTTGTTCATTATCATCAATTTCATAAACATTAATGGATATTGATTTATTATTTTCTTCAAATATATCTATATCATTATTATTAGCAGGAAAACTCACACCATCAAAAATCAAATCACTTGCTATCTTCTTGTAATGAAACATCTTTTCAGGGTGTGCTTTATCACAAATTTTACAATATCCACACTCAATAGAATATTTAAAACACTTGTCATCTTGATTTTTAATATTGATACATGCCTTTTTCTTTTTAATCCATTCTGGAAGTTCGATATATTTACCTGCTCCAGTCGGATTATATTTATTATACATGATATGAATATTATTAATATTGCTAATTATTCATCCTGACTGATACAAAGCCATATCTAAAATTCTTGTTTCAACATCAGGCCTCATTCTTTTCAAAGCATTCCTTAAATCCTCTTCATTTACAATAGTGTACGACCTTGACTTAACTGTTACGTTTCTCTCCTCATCAAATAAGTTCATAACTTTCATATTTATTGTAGCATTCAGTTTCATTCCTCTATTCTCTGTCAAGTATTCATTAAGTTTGTCAAATTGATAATTAAAATAAGTCAATCCGTTCAACTCTTTTAAATGAATGTTTGAAATTGTGTAGGCGTTGGCATATGCTCTAAAGGCGCTTCTTTCTTCTGTTATTACTGCTTTTTTCTTAATAGCATGTTTTAAAACCGTTCTTGCTCCTACTCTTTCTCTGATTTGATTTGCTTTGTAGTCATTAGTTTTCTTTACTGCTTCAAGTCTTTTACTCAATCTATTGCTTATTGGTTTTTCTGGATTATATCTATACTGGTTGTTTCCTATAATTATGGTTTTAAGTTTTTTACCTTTCTTATTTAATTTGTATCCTCCTAAATTTTCTTTAAGAAGATACTTAACTATTTTAGTGTTTTCATCTGGCGGTAAATCTCTATTCATATTATTAACTATATAATTTAATTTATGGTTTTCTCTTTAAGTCTTTTTAAAGTCACAAAATTCTAAGAACTAAACAACTATATCAAAGATTAGTATAAATTATTATTTTTAATTTTCAATTAACAATAATTCATGACGCAAATAATGTCTCTTCAAACCTTCTAATACATAGTAAGTTTGAAGTGTCATATCTTTTTCTATCCTTTCTATTTTGTATTTCCTTTCTGTCCACTTTGGGTTGGTCTCTTTCCTGGATGTATAATTACCTTTTCCTTTTTGGTATATTTTCACTGTGTCTGAAACAGATAATTTAGGATATTTTCTCATATGCTTTTGCTTCAGTGTAAGGTTTGCTTTTACATTTGCTCTGTTGTCATCATCATGCGCTTCATTTGGTTTCATTCCAGTTGATGAGTGAATAGCGCTATTATATTTCTTTAATGTAGGTTTCAACATATCAGTCCATCTACCTTTAGTAAAGTGCATTCTGTCTCCTATTCCTTTTTTCATCGTTCTAATAAATCTCTCCACAATATTGGCATGTGTTAGCGTTGTTTTATGTACTATACCTAAATCATCTAAATATTTCTTTACTTCTGCTTTAAATGCTCCATCATCATCAGAAAAGATTTCCACAGGCTCGCCCATAACTTTAAATGCTTCTTTCAACCCTTTCAAAACATTTGGACTGTCTCTTTGAAACATTGGATACACAAAACCTAATTTACTGAAAGCATCTATTACAATCAATGCATAGCGTTCTTCATCTTCTTTCTTGAATATTTTCATATCCATAATATCTATTTGAAATTCTGCTCTGGCATAAGGCACTAAGAAACTGTTATAATTCTGATACGGTTTTACTTGCTTGTTAGGTTGCTTCTTCAACCACTTTGCCACTTCTTCTAATGTTACACTTGCTCCTTTCTCTTTTGCTTGATTGTATAAGCTTTGTTTAGAACCATATCCTGTCTCAAGGTCATAATACAGATTGCTCATTATCTCCTCATTACTTAGTTTACTCATATATTGAAATTGGATTATATTAATTAAAATTAAATTAATATTATCCAATTAGACTTTATGTTTAGCACTCTGACACTTTTTACTTTTCTCATGTCTTGATTTGTTAGAACTGTTGGCCATTGATTTCCCACAAATATTACATGTATAAGGTTTATTAAGTTTTTCTTGAAAGTATTTTTTATGATAATCCTTTTGATATTGTTTCTCTTTATTTTCTTTTGTTTCTTCGCTATCAGTAGGACTTGGCAACACATCAGCATCTGAACTTTTATAATGTCTTTCAATGTCATCAGCAAAACTACTATTCATAAATAACATATTCATAAAGTCATTATAATCATCTTCATCATGTATTCCTCCTAACAATCTATCGCTTCCATCATCTGAGTGTCTGCTATAGAATGGCATTTAACTTATATAATAAAGTCGTTATTTCTTTAAGGCATTTTTACAAATTCTTGTATTATTTTTTCTTCTTGCCTCGGCTACTTTTTGTATTTGTGCTTTCTGGGCTTCTACTCCTGCTTCTTGTTTCCATTTGTTCCCTCGTCCATTCACTACCTCTAGCTATTTCTTGGGGTGAGTTGCTCCTGCTTCTTGTTTCTAATTGTCTTCTGTTCATTTGATTACCTCTTGCTCTTTCTTCTGGTGAGTGACTTCTGCTTCTTGCTTCTACCTGTCGTCTTGACCAGAATGATGTCCTCGGTTGTTCTTCTTCCTGTTCCCTTGATTGTTCTGATGGTGTGGATGTCTTCTTGTCACGTTTGAATAGTTCAAATACGCTCTTGTCTTCTCCACCTAAAAATATGTTTCTTAACGATTTATTTCTCGGCTTTCCTCTTTCTTATCTTTTTCGGTTGATGCTGATGACGATGATGATGTTAAATGAAGACTTTGTAAATCTTCCTGCTTTTCATCTTTTGGTTCATCTTTTGGTTCATCTTTTGCTTCATCTTTTGGTTCATCTTTTGGTCCTGAAATTGCATTACTATAAATTTCATCAGCAAAATCTTTTGCTATATATCGTGTTGTTTGTGCGTCTGCCTCGTTGTTTTCATATAACTGTGATGTTGGCGCTACTTCATCAAACATATCAGGGAACAATTCGTGTTGAAGAACTTGTTTATCAGTTTGAACCCTAGCATTCAACCGTAGTCTCCTATCGTATTTTGAAAGGTCAAATCGTCAAAATCTATATTGTTGATTGACAAGTCCATTCCTGTCTTTCGGGGATGATTTCAATTTTTAATCTGTGCGTCATCGCTTCCTTTAGCATTTCTTCAAAAGTAGGGCGTCGGCGTAATCCATAATATTTATCAGTCATATTAAATATTATATGTTTTATTAAACTTCCGCTGGTATTTCTTTAAATGAACCATCCATCACGGTTGGGCTATCTTCTTTTTCCTTAGGTCGTGGGTGGAAAACTGAGTAATACACTTTATCATTGTAAAACCTTACTAATTTCAATCTGTGTTCCTTCTTGATAAAATCACCATCGCTATTAATTAAAGCATTATATAACTCAGTGAATTCTTCATGAACACTGTCTTTAATCTTTCTAAATCCTTTCAGTTTGTCCATGACTGTTTTCATCTCTTCTGGTCTGCTTGCAAGATAAGCGGGTGTTAGTTCAGACGCTCTTTTCTTAAACTCGTTGTAACCATAAGCGTCTTCTGCTTTTGATTCTACTTCAACAACTGGGTCGTCTTCTCGTTCATCTTCTTCTTCGCCTTCCTCTAATGGTTCTAATTCCGGCATTTCATCAGCGGACACCATTGAATGAACTTCTACACCGGCAGGATATGAACTCTTTGATACAGCACTTGCCATTTCTTCGTGTTGTTCTCTCCAACGTCTCATTCGTTCAGCAAGTTCTTCTTTCTGTTTGTTTGTTTCCGCCAATCCTTCTTGAATGAAAGACTGGTGTTGTTTCAGTGTGTCAGCAAGTTTCAACTCATCATTAAGTTTAGCTCTTACACTACCATCGTCCGACATTGCTCCTTTCATAACTTCTCCTCTCCGGTCTAGTTCTTGTTTCTTTTGAATGTCTAAGACGTCCTTATTATCAAACTGACTACCGTATTGGTTTAATCTGTATCTTGTCGCTTTTCTGTCTATCACATTTTCAATTGATGGACGGTTCTCATCTCCTACCAACGTTTCTTTTAACAATTCATCATAAGAAGGTCTCAAATGTAATTGTGATTTCAATGAACCTACTTTTACCGGTCCTACTGTATTCAATCTACTAATTGATTTAATCATAGTATATTAATTATTTAGAAAAATAAATTAATCAGATATACTCTTAATCATTTCTTCTAAATGCTTCTTTCTTACAGTTAGTTGTTCCTTTGTTTGTATTCCATCTGGTGACCGTGTGTTGTCTAATATTTTTCTTATTCTGTCTAATTCCTTTCTGTAACTTTCGGTTCTGTTGCTTTCAGCTAAATCATTTCTATACTTTATTAATGCTCCCTGTGATTGTCTCGCTTCCAGTGTTTCCTTCAACTGTTTAAAATAATTCATTCTTGAAGCAACTCCCCATAAATCTGAAACATTATAATGACGTTCTACTTGTGGCGCCCTTTTAAATTCTACATTTCTATGACTTCTCGTAAGCATGAATAATATATATTATAATTAGATTATTATTTAAAACATTGATGAAGATAATTTGTTTATTTTTTCTTGTTTATCTTGTTTTTTCTTTTGTTTAAGTTCTTCATAATGTTGGCTTAATAATTCTGTTGCCGTGGGTTTCTTAATAGTTTCTTTAATCACTTCTTGCTTAATCTCATTCTTAATTTCTTCTTTTACTTCAGGTTTTAGCTTTCTAATATTCTTTTGTGGATTGACTGGTAATAACTCAGTAGGTGCTCCCTTACAATTTTTAGGATGTGAGTGTCTCAAACTTTTCAATGTCATCTTTTTAGAGCATTGTTCACATTCTACTAATTCAACTTCTTTTTTAGTTCTTGGTAATGCTTTTGCTTTCGCTTTTGGTTCAGGAATGGCTTCTTCTGGCGATGGTTCTTCATTAACTGTTTCATTTTGTTCAACGACTTCATTATTAACAGGTGCTTCTTCTGTTTTAGTTTCATTATTATCATCTACTACCTCAATACTTGACATATAATATATTCTATATATTTTCTATATGGAAAATATATAAATGATTTTAAGTTTTTGACATTTGATATTACAATTTCATTATCAAATAATGTCACTTTTTACGAAAAGGAGACTAAAACTACAATTAACTCCATTCAAATTAATTTCATTCCCTGCTGAATTAGAAATCCAAAAATCCAATTGTTTAAAGGTTCTATTAGATACATCTAAATAGTCCAAAGCATTTACTCCGTCACCATCAAAAATAATTCCCGCATGTGGCGCTGTGACTGGCACTTTCTTAACAACTGTACTATCTCCCGTTCTTAAATTTACTTGATTATAATTAGACAACTGAGAAGAATGAATATAAATATTTCTAATGGGTTGAAGATTAACGAAACCAGAAACATAAGCATTGCCATATTGATAAACATTCATTTGATAATTTCCTAAAACTTCATTAACAGACTTTAAATCATTAGCATCAAAACTTCCAATCCAAATATAACTTTCATATATTATCTTCATTTGTTCATCAGTTAATACTGCAAATTGTCTATCGGCATAGTTTGAAGAAATCGTGATTTTATTAGTTTTTACACTGTAAGTAACTTCATAAGTATTTGAGAAATTAACATTATCAACAATACCGTTAATTTTTGATTTTAATTCTGTTGCCAGTTCTGTGCCAGTATAAACTCCTTCTGCCAATGCAACAGCAATCCAATGAACATTTGTATTATCTTCATCTGGAACTAACGGAGAAGAATAAAAGTATAGTATATTATTTAATCCTGACTGTATTGAATACCACGAGTTAGGTAATGTTACTTCGTGAATGTAGCAATGAACCCCGTTGTCTGTTTGTAATGTTTCCGGCAATTCAACTCTAAAATTAGATGATGTACCACTAATTCTATGAGCGCTGTCAATATAGACCTTCTTGTATGTAAGCATTATTAATTAATTGAGAAATTAATTTATAACTTTAATTATATGATTAATAATAAAAAGTTAATTTATGAAATGAAGCATGGGAAAATTAAACATTATCAACCTTATAAGAAAACAACTAAAATAGCTAATGTTATGAAACAAACTGACAAAATATTAAATAGTTATTATCCTAATTCAAATTTAACTGATGCACAAGGGTTGAGTAGAGCATATGGCAATGGAAAAGGTTTTTATATTGATGGTGATAAAATGTATGTAAGCGGTACATTTGGAAAAGGAACGTTTGGAGGTGCTGTTAATGACATTCTGGCAGATGTAGGACTTCCCTTTAAAATGACTAAATATTCACAACGATATAAAGACACATCAACAGCATTGGATGAAGGGGCACAGATAACAAAAGATTACCCTGAAAGAGAATTAACTTTAACCACTTATGGAGCGCCGTTTATATCGCGAAGGTCTAAAATCACCGATGATTACATTGATTTTAGAAGTATCTTAGACCCTGTCAGTATTGCTGACCGTGGCGCTATAACTGTTTATACTGGTTCATTAAATCCATTTACTAACCACGATTACATAACTGGATATGGAGACCAAGGCAAAGATGTTTTAAGAAGTGTTGACCCGGTAACGGAGATAATATAGTTAAATAAGTACTTAAATATATAACTATATAATATTATATATGAATAATCAGTTAAATGAAAACTTGACAGAAATTGAAACAACACATACACCATTAACAATTGAACAAAGATTAATGGATTTATATAGAGATAATAAGCGAACATATGTAAAATGCCAATGTGGATGTTATATATTTAGAGGTTTTGAATATTCCAACTGTTATAATTGTATCTTGTTTAAAGCAAAAGTCGCAAATAATAAGGTTTTGTTATTAAATGACAACAACAGATGTAATCGCACTCAATCAGACATTGACAATATAGTAAAAAGAACAAACATAAATTTATTATCATAATAATATTAAAGATACAACATAAGAAATATGACAATGAAACAACGGATGATATGATTAAGAATGAAAATAAAAAGTATAAGAAAAGTACATATGAAGAAATTAGAAAATTAGTAATGGAGAAAGAAAAAGGGAATAATCCAGTTGAAGATAAGATTAAGAAAAAGAAAATGAACATATTTAAAAATAATAACTCTAATCAAAAGGATTACACTAAATTATTTAATTTAGTTTAGTTTAAATTATTTCTAAATTAAATTATATATAGCAATGGAAACTTTTAGTGCTGAAGATATTCTAATTGACAACCTCTCATTCAAATTAAACAAAGGTGCAAGTTATATAAATGAGCGTCGTAGCGTTTCGTTCTTCCCGTCTGGTTCAAATATCTATAAACCTTCGTCTGGAAATCGTGTTTTGAAAATCGCTTTGAATGCCGAAGATAATAGTTGGTTAGACCCGCAGAGTGTAATGGTGTTTTTCAATGTAGCAAACAAGGATGCTATCAATAACCGACGCTTACGACCTTTATCACCTGGTTACTGCTTTTTTAGAAGAGCAAGATTAGTTGCTGGTAACCAACTTGTTGAAGACATTGATTACTACAATAGAAACCATCATATGATGAGTTGCTTGATGTCAAAAGGAGCGCGGGACAATGAAGACGCACAAGGTTTTGGTTATAGATATGATGATGATTTAACACAACGCTATGCTGACACTACAACTGGCGCTATTGGAAAAGCACTTAATGCTGAAACAATCCCGGGCTTTACTTCTGAAATGGTTGTTGGTTTTAAACCTATGCTTGGTTTATTCAATCAATTTAAGTATATTCCATTAAAAGCGTGTCCTCTTGTTTTAGAACTTGAATTAGTAAGTAATTTCTCAGATTGTATTGTTACACCTAATGTTAATACTCAATTCCCTGACACTGAATTACCACCTGACACACATAAAAGCACGAGCGGAGAATTTGAACTTAATAATTGCTTCCTTCAGTGCGATGTAGTTTCATTAGACAATGACCTCCACAATCGCTACGTTTCGCATTTACTTGATGGGAAAGAATTACCTATCACATATAATACTTATATATGTCAGTCTAATACAGTTGTTGGTCAAGCAACAATTAACACAACTGTTGTTCGTTCAGTGAGCAAACTCGCTGCCACTTTCATCACATTGTATAAAGCAGACCCAACAAACGGAAACAACGCAGTTGATAAGGAATACAACAGGTTTTACCATCCCTCAATAAGAACAAACTTTTCTACCCACGGACTTTATAACCCTGACAATGACTTAGAATTTCAACTTCAATTAGGTTCAAAATTATTTCCTGAGTATCCTTGTAAAAGCTTAACGCAAGCTTTCTATTATTTGCGAAAGGCATTGAATTTACCTTTATTTCATCAACATCATTTATCTATTGAATTTAACCAATATAAAACCGACAAGTTCATCTTTGCTATGAATATGGAGAAGGTTCCCGATAGTTCATATACTGGAATAAACACGAAAGCCGGGCAACAGCTTCTAATTCGTGTCAAACCTATTGGAAGTATGGACGTAAGCTTTATGCCAGATACAATATATATAACGTTAGTATCAGAACAAATATTATCCATTAGAGACGCCGGAGTGCAGATACTCGATTAAAAATAAGTAAAAATGATAATATTAAAAATAAATAAATATTATCATTTTCTACTATTAATATATAATGCCTTCAATAAATTTAACAAACTTTGAGAATGTTGTAGCGCACACAATTAGCGAAATCAATTCTACAAGCGGGGTGACAAACATTAGAAACATATACGCTAATCAATCAGATATAATTGATTTACTTGACAACAAAGCAGACCAAGTAGATACTTACACAAAAGCACAGATTGACGCTAATTTTTATGATATAAATCAATCATACAATAAGACGGAAGTTAATGTATTATCAAATAATATTAGTTCAAATACATTTTTAATAGGTAATCTGACAATAACTTCAAATACAAATTTTAATAATATTTCATCAAATACAAATTTAATAAGTAATTTAAATTCTACTATGACAACTAATTTTAATAATATTAGTTCTAATTCTAACTTAATTAATACAAATATTAATAATATTTCATCTAATACACATTTAATAAATAATTTGAATTCTACTATAACAACTAATTTTAATAATATTAGTTCTAATTCTAATTTAATAACAGGATTAAATAGTACAGTAAATTCACATATTTCAGCAATATCAGATTTACAGAATGGAGGTTCACTTAATGAAGCAGATTATTATAATAAAATAACAACTAATAATTTATTATCAAATAAGTTAAATACATCAATATTAAATAATACATTAATACATAATATAACAACTACTGCAACTTTCAAAATAGCAGAATTTGGAAATTATAATAATTTCTTTGAAATGTAAAATAATTATTTTGATAGTTATGTTTATGGAAATTTAAGTGGAGCAACTATGTTTTTGAATCAAAGAGGTTTTGGTGATGTAGAAATTAATAATTCTTCAACTTTTCAAAATGATAAAATAATATTAAATCATAATACTACAATATTAAGTAATTTACAAGTATCTGGTTTATTTTCGTGTTCGTCTATTTTAGATATAGCAGGTTCTGATGCTAGATATGTTTTACAGTCAGATAATTTAGCAGGATTAATAAGTGGTAATACAAATACGATAAATACAATAATTACTACTAATAATTCACAGGATACATCATTAGGTCAAAAGTTAGATAAAATAGATACTAACGCTCAATCAGTAGCAGGTGCTATTTATTTTTAGTGATAATTCAACTTTACACAGTAATTTAAATATGTTGACTACTGGTTCTATAATATGTAATAAGTTTAGTACTACATCGTCGCCTAATGTTGGTTTGCAAATGACATTTCAAATGTTCAATCGTGAAT
Source organism: Effrenium voratum (assembly GCA_963377175.1). NCBI lineage: Eukaryota > Dinophyceae > Suessiales > Symbiodiniaceae > Effrenium > Effrenium voratum. The sequence goes on from CAUJNA010000274.1 coordinate 37,017, forward strand.
TTAATATTAACAGAGATGGTAGAATGTGGATGAGTAGCGCAGGAGGTCAATGGGAAACTCAAATAGGAGATGCTAATGTTGGAAGAGTTTGGGTTAAGGACCGGTTCGGCTTGGGTTCCGTCGGAATTAATGGCCATGTTTTAAATTGTGCTGGACAAGCAAGATTTACTGATGCAGTTCAATTTATGGGAACTGACAAAGCAATAAGTTTTAACAATGGTTCATACTTGAATTTTAATAATAATGGTTCAATACGAAGATATACTCCTGATGCTATAGAAGGGCTATATATGTGTCTCATAATGATTTTGTTGCCATTAGTGTTGGCGATGTTAGTAATGCTTCTAATCAGTTTATGATGTGTGATGGATTAGTGAATAAAACAATTTTTAGTAAGCCTATCGATATTTTAGGTAATATTTATACAAATGCTTCTGTTAATTGTGATAATGTTAATATTGATACTGATGGTAAATTAACAATTGATACAAACTGTGAATTATATAGATATGTTAGTGCTTTTTCATCTTTTGATATGAGGAATAGTGATGCTAATTCTTCAATTAGATTTATTTGTGGAGACCCCGCTGTTCAGTCTAACATAGTCGGAGCAGTTAATATTACTAGCGGATGGACTTTTAATACTGCTACTGCTGATTTTATGGGTAATTTATTTGTTGATGATGTTTATGTTAAAACCAATGGAGCTCTTCGTTCTAATCATATAGCGCCTAACGGTGGAACACTCGTTACTATTGATACCAATTTGGCAGTTCAAAATGCTTTTTTAGCAACTAATACAATTCAATCATTTGATTTAACAACGGTTTCATTTTCGAAAAATATTTCAATGACAACAGGAACAGATATTTTAATGGGAACAAGTGAAATATCAACTTATTATGATGGAACTAATTTATCCACAATTGATGTAATATTCAGAACGTCAAACACGGCGTTCAGAGTTTCAGATAGTTCAACTACACCTTCAGTTTTATTATCTATTGATAAGACATTTGGAACAACAGTAAATACTGGAAGTTTTACAAATAATGCCTCATCAACATTCAATGAAAATGTAACAGTTGCAGGAACGAAGAAATTGTTATGTAATACACTTGAACCATCAACAGGAACTAATATAGACTTAACAGCAACGACAGTAACCATTAACGGAACGTTTGTTGATTCATCTGATTCGCGGTTGAAATATGACATAGACAATGTCAAATCTAACTGTATTAATATTATTAAGAAATTTAAGCCAAAGAAGTTTAAGAGACACGATAGAAATGACGGGGGTAAAACTCATATAGGATATATCGCAGATGAAGTATTAAAAGCAATTCCTAAAGAGTTTGAAAATATTGTATGTAAAGATAAAGAGTATTTAGGATTGAATTATTTAGTTTTACCCGTGTTGGTTCATAAAGCAGTATTAGAAATAAATGATAAAATAGATAAACTTGAAAAAGAAGTTAAGGAATTGAAAAAAGAAAAATCTAAATAATAATATATAATGGGTATTGGTCAAAGCAAAAACGAAGAAAATAACAGTATGGAAGACATTAAGAATTTAAGAGTAGATGAAAAAACGAGAGCGGATACTTTAATAATAAAATCTATTCAAGAATGTGTAACGAGAATAGAAAAGTTAGAAAATCAAAAAATCGGACAAACTATTATATAAATTACCTGCGTTGAATTTATGCAACGCTTCATTGATTTAAATTAATAATATTAATATGATTCATTAACATTATTAATTAAAAAAGTATGAATAAGATTTACTAGTAAAACTTTGTCTTTCTTAATTGATGACTTTAATAGTTATTTTTTTCACTTGTAATGAAATAAAATTAGCCACATTGTCCCTATACACTAAATTAGTTTTATAAAGGTCTTTATTAAGAAAATAATAAATATCAAATAAATTATTTGATGTTAAAGTACGATTACGAACATGATTCAAAAAAGTAAATGAGGTAGATGTAACAAATATATCATATTCAATTAATAATTTTAATGGTTTATGTTTTTGATGTAATTTATCTAACTCACTTAAGTTAAAAATATATGATATGCCGTTTTTGATAATATTTTTCATAATGATATTATCAATTTCAAAATACTGTGAATTCTTTAATTTGTAAGACTTATACACTGGTTTAAATTTACTAATATAATTTTTAATAATATTATTATTTTTTTATTTTTAATAATCTAACATCACCTAAATTATAAGATAATACAAGGTCTTTAATTTCTATTGGTAAATCATAAAATATCATAATATATTTGAATATTGATTTTATTTTAAATGCTTTTTCAAATCTAACATATTTAGTTATTTTTTAATCATCTGGCACTCTTGTTGAACCACCATCACTATAATTATCACTATCACTATCAGTATCATTTTCTATACGATTATGTTCTTCTAATTCTTTCCTCATTCTTTCTTCTTCCTTAAAAGTAATATGACAATCACTTTCAATATGGTTAGCAGCATCCTTCACTAAAAAAGTTTCACCACATTCACACTCTACTAATTGTTGTAGTCTTTGCTTTCGGTATTCCTGAATCTGCTTTGGTATATCGCTGCCGAAAAACCTTACTGGTTCTTCATATATTCTTTCTTGAAACATTTTTAACATTCTATAATATATAATAGTTTATTTTATTTTAAAAGCTTTCTCAAATCTAACATAAAACATATTATTAACATCTTTGGAATTCATATTAACATAAAAGAAGGAGTAGGGCTTATCATCTACCGCTTTATGATACATATTTAACAGTTGCTCTTTATCAACGATGGCGGAGTTTTCCTCAATGAATGACATTAACTCTGACACATTCTTTAACTTGAAGATACACAACGAACTAGAATTCAACCTAATGATTGGAGCAAGGACACGATATTTTTGAACACTTAAACAAAAACTAATGGCGTCGTGTCTGCCTCTCGTTGCCAGTCCATGTAATAACTTGCTGTATCTAACAAATTTAAGGTCGTATGCAAAATCATCAACTATGATTAAAATTGAATGTAGTTTCTTCATCTTCTGTTCTTTCATATAATGAATTATCTTTCTTTGTGTGTTAATTATTTCTTCCAGTTCTTCAGGTTGGTAGGTGTCATAATATAACTTTTCTTTTTCATCATCAACCTTCATATTATCTTTTTGATATTTCTTGACTTCAACGAAGGTAGGGTCATTATGAACCGACGGGCTAAAAATGAATATACGGGCGAAGCAGTCCCTATAAACATTTAGGATAAGGTTTTGAATTAAAACTGTTTTGCCACCCGTTGATGAAGCAACAACAATTGAGCGAAAAGGTAGTTTTGGCACATGTTCATATTTAGATTGTTTGAAATCGTAATCAGTTATATTTATTGGTTTTATTATTGGTACATCAGACATAATAAAATAATATTAAAGTTATTTAGAAAATATTTTATATTTATTATTTTATATGAATAGAAGTTATTCGGATTATATTGATATAATAGATAAAGTAGAAAATATAGAACAAGTTGTTATAACTGATAATAGATTTAAGAAAGTATGCTATTTTGTTTTAGAATTAATTAAGTTTGTGATACAATATATTAAACATATAAATATTAATATAGATGGGGAGAAAGAAAAAGAATAAGACAGAATCAGTTGTTTCTTCAACTGATGAAGAAAAAGAAGAAGTTGTTAAAGAAACATCAGTTATTGAGTTTGCTTGTCCAATGTGTAAAAAAATCTTAGAAATGAAGAATGAATTAGAAATACAAAAGAAAGGAAACTGTAAATGTTCGTGTATTCCAGCCAGTTTCAAAATAAGTAAGAATGATAAACGAATAAATATCGATAAAACTAAAGACAGTATAAATCTGGAAACGGATGTTCATAATATTGCTATCAAATGGGGAAGGCATGCATCACCATCAGATAATGGTGATAAGGAAACACAGGAAACTGTTAAACAAATAATGAAAAATTAGTATTTAAAGAGTAGATTTAACATAATTGCAACATTTAGTTTTAAAAGTTTAGTTTTATAATTTAGTATATATTTACATGGATGAAGGATTAGATAAGATTGTTAAAAAACTGAACAAGGTTTTAGAACAGAATAAGAATATTTTAGAAATCTTGCAAGAAATGGAAAAGAAGAAACCAGTAACAAACAGTTATCAAAGTAAAGAAGTAGATAGAACCAATGGGGAATATAAAAATAAAAGAAATATTTATTTAAACAAACTTAATAACAAAGAAATTAAAGAACCGAAGGCTTCAACTATGACATTTTATCAAATTGACTATGACGAGGAAACGCAACTTTATTCATAAAGTTGCATTTACTCATTGAAAACTAAACATAGTTTAGTTTTTAACGAGGAAACAGGGATTTTTATTCATAGATAATATTATCTAAATATCTTTAATAATGAACTTATTAGAGATGTTTAGCGGAACAGGCAGTGTTGGACTTGTTGCAAAGTCGCTCGGTTTCAATGTTATTTCATTGGATTTGAAAAATGCTGATATAAATACTGATATTTTGAAATGGGATTATAAACAATTTGATAGGAACCATTTTGATTTTATTTGGAGTAGTCCCCCATGCACTGAATATAGTGTAGCAAAAACTAGGGGAATAAGAAACATTGAATATGCTAATAGTATAGTTTTAAAAACTATTGAAATTATTAAATATTTTAATCCTAAATATTTTGTAATCGAAAATCCTCAAACTGGATTATTAAAAAATCAGGAGTTTATGGATGAGTTTGATTTTAAAGATGTAGATTACTGTAAATATGGATTTAATTACAGAAAACGCACTAGGCTATGGAATAACATTACAACTTGGAAACCTAAAGATTTATGTAAAAAGGATTGTGGCAACATCAGGAATAATAAACATATTGAAACAGCACAACGGCTACCATCGGGCACTAAGGAAAAATGGGGAGACAATCCAATAATACATAAACAGGAAGACCTATATAAAATACCTAGTAGTTTAATTTGTGAAATCTTGGTAAGTTTGACGGATTAAGGATTTTGAGTTTGGGGCTGGGATTGAAACTTGAAATTCTTATAAATATCACCCCCACCACACACCCCGAACAATAACAATCAAAACAACATATCCGTAACCCTCCCATCCAAAGGCTCCGCACAGGCTCCCGACCCACTCATTGAACTTCATCGTCGTACCTGCGCAGTAAAAAATCAAAAGGGCAAAAGGGGCAGAAGGGGTTGGAAGGGGCGGAAGGGTGGAAGTGGCGAACGAAGCGAAAACACAGTGACCCAACCCCAGAACCCAGAAGCCAAGCCAAACCCAAAGCCATGAGAACTTTTTTCTCGCATGCGGTCGCCCTCCTGTGCGGTTGAAGGTAACAGCAAAACGAGCGATGCGTCAGCCAGTCTTTCAAAATCAGGATTTCAACACATACCCCATGTAGGTTTCTACACATGCCCCATGTAGGTTTCTATACATGCCCCATGTAGGTTTCTTCACATGCCCCATGTAGGTTTCTTCACATGCCCCATGTAGGTTTCTACACATGCCCCATGTAGGTTTCTACACATGCCCCATGTAGGTTTCTACACATGCACCATGTAAGTTTCTACACATGCACCATGTAGGCTTTACAGACATGGCTGAGGTCAAATCGCCACATGCTCTGACACAAAATCACATTGCCACGTCGTTTGACGCGGTGTTCTGTGTTTGAGTCAAGCGGTCTTTCTTGATTGCTAAGGTAGTTGCCACCTTCTCACGCAGTGCCTCAATGTCAATGGTGTTGCCATCATCCGGCTTCCCAAAGGATGCCTTCAACCCACTTGCCGCCAAATCAGCAAATTTGCTCATTGCACAAACGATTTTCTCGCTTGTCTCACTCATGATTTTGAACTCCTGCAGATTCTCATGAAACTCACGGAGTTTCATGCTGTTTGGTTTCTTTCCACCTGGCATGAGAAGCACCTTGACATCCTCCAAGACATGGACAGGCATCTGCTCAATTGCGAGGTTAATGTCGTAGCTGGAACTCTTGAAGGTCTGAAGGCATGTGTTGTAGGTGGCTTGGAAAGCGCCCATGTCCTCATCTGCGACCTGCTTCTCACCTTTGGATTTGGTGATGTGTTTGGCAACTCCCTTTGAGAGACCGCCCCCTTTCAACTTCAAACGCAAATTCACCTTGAACACGCCCTCACCATCAAAGAAGTCGCTGATGGTCTGCGAGATGCCCATGTCGCCCTCAGTGGTGGAGAGTTCAAAATCCTCCTTGTCCAAATTTGCGTTCCCCTGAGACTTGCTGTTGATAATGTCGCGGATGTTCTCCTTAAGGCTGTCAATCGTCTCATACATGAAAGCCTTGGTGTTGAACAAGTGGCGCCCTTTGTACTCATGAACGTTGATAATGACAGGGTTGAAGTCCGAAGCGTCGTGAAGGTAAACCTCGTCCAGCACCAAGACCTCATCATCCTCGGTGTCAGTCTCATCACCGAGTCCAATGAGCTGAGCCGCACTCACCTCCTCATCTTCACTCTCTGACCCCGAAGGTGTCTTTTGCAGATGCTTCACCTTCTTGAGCATCAGCGATTTCAAGTCCGCCTTGTTCTTCTCATCCTTGAGCATGTTGTCCTCCTTCATCTGACGCAACATGTTGAGCATCTCCTCGTCGTTGTCGCTCCACTCATTTGATGATAGGAGTTCATCCGCAGTCTTTCCACTCACAGACTTCAGAGCCCCCGTCATGTCAAAGCCGAAGATGGCACCGCGTTTCGGTCTCGCCTCCTCTGGTTCCTCATCAGCGTCATCATCAGACTTGCCAAGTTGATGGGCTTTGCCTGAGAATGGCTTGGTAGTGGAAGTAGCAGCGGAAGACCCAGCGTAGCCCCCCGATGATGATGCACCCTGAGCAGTGATGGAACGAGCCAAAGCACGAGCTTGAATGGCGCCCCAGTTATCCATGAACGCTTCAATGTAGTTGTCCTTTGTCATCCTCACCGAACGCCCACCACGTGTAGCAGTAATGTGGAAGCCTAGCGATGACGCCATGCTCTTGATGCCATCCACTGTCATCTTTTTCAGGCAAGAGCGTAGGGCATCTTGGTCTGAACTCACATCAAAGGTGTTCAAGTTGGAGCCCTCACCCAGAGTAAGGATAGAGCCACTGGAAATAGCCAATGCCTTCATCTCATCACTCTCTGGCGAAGTCTTGACAAACACCAAGGAAGCCATGTTAGAAGCAAATGATGAGCGACTAGCGTCAAATTGAGAGAAATCGCTTCAGAAAATCGCAACACTTGTCGACTCATCAAATGTAAAACGCATTGATTGCTGACAACATCACTTTGTCAAAGCAACGCGCAACCGACTGGGGCACGGCGCACTAACCGAAGATGAGCACGATGAAGACGTAGCCGGAGCGGTGGTTTGAGGGATTGTTTCCTTGATTTGGTTATCTCTTTCAAAGTGCGTTGTTTGAACTTGGTATGCTCTTTTGATTTTTTCGTGCTTTGGCTGTTTGTTTTTATTTGTTTGATACTCTTCTGATATTTTTTGTTGGTATGTTGCTTTGTTTTTTGTTGATGTGTGTGTTTGAGTTTGTGTTCTTTGATGGTTTTTATTTTTGCTGTTTTGTTGGTATGCTTGTTTGAATTACTTAATGTTGTATGCTGTGATTAAATATTTTTGTTGCTGGTTGTGATTATTTATTTTGTTTGCTTGTTGTTCTGGATTGTGTTTTCTGTTTGTTGTGTTGCTGATGGAGAAAAAATAGTAAAAGTAGAATTCCTAGAATTCTCCTTTTACTATTTTTCCCCCGCCCTCCACGGCAAGATCGCGTGTGTCTTTTTCCACTGCCCTTGTCCGCGGGCGCGGCTGTAGTTCAATGTGAGGAAGGCCACCGCGCGGCCACCGGCTGCAGCTGCTGGAAATCCCCGACGAAGACCATGAAAGGCGCTGGGTGCAGCTCTGCGAACGCCGTTTTGAGCCGCGCCCACACGGAAGCATCTTGCTTTCGGGCGGCGGCTCCTACAAGGGCAACCCCCTAGATCCGCCCATCGGATGGCCGATCGGCTATTGCGCCGCGCAAGCAGTTTATCAACGGCCGGACAGCCGCAAAAACCTAACTTGGGCTAGCTCCCCTCCGCCTGGGCGCTGAAGTCGGTTCCTCGATCTCGGGGTTTTTGTTTACCCAGGCGGGGGCGCTTCCCGAGATCTCCTCGACTCCAGCGTGCCCCTGCACTGGGGCTCAAAGGTGCACCGTCACGAGGGGGCCCGCAGGCCCCCCCCCACCCTCCACGGCAAGATCGCGTGTGTCTTTTTCCACTGCCCTTGCCCGCGGGTGCGGCTGTAGTTCAATGTGAGGAAGGCCACCGCGCGGCCACCGGCTGCAGCTGCTGGAAATCCCCGACGAAGACCACGAAAGGCACTGGGTGCAGCTCTGCGAACGCCGATTTGAGCCGCGCCCACACGGAATCGGCTATTGCGCCGCGCAAGCAGTTTATCAACGGCCGGACAGCCGCAAAAACCTAATTTGGCCGGGCGTTGCTACGGGCCCTTACTAAGGCCTTAACCAGGGGCTTAACTAGGGGCTCGAGCACGAGCGGCGGGGCGCCCCGCCGCGGGCCTGCTTGCTTTTTTAGCTAGGCGGCGGGGCGCCCCGGCGCGTCTCCGGCGGCAGGGCGCGGCGGGGCGCCCCGCCGCGCGCCCCGCCGCGCGCCCCGCCTCGCCGCGGCGGCGCCCCGCCGCGCCCCGCCGCGCCCCGCCGCGCCCCGCCGCGCCCCGCCGCGGGCTCGCGTCCTTTTGCGACTAAGGCGGCGGGGCGCCCCGCCGCGCGTTTCTGGGAGATGGCCCTTCGGGCGCAATAACGATTTTCGATACCGTTTTTGCAAAACATTCTTAATTGGTGTTAACGCCGCGTTGGTCCCCGCCGGGGGCCGCCCTCCGTTTGGGCGCTTTTTGCGAAAAGCGTCCGCGGCCTTAGATCGAGTTGACTCTCTAAGGAGCCGGGCAGCGCTCCGTGGGCCGGCGCTTAAGTAATAGGAAACCTACGCAACTGGGCAGCAATACGAACTGTTTTGGGCTTGTTCGCAAAAATTCTAAGATGGGCTTTGTTTCTGGCCGCATCGGGGCTTCGGCCAAGGTTGGGGGGGGTCGCGCTTATAACGCGGTCGAAGAGGGCTGGCCCAATGGCCAGATCCACCGCAGCGTATGCACTGCGTTGCACTCGCAGCTCGGGACTTGGCCTGTGAAGGCTTGCCCTTGCTCGAAGGCTTGCCACCGGACGTTTTCCTCGTCCTTGAGCTTTGGAGTGTCCGGAAGCAACAGCTGGTTCACCTTGTTGTCCTTCCCGAAGAGCAACTACTACAGGAAGAAAACCACGCGACAGGCGAAGCTCCTGAAACCTCTTGCTGGCGTCCACGTCGGCGCTGTGGACCTGATCATACTCCTCAACTGCCCAAGAGGCAGGATCGGCGCTCATGTAGGTGCAGTCTCCAATTTCATCAGCTTCGTAGAAGGCGGGGTCGCAGTACTCCTCGGGCTAATCTTGCTCTTCCCAGTATTCATCGTGCTGGTAGTACATAGGATCCTCCTCGGGCGAGTCGGCAAAGCCCTTCTAGTCCTCGTAGGTGCCTTCTAGTCCTTCTAGCCCTTCTAGTCCTAATAACCATGCTGCTGGCAGCGTCCTCGAACCGATCGTAGGTGTTGTGCTTGTGGCCGGGGCGCTTGTAGTCTTGACCAAGGATGTAGTAGAAGGCCTTGACGGTGGTGTCGCGGTCCGTGGCCTTGTTGGCGTGGGCGGTGATGAGGCGTACCTGTTCACGGGTAAGGCTGGCACGCCGAAGAAGATGCCAGCCAACAATTGTGGAGGGGAGGTCAACACTGTGCCAATGCGCAGGGCCTCGTCGTGCTCTGTGACATAGCTCAGGAGGGTCTGACCTGCCCGGCGCTGAACCTTAGTTGAAGTAGCCATCTGAATCAGACGTCAGCTCCGCACGTACTGGAAGGACTGGTCCAGCAACTTCAGGATCTTCTCGAAGGTGTCATCGGCCTCGATCTGGGCATCCTCCAGCTGTTCCACAACTTTCCAGGCGGTGCCGGTGAGAGAGCCGAGGAGGTTGTAGACCGGCTCCTTTAGACCGCCTCCTTCTCTCTCTTCGTTACCACCATCTTCTTGTTGTACAAAGCTATCCTCTTCCGCCACTTTCGGAAGTCATTGGGTTGACCGCTGAACAGGGGAACGCATCCCTTGTAGTGGGCGGGGGGCTCATAGAGCTTTGTGAAGGGGAGGAGGATGCCATGAAGATACCTAGGTCGCTGTCCGGGAGGTTGCTGCACTGCCGGTTCTGCCGAGGATGCCAAAGTGACCCGCAGTCTGGATGCCGAAGAGCGGCTCCTCTGCCAATATCACTTCGTTGCCAGGGCCCACGAAGCCCCAGGCTGAAGACAAGGTAGAGGATTAAAGCGCCAGCGCACCTTTCAATGCTCTGCGTAGCCAGCGGGCGAAGCAAAGTCCCACTGCGGGGTGATTTGGGCCAGGGGCCACGGCGCCTGAGTGTACACCTGATCACGCGGCGCGTGATTCACAACATATTATACGAAAGACACGGTGATGCATTAAAGCCAGCAACTGGAACAACAGCTTATGTGCGGATAAAAGCCATGCGTTCCGCATTTTGCGTCGGAAAAGATAAGCGAGAAGTTGACGCAAAAGCCGCAGAGCTTTTCAGAAGTCTGTGTTGAAGACCAACGCAAGCGAGTCCTGCGTGATGGTGGTACTGCAGGGAGAGCTTGGGCAGAGCCTCAAAGTTTTTTCCGGGTTTCAGACACATCCCTTGCACTCAAAGTTGCGCGCTCGTTTTTTCAGACAGCTTGCAAGTCATGGCATTTGCACGCGCATTTTCTTCGACAATGCTTTCGATGGTGGGCTGCAGGGTGACGGCAATGCATTGATTGAGCTCACCCGGCAAGCTTTTGAACGCAGACGCCAGCTCATTATTGTCACCCGAGCAGAGGAGGGCGACAAGGAGATCGACAACCTGAATGGCCCACGCGCCATTGCACCCCAGCAAGACGGCAAGCGCGCTGAAGACTTCCTGTGGTCAAAACACCTCGCCCGTCAACACCTGAATAGGACAGTGACAACAAAGTTCAAAAAGCAGGCAAGAAGGCATGCAAGATCTCTGCGAGTTTACTCTGCACCTTCCCTACGCATGCCCCTACGCACTCACTCAGCACTCTTCCTATGCGTGTCCCTATGCGCTCACTCAGCACTCTTCCTTTGCATGCCCTTATGCGCTCACTCAGCACTCTTCCTATGCATGCCCCTACGCACTCACTCAGCACTCTTCCTATGCATGCCCCTATGCATTCGCTATGCATTCGCTATGCACTCTTCCTACGCATGCCCTTACGCACTCACTCGGCACTCTTCCTATGCATGCCCCTATGCACTCACTCAGCACTCTTCCTATGCATGCCCCTCTTCCTATTCATGCCCCTATGCGCTCACTCGGCACTCTTCCTATGCATGCCCCTACGCACTCACTCAGCACTCTTCCTATGCATGCCCCTACGCACTCACTCAGAATTCTTCCTACGCATGCCCCTATGCACTCACTCAGCACTCTTCCTATGCATGCCCCTATGCACTCACCCAGCACTCTTCCTACGCATGCCCCTACGCACTCAGTCAGCATTCTTCCTATGCATGCCCCTATGCACTCACTCAGCACTCTTCCTATGCATGCCCCTACGCACTCACTCAGCATTCTTCCTACGCATGCCCCTATGCACTCACTCAGCACTCTTCCTATTCATGCCCCTACGCTTTCACTCAGCACTCTTCCTAGGCACGCCTCAATGCACCCACTCTGCACTCTTCCTATGCACGCACCTATGCATTCGCTTTGCGCTCTTCCTATGCATGCCCCTGCGCACTCATTCAGCACTCTTCCTATGCATGCCCCTATGCACTCACTCAGCACTCTTCCTAGGCATGCCCCTATGCACTCACCCAGCACTCTTCCTACGCATGCCCCTACGCACTCAGTCAGCATTCTTCCTATGCATGCCCCTACGCACTCACTCAGCACTCTTCCTATGCATGCCCCTACGCTTTCACTCAGCGCTCTTCCTACGCACGCCTCAATGCACTCACGCTGCACTCTTCCTATGCATGCACCTATGCATTCGCTTTGCACTCTTCCTATGCATGCCCCTACGCACTCATTCAGCACTCTTCCTATGCATGCCCCTTTGCACTCACTCGGCACTCTTCCTATGCATGCATTCGCTTTGCGCTCTTCCTATGCAATCCCTACACACTCATTCAGCACTCTTCCTATGCATGCCCCTTTGCACTCACTCGGCACTCTTCCTATGCATGCCCCTATGCAATTAATGTCTACTTGTCCTATGCACTTCAGCTGTGCAGAACGCACCGATTTTACCGGAAAAACCCTTCGCAATGCTTTCGGGAAAAAGCGGCAAGATGTTTCTGTTGAGCTCATGAGGGAGTGGTGAGCCCAGATGCCACCCAGATGCGCGATGAGCTTGGTGGGTGGAACCCCAGCATCATGAGCCTTTACACGTGTGGCTATCTCATTCTCGATGAGGCGCCGCCCACACGAGGACACGAGGCAGGTGGTGTTAGTCGAACACTGCGCAAACCTGATGATAGGTCTGTTGCGTAGGGCTTAGCCTTGAAGAAACAACATCGGGTCTTTTCAACGAAGAGGACACTTGTCAGGCACCACACAGACCAAAGCTGTTTGGGTGAGAGTGTGGCGACACAGGGCAATGGGCGCTAGACATGTTCATGCAACAAATGTGTTCTCAGTGACTGGCCTTCACTATCAACTTGCGAGGCAGTTCTCTTGCAAGGCCGAATGCAAGGCGAATGGGATTTGCAGCGATCCTCTAAATATCGTTGCCTGATATCATTGTCCTTTAAGCCTTTCCTTTGCTAGATGCCCTCACGTAATCTCTTAATCTCCTTCCTTAACGCCGTCTTGGTTCTGCAAGTTACTTCTCAGGCCTTCGTTGGTTGCTTGACGACGCGTTTGCCCAGCTTGACAGCGTCCATGCCGCAGAGTTTGCTCAAAACGGCTTGTGGCAAGACATCGGGGCGGACGCACGCATGCAGAATTTCCAAAGACTTGTGCAATATGTTTTTGATTTCGTCCAAAATCAAGATCAGACACCAAGTTTACCAAAATCACGCGCTGAGCTTAGAATAATGTGAGCTCTTCTGCAGTCGGGACTTGAGTGTGGGGATAGTTTTGCCATGAAGCGGAGGCACCAAGTGCGTATCAAGACATGGATGGCGCTGGTCTTTGTTTTGGTGAAGTTGATGGGGGCCTTTGTGCCACCACCGCAGGTTGGCGATGGACATGCAGTTTCAAGACACGGTTGCGTTTATTATTCTGTTATAAAGACATGTTTTAAATTTGGTGTGTCTGGAAGGGATTCATGCAAAGTGTGTAGTTTGTTTCTCTTTCATCCGCAGGTGGCATCAGCGAGACTGCGGGGCCTCATTGAGCGTCCTCAATTTATTGGGTCTAGCATTGAAACTTTGCTGTTTGGTAATTTTTTCTACTTGGTCAGACATAAAAAACATTCTTGCATATTTTTGGTTTTATATTGCATTGTATATTTTTCACTCCTCAATCTTTGCCCTCGAGGTGAAAGAGGATTTGCGCCCACGCTCGACCCATTGCAGAGCTTTGGACGTGAAGGTCTGGCAAGTCATTGTTTCTGCTTCGGGTCTTGTTGTAGCGACAATACAGGCAGTGCGGGCAGTCAGGGACTCAGTGCGGACATTCAAAGCCTCTTCCGAGGGCAAAATCCGAGCAGCAGTGGCAAAGGCCATGAAACCTTTTGAGCCCAGCAGGCCGCAAGACGAGGTCATCCAAAGGCCAGTGATGGGAACTATCCAGAAACGCGTTGAGAGCTGGCAACAACATGCGACCATCATTGGGGGTCGGTACCAGTCAGGAAAGTCTGTGGCAACAGAAGAAGCCTTGCGCGGGGTGCGAGGTGTTGTTCGATTCACCATCAGAAGTGCCGGTTGGGCAGATCGGATGTGCAAGCAACTGGGAGTAGATGACGAAGGGCTGTTCAAAGAGGTCATGCGGCGAGTGCGCGAGAAGCTCAAGGACTTCCCCAACACCCTCACCAAGTTTCCAATCCTTCTTCTTGAAGTCCCTCGTACAACCACCGAAGGACTGGCTGGACAAAATATGTTTTTTCAGTTTTCTAGCGATGCTGTAACGCATTTTGCCCTAGTCTGTTTGTTTCCGTTCCGCTTGCCGAGGCATCAACTTAATCTCTTCTACTGCGAAGGATGTGGCGACGGACAAAATCGGAAGTGCCATTCATGCCCCCCGGCTTCAATGCTAAATTCAAAGGCTTCAAACAAAACCATGTTGAGTGAATGTAGTTACGTCCAATTATCCTTTGTCCAAGGTGATTGTATCAGCCTCCTCGGCGGCAGTGGCGCTGGCTTTCGATGCTGGTGGAACTGAAAGACAGGAAGACATTTGGGTTGCTGACTTGACGGAGGAAGAAACGAAGGAGTTTTTGGCACTGCATGGGCATGAGAAGAATTGGAAAGACTTCGTGGATGCTTGTGTTTCGGCTCAATTCAACAACATGTTGATTGATTAAGGTGTGTTTGCCCCGTTCGAGTTTTTGTTTGGGCGGACTTTGACCAGAGTTCATTTCAGGTGGCTTGCGGATTGGCGACTTGGTGAAGGCCTGTGAGAATCTCGGCTTGAACGGATGATGATTTACTTTTTCGGTGTTCAAAACCTCTCAGGGATATGTGTTGTGTATCTCTTGAACTAAGGAAAGGAATGCCATTGGATGACACGAAGCAAGAGTATCAGCGAGTTGCCGATGATGAAGTGCGACGCTTCATGCAACTCAAAATCGATGAGGACGTGACTGGACGCCAGATGTTGCAAGAGCTCATGGATGCTTACCCTGCTGGTATTCGGAATGTTGTAAACGGCTTTGGCATCCTTCCAAAAAAACTTGCCGCGCTAATTCGCAATGAGAGTTGTCATGCTGTGTATTTTCACCCTATCAAGAAGCGCTTCTTTTTTGCCTCCAAATTGCATAAGGAGGCCGCTGAAGCGCAACTGGCAAATCCATGACCGATCTTTTGCGAAAATGGTCGGAAGACTTCAGCTCCTTCGCTGTCTTGCTTGTGCATGTTTTCCAGCCCCATACACGCAACGCATGCATAGTGGCAGCTATGTGAGATGGTGCATTTTGAAATCCCATTCAAGGATATTCGCAAATAGGTCAGAAGACGATTCAGGCATGCTGATCCAAATCTATGCACCTGCTGAAGTTTCGCACAGCTTCAATGAAACCCGACATGGACCTTGGAGTCTTTGCGGCTTGGCTGCTGTTTTTTTTTGCCAGGTGCATGAGTCGTGACATGAGGTTCGCGAGGATCATGATTTCTGAAAGACCAGAAAGAGCCCCAACCCCCAGTTCAATACTATACCCCGCCCCAGCTCCCACAGCAACATGTACACAAAACACCACAAAAGACACCTAACAACAAACCATCACATCAGCAGCCATGAACCCGATGAACCGAAGGCACCAAGTGCGTGTCAAGCCATGGATGGTGCTGGTTGGTGACTTCAGTCTGATGAAGTTGATGGGAGCGTTTGTGCCACCACAGGTCAAGGACTTGAACATGTCAAGTTGGTTCCCAACTTTTGTGCTCAGATGACCACACCCTTTGTGTTTCAGATAAAGACATGTTGATGTTTTATGTTTTGGTCTTGCAGATGGCTACGTCATTTGGAGGTGGTTCCAGTGAGATGCCCACCACGCCTTGGGGCATGCAGCGTTGGGCATGTGGTTGGCTCATGCATCATGGCAGCCCCAGCCTATGCCTCTGACACGTCGGGGCTGGATTTTCAACAATTCGTTGAAGAGTTTGCGGGAAAGAAGGACTTCTTCGCCGCCTTGGCCAGCGCCACTCTTTCAGTGGCGGGGACTGCAGTTGCAGTGGCTCAATTGGATCGAGCAAAGCGCTCGGCGGACGAGGCATTCAAAGCCTCTCCAGAAGGCAAAATCCAAGAAGCGCTGGCAAAGGCCATGGAGCTTTTTGAACCCAGCAGGCTGCAAGACGAGGTCATCCAAAGGCCAGTGATGGAAACTATCCGGAAACGCATTGAGAGCTGGCAACAACATGCGACCATCATTGGGGGTCGCTATCAGTCCGGCAAGTCGGTGGCAACAGAAAAGCCTTGCGCGGGGCGCGAGGTGTTGTGCGATTCACCAACAGAAGTGCCGATTGGACAGATCGGATGTGCAAGCACCTGGGGGTTGATGACGAAGGGCTGTTCAAAGAGGTCATGCGCCGAGCGCGCGAGAAGCTCAAGGACTTTCCCGACAACCTCACCAAGTTTCCAATCCTTCTTCTTGAAGTGCCTCGTACAACCACCTAAGGACTGGCTGGACAAAATATGTTTTTCAGTTGTCTATCGATGCTGTAACGCAAATTGCCCCATAGTCTTTTTGCTCCGTATCCGCTTGCGCACGAGGCATCAACTAATCTCTATCAACTGCGAGGGGGGGGGTCGGGGGGGGGATGTGGCGACGGACAAAATCGGCTGTGCCATACATGCTCTCCAGCTGAAAGACTAAGTTCCAATGGTTCAAACAGAAACCGTTTTGCGGGGACTGTAGTTACGTCTATTTATCCTTGGTCCAAGGTGATTGTATCAGCCTCTTCGGCGGCAGCGGCGCTGGCTTTTGATGCTGGTGGATTGGAAAGGCAGGAAGACATTTGGGTTGGCGACTTGACCGAGCAGGAAGCGAAGGAGTTTTTGGCACTGCATGGGCATGAGAACAAGTGGGAAGACTTCGTGGATGCTTGTGCTTCAGCTCAATACAACAACATGTTGATTGATGAAGGTGTGCTTGCTGCGTTCAAGCGTTTTTTCGGGGGGGACTTTGAGTTCATTTCAGGTGGCTTCCGGATTGGCGACTTGGCGAAGGCCTGTGAGAATCTGAAGCGCCTGGCTTGAACGAATGATGATTTACTTTTTCGGCGTTCAAAACCTCTCAGGGATATGTGTTGTGTATCTGTTGAACTAAGGAAAGCAATGTCATTGGACGACACGAAGCAAGAATGTCAGCGAGTTGCTGATGATGAAGTGCGAGGCTTCATGGAGCTTCAAGTGCACCCCAAGGTCACGGGGCGCGAGATGGTGAAAGAGCTCCTGACGGCTTATCCGGCAGGTATTTTGAATGTTGTAAATGGCATCCGCATCCTTCCAAGAAAGCTTGCCGCGCTAATTCGCAACGAGAGTTGTCATGCTGTGTATTTTCACCCTATCAAGAAGCGCTTCTTTTTTGCTTCCAAATTGCATAAGGAGGCCGCTGAAGCGCAATTGGCAAAGCCATGACCGATCTTTTGCGAAAATGGTCGGAAGACTTCAGCTCCTTCGCTGTCTTGCTTGTGCATGTTTTCCAGCCCCATACACGCAACGCATGCATAGTGGCAGCTATGTGAGATGGTGCATTTTTTAATCCCATTCAAGGATATTCGCAAATAGGTCAGAAGACGATTCAGCATGCTGATCCAAATCTATGCACCTGCACTTCAACATTTCCGAAAACGGGTGTGCTTCTGTTTGATTTGTTTTTCCCTTTTTCCTTTTTTCTCTTGAAGATGAAAAAGAAGGGCTGCGAGTTGTGTCCCCCAACTCGTGGCTTTAATCAAGGCATTGTCCACGAAGCAGATCCTGAAGCTTCGCGCGCAATGAAACCCGACATGGACCTTGGAGTCTTTGCAGGCTTGGCTGCTGTTTTTATTTATGCGAGGGGGGGGGGGGGGGGGGGGGCAAAACAGGTGAGTCGTGACATAGGTTCGCGAGGAACATGAACGTTCTGAAGACCAAAAGAAGCCTCCGAAGGAAAAAAAACATACATCATAACGGAAAAAAGAACAGACACCCCCATTTCAAATACTTATACCCCTGGGGAGGCGGGGTGGCGCCCCCCCACCCCCCATCTCCCACAGTACAACAAGTACACCAACCACCACAAACACCCTGCAAAACCCATGCCATCACATCAACGTCATGAACACCCCAACGGCATACTTGTACAGAAGCATGTGCATAGATTCAGCACAGAAGCCTACAACAAAACACCAGCAACACTCAGCCAACCTAGACAATGTGTAAAATAATGTTTACAATACTAAGAAATATTATGGAGTAAAAGTGCATGGAGTGGTGTTGGCACACTCCTTGTTGTAGCCATGAACCCGATGAACCAAAGGCACCAAAAGCGTGTCAAGCCATGGATGGTGCTGGTTGGTGGCTTCAGTCTGGTGAAGTTGATGGGAGCCTTCGTGCCACCACCACAGGTCAAGGACATGAAAATCATGTCAACTTGGTTCCTAACTCCTGTGGTTATGCGTTTGTGCGTAAGAAAAGGCCAGTTTGATGTTTGTTTTCGTCTTGCAGATGGCTATGTCATTTGGAGGCGGTTCCAGTGAGATGCCCACCACGCCTTGGGGCACGCGGCATTGGGCATGTGGTTGGCTCATGCATCATGGCAGCCCCAGCCTATGCCTCTGACACGTCGGGAAGGGATTTTCAACAATTCGTTGACGACGTTGGGCGAAACCGCGACTTCTTCATTAGCGTATCAAGTGCAGCCTTCGCATTTGGGCAATTGGTGGCGGCGTTCAAAGCCTCTCCAGAAGGCAAAATCCAAGAAGCGCTGGCAAAGACCATGGAGCCTTTTGAACCCAGCAATGGAAACTCTCCGGCAACGCATTGCGAGCTGGCAACAACATGCGACCATCATTGGGGGTCGGTACCAGTCAGGAAAGTCTGTGGCAACAGAAGAAGCCTTGCGCGGGGTGCGAGGTGTTGTTCGATTCACCATCAGAAGTGCCGATTGGGCAGATCGGATGTGCAAGCAACTGGGAGTAGATGACGAAGGGCTGTTCAAAGAGGTCATGCGGCGAGTGCCCGAGAAGCTCAAGGACTGCCCCAACAACCTCACCAAGTTTCCAATCCTTCTTCTTGAAGTCCCTCGTACAACCACCGAAGGACTGGCTGGACAAAATATGTTTTTTCAGTTTTCCAGCGATGCTGTAACGCATTTTGCCCTAGTCTGTTTGTTTCCGTTCCGCTCGCCGAGGCATCAACTTAATCTCTTCTACTGCGAAGGATGTGGCGACGGACAAAATCGGAAGTGCCATTCATGCCCCCCAGCTTCAATGCTAAATTCAATTGCTTCAAACAAAACCATGTTGAGTGAATGTAGTTCCGTCCAATTATCCTTTGTCCAAGGTGATTGTATCAGCCTCCTCGGCAGCAGTGGCGCTGGCTTTCGATGCTGGTGGAACGTAGACATTTGGGTTGGCGACTTGACGGAGGAGGAAGCGAAGGAGTTTTTGGCACTGCATGGGCATGAGAAGAATTGGAAAGACTTCGTGGATGCTTGTGTTTCGGCTCAATACAACAACATGTTGGGTCTTGTAAAACGCAGGGCGAGCGATGGCCGTAAAGCCAACATGTTGATTGACTAAGGTGTGTTTGCCGCGGTCGAGTTTTTTGGGGGGGACTTAAACCAGAGTTCATTTCAGGTGGCTTGCGGATTGGCGACTTGGTGAAGGCCTGTGAGAATCTGAAGTGCCTGGCTTGAACGGATGATGATTTATTTTTTCTCTGTTTGAACCTCTTAGTTTTTTTTGTTATGTGTGTTCTTGAAGCCAAGGAAGGGAAGATCATTGAACGACACGAAGCAAGAGTATCGGCGATTTGCTACAGCAGAAGCTGTCGGCTTCATGGAGTTGCAGGTTCATCCTAAGCTCAACGGACGCCAGATGTCGCAAGAGCTCCTCAAAGTTTATCCTGAAGGCATGCCAGAGGTTTTCAACAGCATTCGCATCCTCCCTCGGGAGCTTGCCGAACTATTTCGCAACAAGAGTTGTCCTGCTGTGTATTTTCACCCTATCAAGAAGCGCTTCTTTTTTGCTTCCACATTGCATAAGAAAGCCGCTGAAGCGCAACTGGCAAATCCATGACCGATCTTTTGCGAAAATGGTCGGAAGACTTCAGCTCCTTCGCTGTCTTGCTTGTGCATGTTTCCAGCCCCATACACGCAACGCATGCATAGTGGCAGCTATGTGAGATGGTGCATTTTTTAATCCCATTCAAGGATATTCGCAAATAGGTCAGAAGACGATTCAGGCATGCTGATCCAAATCTATGCACCTGCACTTCAACATTTCCGAAAATGGGTGTGCTTCTGTTTGATTTGTTTTTCCCTTTTTCCTTTTTTCTCTTGAGGATGAAAAAGAAGGGCTGCGAGGTGTGTCCCCCAACTCGTGGCTTTAATCAAGGCGTTGTCCACGAAGCAGATCCTGAAGCTTCGCGCGCAATGAAACCCGACATGGACCTTGGAGTCTTTGCAGCTTGGCTGCTGTTTTTTTTGACCAGGTGAGTCGTGACATGAGGTTCGCGAGGATCATGACTTCTGAAAGACCAGAAAGAGCCTCAACCCCCAGTTCAATACTATACCCCGCCCCATCTCCCACAGCAACATGTACACCAAACACCACAAAAAACCTAGCAAGAAACCATCACATCAACGTCATTAACACCCCAACGGCATAATGTACAGAAGCATGTGCATAGATTCAGCACAGAAGCCTACAACAAAACACCAGCAACACTCAGCCAACCTAGACAATGTGTAAAATAATGTTTACAATACTAAGAAATATTATGGAGTAAAAGTGCATGGAGTGGTGTTGGCACACTCCTTGTTGTAGCCATGAACCCGATGAACCAAAGGCACCAAAAGCGTGTCAAGCCATGGATGGTGCTGGTTGGTGGCTTCAGTCTGGTGAAGTTGATGGGAGCCTTCGTGCCACCACCACAGGTCAAGGACATGAACATCATGTCAACTTGGTTCCTAACTCCTGTGGTTATGCGTTTGTGCGTAAGAAAAGGCCAGTTTGATGTTTCATGTTTTCGTCTTGCAGATGGCTTGCAGATGGCTATGTCATTTGGAGGCGGTTCCAGTGAGATGCCCACCACGCCTTGGGGCACGCGGCATTGGGCATGTGGTTGGCTATGCATCATGGCAGCCCCAGCCTATGCCTCTGACACGTCGGGAAGGGATTTTCAACATTCGTTGACGACGTTGGGCGAAACCGCGACTTCTTCATTAGCGTGGCAAGTGCAGCCTTCGCATTTGGGCAATTGGTGGCGGCGTTCAAAGCCTCTCCAGAAGGCAAAATCCAAGAAGCGCTGGCAAAGACCATGGAGCCTTTTGAACCCAGCAGGCCGCAAGACGAGGTCATCCACAGGCCAGTGATGGAAACTCTCCGGCAACGCATTGCGAGCTGGCAACAACATGCGACCATCATTGGGGGTCGGTACCAGTCAGGAAAGTCTGTGGCAACAGAAGAAGCCTTGCGCGGGGTGCGAGGTGTTGTTCGATTCACCATCAGAAGTGCCGATTGGGCAGATCGGATGTGCAAGCAACTGGGAGTAGATGACGAAGGGCTGTTCAAAGAGGTCATGCGGCGAGTGCCCGAGAAGCTCAAGGACTTCCCCAACAACCTCACCAAGTTTCCAATCCTTCTTCTTGAAGTCCCTCGTACAACCACCGAAGGACTGGCTGGACAAAATATGTTTTTTCAGTTTTCTAGCGATGCTGTAACGCATTTTGCCCTAGTCTGTTTGTTTCCGTTCCGCTCGCCGAGGCATCAACTTAATCTCTTCTACTGCGAAGGATGTGGCGACGGACAAAATCGGAAGTGCCATTCATGCCCCCCGGCTTCAATGCTAAATTCAAAGGCTTCAAACAAAACCATGTTGAGTGAATGTAGTTCCGTCCAATTATCCTTTGTCCAAGGCGATTGTATCAGCCTCCTCGGCAGCAGTGGCGCTGGCTTTCGATGCTGGTGGAACTGAAAGACAGGAAGACATTTGGGTTGCTGACTTGACGGAGGAGGAAGCGAAGGAGTTTTTGGCACTGCATGGGCATGAGAAGAATTGGAAAGACTTCGTGGATGCTTGTGCTTCAGCTCAATACAACAACATGTTGATTGATGAAGGTGTGCTTGCTGCGTTCAAGCGTTTTTCGGGGGGGACTTTGAGTTCATTTCAGGTGGCTTCCGGATTGGCGACTTGGCGAAGGCCTGTGAGAATCTGAAGCGCCTGGCTTGAACGGATGATGATTTACTTTTTCGGTGTTTGAACCTCGTATTTGTTTTTGTTGTGCGTGTTCTTGAAAGCCAAGGAAGGGAATATCATTGAACGACACGAAGCAAGAGTATCGGCGATTTGCTACAGCAGAAGCTGTCGGCTTCATGGAGTTGCAGGTTCATCCTAAGCTCAACGGACGCCAGATGTCGCACGAGCTCCTCAAAGTTTATCCTGAAGGCATGCCAGAGGTTTTCAACAGCATTCGCATCCTCCCTCGGGAGCTTGCCGAACTAATTCGCAACAAGAGTTGTCATGCAGTGTATTTTCACCCTATCAAGAAGCGCTTCTTTTTTGCTTCCAAATTGCATAAGGAAGCCGCTGAAGCGCAATTGGCAAATCCATGGCAAATGGTCGGATTCAGCTCCTTCGGTCTTGCTTGTGCAGCTATGTAGTGGCAGCTATGTGTGGTATTTTGAAATCCCATTCAAGGATATTCGCAAATAGGTCAGAAGACGATTCAGGCATGCTGATCCAAATCTATGCACCTGCACTTCAACATTTCCGAAAACGGGTGTGCTTCTGTTTGATTTGTTTTTCCCTTTTTCATTTTTTCTCTTGAGGATGAAAAAGAAGGGCTGCGAGTTGTGTCCCCCAACTCGTGGCTTTAATCAAGGCATTGTCCACGAAGCAGATCCTGAAGCTTCGCGCGCAATGAAACCCGACATGGACCTTGGAGTCTTTGCAGCTTGGCTGCTGTTTTTTTTGGCCAGGTGAGTCGTGACATGAGGTTCGCGAGGATCATGACTTCTGAAAGACCAGAAAGAGCCTCAACCCCCAGTTCAATACTATACCCCGCCCCATCTCCCACAGCAACATGTACACCAAACACCACAAAAAACCTAGCAAGAAACCATCACATCAACGTCATTAACACCCCAACGGCATACTTGTACAGAAGCATGTGCATAGATTCAGCACAGAAGCCTACAACAAAACACCAGCAACACTCAGCCAACCTAGACAATGTGTAAAATAATGTTTACAATACTAAGAAATATTATGGAGTAAAAGTGCATGGAGTGGTGTTGGCACACTCCTTGTTGTAGCCATGAACCCGATGAACCAAAGGCACCAAAAGCGTGTCAAGCCATGGATGGTGCTGGTTGGTGGCTTCAGTCTGGTGAAGTTGATGGGAGCCTTCGTGCCACCACCACAGGTCAAGGACATGAAAATCATGTCAACTTGGTTCCTAACTCCTGTGGTTATGCGTTTGTGCGTAAGAAAAGGCCAGTTTGATGTTTCATGTTTTCGTCTTGCAGATGGCTATGTCATTTGGAGGCGGTTCCAGTTGATGATGCCCACCACGCCTTGGGGCACGCGGCATTGGCATGTGTTGGGCCATGCATCATGGCTAGCCCCATGCCTCCAACCGGGAAGGGGATTTTCAACAATTCGTTGACGACGTTGGGCGAAACCGCGACTTCTTCATTAGCGTGGCAAGTGCAGCCTTCGCATTTGGGCAATTGGTGGCGGCGTTCAAAGCCTCTCCAGAAGGCAAAATCCAAGAAGCGCTGGCAAAGACCATGGAGCCTTTTGAACCCAGCAGGCCGCAAGACGAGGTCATCCAAAGGCCAGTGATGGAAACTCTCCGGCAACGCATTGCGAGCTGGCAACAACATGCGACCATCATTGGGGGTCGGTACCAGTCAGGAAAGTCTGTGGCAACAGAAGAAGCCTTGCGCGGGGTGCGAGGTGTTGTTCGATTCACCATCAGAAGTGCCGATTGGGCAGATCGGATGTGCAAGCAACTGGGAGTAGATGACGAAGGGCTGTTCAAAGAGGTCATGCGGCGAGTGCCCGAGAAGCTCAAGGACTTCCCCAACAACCTCACCAAGTTTCCAATCCTTCTTCTTGAAGTCCCTCGTACAACCACCGAAGGACTGGCTGGACAAAATATGTTTTTTCAGTTTTCTAGCGATGCTGTAACGCATTTTGCCCTAGTCTGTTTGTTTCCGTTCCGCTCGCCGAGGCATCAACTTAATCTCTTCTACTGCGAAGGATGTGGCGACGGACAAAATCGGAAGTGCCATTCATGCCCCCCGGCTTCAATGCTAAATTCAAAGGCTTCAAACAAAACCATGTTGAGTGAATGTAGTTCCGTCCAATTATCCTTTGTCCAAGGTGATTGTATCAGCCTCCTCGGCGGCAGTGGCGCTGGCTTTCGATGCTGGTGGAACTGAAAGACAGGAAGACATTTGGGTTGCTGACTTGACGGAGGAGAAGCGAAGGAGTTTTTGGCACTGCATGGGCATGAGAAGAATTGGAAAGACTTCGTGGATGCTTGTGCTTCAGCTCAATACAACAACATGTTGATTGATGAAGGTGTGCTTGCTGCGTTCAAGCGTTTTTTCGGGGGGGACTTTGAGTTCATTTCAGGTGGCTTCCGGATTGGCGACTTGGCGAAGGCCTGTGAGAATCTGAAGCGCCTGGCTTGAACGGATGATGATTTACTTTTTCGGTGTTTGAACCTCGTATTTGTTTTTGTTGTGCGTGTTCTTGAAAGCCAAGGAAGGGAATATCATTGAACGACACGAAGCAAGAGTATCGGCGATTTGCTACAGCAGAAGCTGTCGGCTTCATGGAGTTGCAGGTTCATCCTAAGCTCAACGGACGCCAGATGTCGCAAGAGCTCCTCAAAGTTTATCCTGAAGGCATGCCAGAGGTTTTCAACAGCATTCGCATCCTCCCTCGGGAGCTTGCCGCGCTAATTCGCAACAAGAGTTGTCATGCTGTGTATTTTCACCCTATCAAGAAGCGCTTCTTTTTTGCTTCCAAATTGCATAAGGAAGCCGCTGAAGCGCAACTGGCAAATCCATGACCGATCTTTTGCGAAATTGGACGGAAGACTTCAGCTCCTTCGCTGTCTTGCTTGTGCATGTTTTCCAGCCCCGTAAGCACAACGCATGCATAGTGTCAGCTATGTGAGATGGTGCATTTTGAAATCCCATTCACAGATATTCGCAAATAGGCAAAAAGATGATTCAGGCATGCTGATCCAAATCTATGCACCTGCACTTCAACATTTCCGAAATCGGGTGTGTTTATGTTTGATTTGCTTTACCCTTTTTTCGTTTTTTCCTGAAGATGAACAAGAAGGGCTGTGAGTTGTGTCCCCCGGCTCGTGACTTTCTTCAAGGCATTGTCTACGAAGCAGATCCTGGAGATTCTCAAATCTGCAATGAAACCAGGCATGGACCTTGAGTCGTGACATGAGGTTCGCGAGGATCATGACTCTGAAAGACCTGAAAAAGCCTCAACCCCCAGTTCAATACTATACCCCGCCCCAGCTCCCACAGCAACATGTACACAAAACACCACACAAAAAACCTAACAACACACCATCACATCAACATCATCAACAACTCCAACAGCATACTTGTACAGAAGCATGTGCATAGATTCAGCACAGAAGCCTACAACAAAACACCTCACCAAAACTCAGCCAACCTAGACAATGTGTAAAATATTTTAAAAAAGACTAAGGAAGATTGGATGGAGTAAAACTGCATGGAGTGGTGTTGGCACACTCCTTGTTGTAGCCATGAACCGAAGGCACCAAGTGCGTGTCAAGCCATGGATGGTGCTGGTCGGTGGCTTCAGTCTGATGAAGTTGATGGGAGCCTTTGTGCCACCACAGGTCAAGGACTTGAACATCATGTCAACTTGGTTCCTAACTTTTGTGATTATGAGTTTGCGCTTGAGAAAAAGGCCAGTTTGATGTTTCATGTTTTGGTCTTGCAGATGGCTATGTCATTTGGAGGTGTGGTTTGGCATGCAATCAGTAAGTACTCGTACATGTTCCAAGGCCGTGGATTCTGCGGCCTTGGCTCAAGCCTGCACGTGGACGACAGGTCTGGCGTGAGGTAAAAAGGGGCGTGGGCGGGGCGGCATCCGGGCCGGGCCATAGGCGTTCGTGTTGGTGCGCCGTCGCCTGCTCTTCTGATACCTCGTTGGTCTTTGTGTTCATTTGTGGTCTTGCTCTGCAACCTGTACTACTTCAACCACACCATCAAGCATTACTTCAATCTTCCTCTTCCTCTTGGTCACCTGCGTGGGTTTCCCTGTGCTTTGGGGCTAAGGGCATTGTTTTAAGGGTGGGTTTCTTGTGTCGAGAAGCCCGGTTTTTCCCCCTTTTGGGAACTTGGGTAACGGGGTTTCCCAATTTTCTCCAGGTTATCAGCCGTAGGCCTCGGCCTACGCTGGTGACCGGGCTACTTGTCGTGGCCCAATGGAGTCATCGAGGTCTCCGATGACGAGTTTGCAGGATGAGGACGGGGCGGGGGTTGCCTTGCCGGCCCCCCGCCCCTCAACGGAGCTGGACTTCTTGGACGAGCCTTCCACTGGAGACAGGTCCGGGGGATTCGAAGATCCTGTGGAGTCTGCATCAGGTGCGATCGACGAGGAGTGGATCCTACGCCAGATGGTGCACGGGGCTGCTTCGAATGCTGGGGTTGGGGGTCATGAGGGTTTGGTGGATTGCGTGAGTCATGATGGGTTGGTTGATGCTCTTGGTGAATTGAGAGAGAGTCATGACGGGCATGCAAGAGATTCAGTACTGGGACTTCTGGATGATCCCATTGAGAATCCGACTCTTGTCGAGTCGAGACGTGAGCTTCTGGACGACCCCATTGAGGGCCCGACCGCTGCCAGGTCGGGCGGACGCGGATTTGAGGTGTCAGTGCATGAGGAGTTGGCCAGGGGATCTATGTCGAATCCCCCTGGCAGAGCTGTGGGTCATGTGGATGGAGGCCACGTGGACGACCCCATTGAGACGGTGTGGGATGACCGAGATCCCCTGGGGGAGGTGTCTCTGCCGGACGCCTCTTCACAGATGGCAGGACGATAGTTTTCACCGAGTTGGAGCGGCTTTCCAGTGACTGGATCTACTGGCGGTGCATCGCTGGACGTGTACTCCATTGACTGGGGATCTATTCCGTCGAGTTTTAGAGGGATGGAACTGCTCGGGACTTCCACTTCCAGGAGGGATCATGTCGAGACCTCGCTGGGGGAAGTGCGGGAGATTTTAGGACGGTGATGCAGGAGACCAGTCCATGGCGACTGGGCCCACTGACCTGGAGATCTTCGGCAGGCCGCCCTTCGGACTTGACGAGGTGTCAGTACCGAGCCACTCTGGTGTCTTGTCTCTGTTGGACAGGCCGGATGGTGAGGGAGCGTTGCATGTTGGTGCCAACTCTGTAGGTGAACCAACGGCCCACAGGTCCCTGGCGGACTGGCCGCGCTTTGCAGTTCCTCATGACGGAGCCTGAGGCCACTGGGGAGGGAGCGTCAGGCGAAGCATCGGGAGAATGTGACCGGTTTGGGCCTGGGGACACGGGAGTGCATGAGCGCGAGATTGACTTGCAAACAGTGGTTGTGCGCACCAGCAGCGGTTTTAACGCAACAGAAACGAGTTTTAAACGAGGCACGAATTTGCCTGGTGGAAGAGGGGCGTCAGAAGGCGCTAGGCCCAGAGATGACACTGGCGCCACCTCAACCGGAGAAGCGAGAGCTCAGGGTGAGCCAAGCGTGAGAGGGGCGTCAGAAGGCGCTAGGCCCAGGGATGGTACTGGCGCCGCCTCAACAGGAAGTGTGAGAGGCCGAGAAGAGAATGGTGTGGAGGGAGCCAATCGGCCCCGCGAACTGAAAAGGAGAGCAGAGTCCGTGCCTTGAGCCGGATCTGGGAGTGGTGCCATGTCTGATGGAGGGTACTGTTGGTGCTCCAGAGGGCACACACGGAACTCTTGGGGCTGCCCTTGGCGGCGGGCCCGGTACTCAATACAGTCTGGTCTGCCCTCAGGTTCTGGGCCTTTTCGTCCCATGTCGGGAGATCGGGCGCAGCAGGAGCAGTCTGGAGGTCCTCTGCCGGGACTTGCTTTCACATAGGGACGCCGGAGTTCTTCTCCGTCCACACACCAGTGACTGAGGGAGGCTGTGCTGGCATGCCGCCCGCAGCTGAGCCTCTCCCAGAGATCCCGCCGTTTCCAAAGTTCAAGCTTAAGCCGGGTGAACAGGCTGTCAATGTCGACGACCTGTTCCGGAGGCATCTTTAGGAGTTGGAGCAGCAGGATGACGACAGGCTCATGGCGGCCGTCGAACAGCGCAGCAGGCAGCGTGCAGGAGGAGAAAAGTCTGGCCCTTCTGATGAGCCTTCCACTGTCCCGGCCGACCCCTGTCAGGTTGCCGCGGCGGTGTTTTTCTTTGCATAGCTCATCTCTGACAGCCCCATGCTACTGAACCCGGAGGAGAAAGGGAACGACTCGGATGCTATTCCGGCTGCGCAGGTTTTCAGAACTCCCAGCGAGATCCCAGAGGCCAACATCGACAGTGAGCATCACTAAGACATGGCCGGACGTTCTCGACGGAGTGGATGTTCCCATAGCCTCGTCTTCCGAGGCTGCGTCAGGTCCTCGTCATGTCCCCCGTCGGGGGAGAGACTTCGCAGGTCGCGGGAGCTACAGAAGACGGAGATCGACTCTGACGGCGACAGTTGTTGGCGCTTCCCCCAGTCAGGGAAGTCAGTCCCAAGGTGAGCATGGAAGTGGCCAAGCTGGGGGTGCGTCTGCCGCGCGACCCATGCAGGACTCCGCAGTGCAGACGGAGCTCACCAGTGGGGACATCTCCACAATCCATCAGCTCATCGGGAAGCTCTCCGGCCGGATTGATGGGCTTGAAGCCCAGCTTCGAGGTACTGTGCTGGGCATTGATGAGGTTGAGAAGAAAGCTCATGCCCGTGTTGATGTGGCTGAGGCCAGTGCCAAGAAAGCCTTGCAGGAGAGATCCAACGCAATTGTGAAGGGAACCAAAGCATGCATCGACGACAGCTGCCAAATGCTGCCCCTGCCACACAAACACACGCCCAAGAGCACGAAGTACTGCGCCTGCCACGATTCCAACACCTGCATCTCCAAAGTGCTGCGCCTGCCACGCGAATTGGAAACAAACACACGCCCAAGAGCACGAAGTACTGCGCCTGCCACGATTTCAGCACCTGCATCTCCAAAGTGCTGCGCCTGCCACGCGAATTGGGGGTCCCCAACCGCGCGCTCGACAACATCCCAGCCTTTTAGACAGCTGCCAAATGCTGCCCCTGCCACACAAACACACGCCCAAGAGCACGAAGTACTGCGCCTGCCACGATTTCAACACCTGCATCTCCAAAGTGCTGCGCCTGCCACGCGAATTGGGGGTCCCCAACCGCGCGCTCGACAACATCCCGGCCCTTTAGACAGCTGCCAAATGCTGCCCCCTGTGTGTGAGCGAGTGTGTGTGAGTGAGTGTGTGTGAGCGAGTGTGCCGTCGGATGGATCGCTCGCGCGGAGGCGTGCGTCCCCACCCAGTTGATGTGGTGAAATAGTATGGTCCCAAAGCACAGTGTTGTAAGGACACAAGATTCCTCGGGGCGTCCGTGCACTCGTTAAAGATCGGATACCTTTTATGCCACCGGCTGAGAGTCCATGGTGGGTAGTCTGTTGGCCGCTGAGGCCTTGAGCCAAACGGCGTCGGCCGTTTGGGCTTAAACTAATTGGGACACATGAACCTGGCCTTAACAAAGCAAAAGCTCCTTTTTGGGGCCCAAACAAGAAATCCAAAAGAGAACGACACGCCTACCCTCAGAACCTATATGCCGTATGGATCACGGTCAAGGGATTCTCAGCATCCCCCACGGCAAACGGAGGTTCATCCTCGGGTTGTCGCTCCAAACAGAAAACCCTTGGCCTCGGTTCCCCCATGTCACGAACTCCTAGGCATCATCCCTGCGGAAGCAAGCATTTCGCTCCGGCGTAGGCATCAAGTCCAGGCGGATATTGTACATTCCCCAGGCGATTAAAATTGACTGGCATGTTAGGCACCAGCTAGTAGGGATGAGCAGTAGCTTACCCATTCCCGAACTTAAAAGTTCTCGGCTGATACTATCCGGCTTCGCCAGTACATGCAGTACATCCTACCTGGCCCCTAGCTGGCTTTCACGAAACTCAGGCTCCGCAATCTAAGCAAAAATTCACTCCGAACAGGCACACCTATGGGTCGGCCGGGATTGAGCATTCACCAAGTGGGAGCGGGCCCAGCAAGGATCCTGCCAAACTCGCATTGCCTCGGTGGTAGGGAGCGGGCCCTACACGCCTCGGCTCACTCCATCCGAACTCCACGATGCCCTTGCCGTCGATGTTGTGTCATCATCTACCAGCCACTGGTTACATAGCCAGGGCCAGTCTGCGCGCCTTCATCCTGAAGCGCTCCACGAGCTTTGCTGCTTCGACTTGCTTGGGAGCAACGATACCTTCAGGTATCTCAATCCCGTTCTGGACACACCACACAACGAGAAGCATGTCGGCATCCTTCTTCACGTCAGTCGTCACAATGTGAGCCACAGGGAAGTAGCTTGCCAGGCTAACAGTCTGCAACCACCCAGGGGTGAAGGCGACGTAGGGCATGCCGTAAGCGATACGGAGTATCCTCATGATTGCTCCGACCACTGTTCGTTGGTCTGCACCTCCGTCTCTTTTGAACACGTCCCTGCTAATGTGGTAGTTCATAGCCACTCTCCACAGCTTGTAAGTGTGGTAGTACCCTGACAGCTTCTGAAGGAGGTACCTCGCATTCTTCTCCACGTCGCCCTCAAAGTTCCGCCAGTGTGCATTGACATACTCGCGAGCGGTGTCGATGTCGGGAGGAAGAGGTACTCCATCAGGTCCACGCGGAGTGACAGGCCATTCGTATTTTGCGGCATAGGGCTTGGCGCTTGGATGATCAATGTATTCCTGCGGGTCCCTATCCGCGAGAGATTCAAACAACCTCCACTTGCGGAAGAGGTGGTATGCAAGGAAGTAGGCAACGTAGCTTCCTGGCTCCTCTCCGTTCAGGCACGTTGCGGGTGGCAGCGCCATGAGGTCATCGAAAGTGAGTGTGACCGGCACTTCATCATCACCGTCAGGTTGTGGTGCCTCGTACTCGTTGTCCGTTGCGTCCTCGTTGTCGGCGGCAAAGTACGTTTGGTCCCCAGACGCCTGAGCACCGGAGGCCTTAACTTCTTCCTCCTCGTCCATGTCCTCCTCCTTCGACTCCTCCTCCTTGGACTCGGTGTTCATGGCTTTCTCCTTGGCCTTCTTTGCCTCTTCGGGCATCTTCTCCTCCGTCTTGGCCTCAGGAACCTCGTCGCCGTCGTCAACGATCTCTTCGATGAACTTCCCGACGGAAAGCAGCCGGCCCTTGCAATTGACGCACAAGGTGAGGAAGGCGGGGATCAGAGTTACACGTGCCGGGCATACCCTGCAGAGGTGATCTTCCCAGTCACATCCATCGTCAATGAAGATTCGACCGAGCTCCTTCCTGATGTCGAGAACGTACTCGTTGATCAGCAAAACTTCCATCTCTCTTTCGGCCTTCTTGAGACCTTCCAGGAGCGTCGCGACATGCTGCGCCTGACCGTTCGCCTTGGAGACCTTGTCCAAGAAAGTCTCCACGTTCTGGATGAACTGCTGGTGACCGTCGGGAGCAGTGGAGAATCGGAATCCAAGGCATATCTCGTTGACCACATGTCTGGAAAACACGCAAACTGGATTCTCAACCGCCATGTTCCGCTTCCCACGAACGATCCACATCCCTTCGACCTCCGAAAAGTGTAAAGGGTAGCCGCAGATCACCGTCCCGTTCTCCGTGAGTCCACAGTCGTACTTCACGAGTGTGAGTGCGGGCACGTAGACGACAAGCAAGTGGTCACAGTCAGGAATCCAAGTGGTGGTGGAGTAGTTTCCGGCACTCCACGGCGGTAGGATCCCAAACTTCAGCAGTCTGACCTCTCCATGGTGATCTGTTTCCATGGTAAGCCCGCTGTCCACAATGTCCTGAATCCGAGTTGCAGGGCAGACGTAGTAGGCGCCACCAAAACGTGCAGCAAAGCTAGGGTCGAGCTTCACTGCGAGAGCATGGGACCGGGAGAAGGGAGTGTATGCCTTGCGAAAGTTCGCACGGATGACCCATGGCCGAATCCACCCCTGATGCTTTCCCAGCACCTCATTGATCTCCTGCCACTATCAGCCTTGAGCAAAGACGCCAAGTGCTCCTGTGTCCTCGCAATCATTCCATGTCCCCATCGGTACCTAGCACCAAGGACCTGGAAGTGCACCTTCTCCATTGCACATTCAAGCTGGTAGTTGAGGACCTCCATGAGAAGTCTCCAAGCCCTCCATGTGCATCCATCATGGTTGAAGATGACTTGGTTGCGCAGCACATCATCAATGTTAACCCAACCTCCCTCATCACAGGAAAACTCGCCATTCTTAGTTCCAGCCAACTGCCGCAGCCCATAGGAAAGGCGCTTCGACATCTCGGTGATCTGGCGGGGTGTCATGACCCTTGTCGTCCTGTCAGCATCGAAGTTTGAGTCCTGAAAGTAGCCGTAGCACATCTCAGTTGGGTTGACCGGCTCAAGCTCCGCGAAGTTCGGGAGACCAGCGCAGGCACTCATGTAGCCCGGATACCAGTTTCCATGGCGATCTCGCCCAGCATACTTCGAGGTTTCCCGGCTAGGAATCTGAAAGACATCAGGCACTCGAATGCTCCTCACACCCGTGGTAAGCTCCAGGTGGTTGACGC
The DNA here is from genome assembly GCA_963377175.1 of Effrenium voratum. Taxonomy (NCBI): domain Eukaryota; class Dinophyceae; order Suessiales; family Symbiodiniaceae; genus Effrenium; species Effrenium voratum. Next base: position 69,911 of record CAUJNA010000274.1, read on the forward strand.
CCTCTAGCAGCTCGCCCTTGATGTGGTACATTCCGCCCTCAGCCAAGCAAGCCAGGTCCTCCAAAGAGATGGGCTTCTCGTACATCTTCGCCACGAACCTTGACCCCGATGACCAAAATCCTTTGGGATCTTGTACTGGTCAGAGGCGTCCTTGGGCGACTCTTCAGTCTTTTGCCTCTTCTGTTGATGATGCTGCTGCTCCTCCTGACCTCTAACGTTGGAAAGGATCCATTCGATCTTCTCCTGGTACTCTTTCTTCTTCTCCTCCTCTTCGCATTCCTCGGCGTGGTGGCCCTTGCGCTGGCAGCATAGGCAGATTCTCCTCCTCTTGGCTTCCTTGATGCCGTTGTCGAAGATCTCTAGAACGATGTTCCTATCATCCTTCTCATTCCTGCCTTTGCGCCTCGCCCTCTCTTCTGCCTTCTCCTTCTTGCCGGCCGCCTTCTGCCTCATCGTCGCGAAGTAGTCCGACATCCGTTCGAAGCCCATATCACTGGCCTCGCGAGCGTACTCTGCCTGTTCCTCCGTGCAGTTTCCAATCCAATCCTCAGGATCGTCATCCCCCATTTCTGCTTCCTCTTCAGGATCAGGCTCGTACCGCTCGAAGTCAGAGTTGTCGTCGTAGCGGCCTCCGTAGTCTCCAGGGAACTCAGAACCAGAGCTCGGTACGTCCTGCTCTTCCTCGTACTCTTCCTGGGCTCTTCGGTAGGCTTCACGCCGTTCTTCACGTCGATGTCCGCTGGTTGCACTCGAGGTGGGAGCGGGCCCAGCACTCGGTGCATTGGCGGAAGCAGAGGCAGATCCGGAGGCGGGAGCGGGCCCAGTCCTCCTTCTCTTCTCCTCCATAGCAGCCATGACCTTGACGGACACGGGATGAGCATAGACCATCTTCTCCACCCTCTTCATCTCAGAAGCTACCTTCGGTGTTGGTTCCATAGGCCATGCAGGGGGAGGTCTCCTCTTGTTGTTCACTATCTCGGGACCGACAGTTCCGGAGTTCGCGAAGTTGATCATGGAGATCTCGAGTCCACGCTTGTAGCTGTAGATCTTCCCCCATTGAGGCAGCACAGTCTCGAAGTGTTGCAGGACTTCGAAGAATCCAAGCAGCATCTCAAAGCCGTCACCAAGCAGCTCTGCGTTGAGGCTAGAGAACAACTCTCCCAAGACAGTCGTACTCAAAAGTGACCTCCACCAACCAGCATAGCAGACGTTGCCATAGTCCATTCCAATCCGAAAGAAGGTCTTAATCTCTTTAGTCTCGTGGACCTTGCACCGGAACTCCTCCACAACCAGTTGCTTTCCTCTCCTAGAGCTACCAAAGAACCCTTCGAAAGACTCCTGGTCCATCGTGATGTAGCCCAAGTGCGAGAGCGGCTTCGCCACGTTTGTCCTGAAGAAGGTCTTAATGATGTCCACGATGAGGTCGGGGAATTTCTTGCCAATGGAGAACTTGGCCATGTCAACGATCCCGCACATCTCAACGAACAACCTCAAGATCTCATTCTTCTTGACACTCGATGTAGTGTAGCCGTGGAAGTCAGCTTGGCTGTTGGCCGCGCAGTTGATGCACGACTCCGGTCGGTCCTTGTTGACTCTGTCCATTTGTTGTTCGACACCACCAGACTTGCAATTCTCGCAGAACATCCCACTTGCCAGCTGGCTTGACTCGAGCCAAGACTTGTCCTCTTCGTCTGAGGTAGACAGCTTTGCAGTTGCCGAGGAAAAGGTTCTCTCCTTCTCGTCCTCGCGAAGGCCGGAGCTCTGTGGTGGTGGGTCGTACTTGTAAAAGCGCTTCTGGTCGCTTCCAGGCGGGACATTGAATCTCACCTCCTCTTCAGCGACGCATCCCTCCACGATGGAGCTCATCTGCACCTTGGACAGTTGGAGATATGCCAGTTGCCAGTTGCTGAGAAGGAATCAGCATCCTGTCAAGAATGGCGTAGGCTAGCCTTGCAGGTGTAGTTTGCGTCACACTGCGACGCGATTGCGTCCCAGTGGTACTGCACATCAGTGACGAGAAACCCCTTTTCCCTGCACATGTTCGCAAACTTCTTGGAATACATGCCCAGGTCGCCCGTTGCCCCATGAAAGGCAGCATTGTGGTTGACATAGACAGAGACCAGGCTGTGGGTGGTCGCGGCCAACGTCTTCAGCTTTGCATCCAGGCTGGACCAAACAATCCCGTCCTTGACGATCCACTTGTTGGCTCTTCCATCAATGCAATGCAGCATCGACACCACCAAATGTACTGCGTAAGACTTCATCTTAGCATCAGCCTGCATGACGTTGATGATATGTTGGATTCTCTGCAGCAGCCCTACGTCTCCTTTGTCGGGTTTTGTTGTGTGTTGTCACGGGGTTCGGAGAACTCCTGCACACTTCCCCACCCGAGGTCGCTCATCAGCTGGATCCCGGCAAGGTAGACCTTGCCCTGGTTCGACTTGCCCCTGAGAGGCCAATCCAACATCAAGACGCAGCCCATCTTTCGTGCAGCAATGTCGATCATCTGCGGTGGATCCATGCAGTCGCATAGGTGATCAGGGGCTTGGATCTTCGCCGCAAGCTTGAGCTTCATTGGCTCATTGTCCAAGTTGTCTGCGGCCCTCACCAGTGCTTTCAACTGACGTGCTCCAGGATGAAACTCACACTCCAGAAGCGAAGTCTGTTGGCAAAGGTAAGCATTTTGCTTCAGCCACGCCGCATTGTCGCTCTTGCCGTATGACTTGGTGATCTGCATGTACTTTTTTGGCTCATGCCAGGCAAGCAAGCACGTGGTTACCTTCCGCAGATACTTCTCCCAGTGATTCACCTCCCCTTCTCGATCGGCACTGGAAACAAGATCTTGTAGGGTAGGAAAGTCCATGAGCTGGCGTACCTCACCACGTCACCGCGGACCAGATTCCCGTTGATCCCTTTTCTCTGCCAACGCTCGACTGCACTCCTTGCAGGTAGTTCTGCCATTTTCCATCTGTTGTCCGGCTTGCCACCCGAGATCATGAACAAGGCCTTCATCTCATCATTGCCGAAGTCGATGTCCTCGTTCTCCTCATCGCTGCTGATCTCGACGCCGGGTGCTGTGCCTCGACCACCATCTGGAGCGGGAGCGGGCCCACCTACCAGAGGAGGCCGAGTGAGCACTCCGCGGCATTGGCTTGGGTGCCGGTCTCGTCCTGTAGGACTCGAAAGGTGGAGGTTCTTTCCATTCTGCCCCATGCTGAATGTACCATTTTGGAAGACCGTGAGCACCGAAGTTCTCGTCCAGCTCGGGGAGTCTGTCCGGAGCCTTGAACACGCCGCAATACTTGTTCGCGTTCCAAGGGGGTACTCGGTCATTCCATTTCTCCAACTCCTCGCACCAATCTCGTCTCAACTTCTTCTCATTCCTAGCGTGGATGGAGTGGGGCGCATTTGCAGCGAAGACATAGTTGCAAACTCCCATTCCTCTTTTGAATGCATTCCACATCTCGAAACCACAAGGAAACATCTTCAGGAACTCCATGAGGTTCGACTTGATCCTGTCCATCTCTGGCAGTGTCTCTCCAAACAGCGGACCAACACACTCAATGAAGGTGTCATCCCTGATGTCGAAGACCTCAGCCAGTCGGAAGAACATGTAGTGGATCTCGGCCGTGCAAAACATGATGGTTGCCTCCTTCGCATTCAGGTCCTCTATCCCGTGCCCCTTCATCCAGAGTCTGAGCAGCCAGACCATGTCCGTCTTGTTGTCCAGGTACTTGGTCCTCCTCAGTGTGAACAGCAAGATCTTGTAACACATCATGAGGGCTCGTTCCATATCGAAGAGCAATGCACGGTTCTTCCCAATGTCATCTTGAGTGTAGCGTTTGGGGTTGCCAAAGGAGACACCAACCACGCCTCTTTTCCACTCAGGGAACCTGAAAACGTCGCTCCAAATCCTGTCCACGCTCTCCCCAATCCGCGCATTCTCTCTGAAAATGTCGCTGGTGCTCATGGGCCCCCTTGTCCAGCGGTTAGTCGAAGCGGGCTCGTCTCTGCCCTCGGGACCCGGAAAAGGTCCTCTGGCGCGCGATGCTCTCATCTTCGACATCACCACAAGGTCAAAGGTGTCCTCATTGGTCACGTTGATGGCGTTCCTATCGTGGATTGCGTGGCCGTTCTCTATCAGCCTCCAGACTTCCCCCAGACCGTTGATCACTGGCGTGGAAAGCAAATGCTTCGAGATGACATTCATGTCGCATCCCTCCACCACCTGATTGCCGATGGTCATCTCACCAATGGTCGTCGCCATCGCCCTCATGAATCTGCAGCCCTTCTTGATGAAGTGGAAATACTTCATCTTTCGATTTTTCTCGCTCATGTAGGGAAGGAGCGGTTTCGCGGAGAAGTTCATGCCGTCATTGTCACCATGACAGGCGGCTCCCTCGTGAGTGAAGGCAGCAGGGATCACTAGCAGCGCTGGCAGGCCCATGTGGACCCACTGCTTTGCAGCTTCCAACGAACCTGCGCCCTCAGCTATTCTCGGCAAGATCAATGTCGTTCTGGTGAGTTCTTGTATCTGTGTGGTCACCCTTCTGGCCACATCCTTGAAGCTCGGGCAGAAGAAGACGCTTTCCCGAATCGCGGTAGCCATCCCTCTCCTCGGTGCTAGCGGATCAGGTAGTCCTAGGCAAGATTCCCAGTTGAGAGTCCGGGCGTAACTGGCCCGGAAATGAGCCAGCCAAGCCTCAACGAGCTCTCTGCGTGGCTCGCCTCGTGCAGTCGGGTGCTCTGCGCTCGGGAGAGGGGAGCGGGCCCCAACACCCTCGCGCGTCCAGCACTCAGCGACAGTCGGGTGCCCAGCACTCGGGTGAGGAGAACGGGCTCCAGCACCCTCGTGCGTCTGGCACTCACCGACGGATCCTCTTGTAGACGATGAAGTCGCGCCTAGAGGTAGTCGCCGATCGAAGAAGACTCTTCTTCGTCTGCAGCACAAAGCAGGCTTACCATCAGGGTCTTTACCATTCATTCGAGCCAAAAATCGTCGAACTACAGTTCCGACAATCATGGAAGTGTACAACTGCGTGTCACTTGTCTCACAACCAGCACAAGGAGCATGTTCATGGTCTTTACTGCACTTTTTGGAAAGGGAATCCCCATCTTGATGTTCCAAGAAACAATTCTCCACGGCTTCTTGATTGGCAACCTCTTTCCACCTTTGGCATGCTTCTGCTTGAGTCCGTACCGACATCCATCAAAGTCATGAACGACGCCACAGTCTGACAGCTCTTCTCAACACGCCGGTCGTTCCAGTAGTCACAACCACGAGGCAACTCAAACAAGACCGCGGCACCAAGCGAAATGGCATGTTCCTTGCTCTCTTCAAAGCCTTGTTCCAACTCTAGCCCATGACGACCCTCCGGTGCAAGGACCAGCAAAGAACATCAGGTCATCCTTTTTGTTGATGCAGCTCCTGACCATGGACTGTCCGTACTCAGTCGTCAGGTCATCATCAACGGTCACTGTCACCACTTGCAAGTCGTAACGCGGCGCAATCACTGTGAACCAGTTTTGTGGCTCTGAACACGCCAATACGATCGTTGGCGAGAGATGGTTAACACCGTATAGCTTGATGGACACATTCCACCCAGGCGCCAACATCATCAACTCTTTTCCAAACAACGATCCGTCATGCTTCAACAACTGCAAGGCAATCCGTCCCTCAGAGGCCATATGAATTTGCGCCTCAATCATCATCGGGACGAAGGGTTTGCTCATGGACGTGGGAAGGAACTCCTTGATCCCTTTCCCTTTCACCCAGGCATCATCGCATTTCCCTTTGTCACGACAGACATGTGCGGCACGCATGAACCTCTTCAAGCGACGTATCGACTCAGAGTCAATGGAGTCAACTCTTCGTTTCTGAATCCTCCATTCACGCAACGACTCAACCAGTTGGATCAGCTTCAAGTTCAACGGACCATGCTCAACATCATCAGCAGGCTCACAGCAATCAGCATCCGACACATGCTTGACCATGACCGCGGCGGATATACCCTTTGAGCTACTTTCTTTGACAGGATGAAACTGCCAAACAGCTCGCTGAATCCACTCTCCGATCCTGGTCATGCCTAGAGAAGGCTCAACACGGTCTTCAACCTTTCGCCACAAACCGTTCTTCAGAAACCAAGTCGACCGCAACCATCGGGTGTTGATGTCACTATAGGCCGGCCCAGGTGGGCGAGACCGCATCAATCTAGGCCCTTTGGCAACGACGATGGGATCATGACCTTCATGCTCATGCAGACCTTCCTTGGACGAAAGCCCCTTCCAATACAAATCCGGTGGCATCACAGGCACGGAAGTGTACGGGAAAGTTGGTACCCCATCCACAGCTCCAGCCGAAGACTGGTATTCCTCATTGACGGGATCACAACTTGGCTTCAGTGCAGCAAGCGTGTCAGCGTCTTGCAACATCCAAGGTTCCATCAAGTTGATCAGCAAACAAGCATGTTTCCACTTGCGAGGATCCGTAAATGCCTTGGTGTATATGTCGGCTGCCATTTTGTCGGTCAGCTCGTACGCCAAGTACACGTAGTTGAGGTTGAAGATCTCATGGATCCAAGCAATACTCACCCCATGAATGCGTCCTAAATGTCTCATGGTCGGGTTCTTGCCCGTCCGGACGACAGCGATCATCGCTTTGTTGTCCTCGTAGAACACAAACTTGGGCACTTTCTTCAACACTTTCTCCAAAATCGTCAACGCAGGGATTCCAAGGGTCCTCAAAGCGGCATCACTGGCAACAATCTCGGCCTCAGGGGTCGAGTGAGACGTACATCCTTGCCTTTTAGATCCCCCAGCGAGTGGGAACCGCGTGTGATTTCCTTGGATGTTCATGTGCATTCCCGTTGTCGACCTCACCGACTCTTCACACCCACAAAAGTCCGCATCTGAGTAGACCGCAAGGTGCAAGTCAGCAAGTGAGTCACCCACCCAACCAATCATTCTCATGCTTTTGGTGTGATGGATGTAACACATCAGGTGATGGAGACGTTTGTCATCCTCCACCGTCCATTTCGAAACGTTTCTCGCCAGGAGATTAACCTGACGAAGCAAGTCAAATCTGGCAATCCGTGCCCCGTAGAGGACTTTCATGAGTACACTAGCGGCATGGGGGGCCAGCTGACCACGAATCAGCTCCGGCTGCGCACCACCGGCGCCTTCTCCCCGTGGAAGGGGATGGAGCTCTCCAAGTTCACTCAAGGTCTTGTTCCATCGCTCCTTCGGAATGGGGTTTTGGCATCTACACCACACACATTCAATCCAATCACCCTTGCCGCACGGTGCTCTGGACGGATGGTGTTCGGGTTGCTCAAGCAGCCCAGGCGTCGCCACTCGACGTTTCCCGCTACTTCGAGGTAACGGTCAACACATGAGCTCAAAAAGTGCTCCATCTCATAGGTCACAGTCGCGACTCTGTGCCCATCGGCAAGCTTGGTCTCCCCTTTTATCTGGTTACAACCAAGGTACATGCCCAACTCAGTTCCGGGCTCAATGTTGATTTCCTTCCGGAGAAGGCCCCACCCACGCTTCAAGTTCTTCTTGGGTCCAGCCAATTTAAAGTCGTCGACATAGATCACAAGGAACAACTGAAGCTCTTCATGCACGTAGACAGAAGGCCACTCCTCCCCCAGCGGGGTGAAGCCAACTTTCTTGACGCCCTCGTCGCAGTGCTGCTCCCAGAACGTTCCCGAATCAGGGTGTCCATAAAGAGCTTTCAACAGTCTTACGACAGGTCTCCGATACATGGACCAGTCCAATTCAGGAGGAAGAGCCTCCGGTGGTAATTCGATCCAGCACGGAATTCCGCGGAGCCAAGCCTGCACGTAGGCCTGTATGGCGTCCGCAATCTGCGCATCCCAACCGGCCAAGCAACCAAGAAAGTCAGCCCACCGCGAAGCTTCAAACGTGGCCGGGGAATTTCCCAGGTCCTGAAACATTGCGGCTTCAAAGCTCTGATTCTTGATTTGATTGCCAAGCACAACGGCTCTCCCTTTGAACTTTCTTTTGGGATCGCCCTCAGCCAGCTGAGAACTCTTTTCAACACAAATGCCATGCGCCCTTGCAATCTGGATTTCCTCGCCTTTCTCCTTTGCCTCGCGAATCACATCATCCAACTCGCGAACTGAAGATAAGTCCAAAGACATCCTGAGCAAACAACCCATCCCACTCCTTTCGCATGGAACCCAAAGCCTTATGGTTGGTCAACATTTCTTTCCTTCCCACAGGTCTGGCCACAAGCGAGTAGAACGAATTGATGAGCCGCTGCGCATCTGTGACATGCAGCTTCTCACGGCGCTCTTGTTTCTCTTTCTCGCAAGGTATGCAAGGCATGGCCGGAACAGTCCCCATGGTCGTAGAGTCTGATCCCTCGTTGGGCTGGCTCTTGAAAGACTCACAAGCAACATGTTCCTCCCATTCGTTCCAAAACTCTGCCCCAGAGGGCAAATTCATTCGGTTTTCAGGTGGCTTAGCAGGCGCAGCCTGCCCAATCAGCTTTCTGATCATCGCTGTGAATGCCCGTCCTTGGGAGTCATCTTTGATGCCCTCAGGGTCATATCTCCAAGCATAAATCACAGCAACATAGGGCAAGGCATGCTCAAGCTTGACACTCTGTTCACTTTCACCTAATTCCCATCTTGAGTCCATTCTCAGCACACTACCACTAGCCGGATCAATCACAATTCTCACCCGTTGAGTCAACGACAGCGGAGTACCAATCCTGGGACCTCGAATGGTCTTGGGACTAACTGCCATTGGAACTTCCAGTCATCACCTCCCCATCTCTCTTTCAGCATCATCCTGATCCGTTTGTTGTTGGGGGCCGAGGGCAACCTCGCGATACCTGGAGCGGCATCCTTGAAGTCGTCGTCTCCTCGCTTCCCCTTCGGATCTGGACCTTTAGGTTCAGTGGACTTGTCCTCCTTCAGCAGTCGACCATAAGTCTGCCATTCTTTGGGAATGAAATGCGAAGGCCTGGTACTTCCTTTGATGATCTTGTAGCCATCTTTGCCAACGTAGTAGATCCTCCCTCTAGTGTCCAGTTTCACTCTGTTGTCATAGTCGTCTCGGTAGATGACGCCATCACTTGCTCGCCCTCTGGAAACGTGGGGTAGACTGGCAACCTCTTCTCTTTCCAGCCTAGCCTCTTCCGCCTCCGATGGTCTGCTCGAGGATGAAGGCTCGTCAGCACCGCCCCCCGTCCTGGGAGCGGGCCCAGGAACGGGGTGACTTCTTTTCCTTGGCTTTGTTCTTTGGACTGGCATCACAGGGAGCGGGCCCACGTGACGCTTTGTCCTCAGGATTTGCTGTCGAATTTCGCCAGTCTCCTTTGGGTTAGCTTCGGCGGGAGCGGGCCCAACCTCAGCATCACCCTCGGGGTTTGTCGGCTGACTCTCCTCGCCTCCTCGCTGGTTTGGTTCACCATCTTCATCATCGTCACGAAGGAATGGAGCCGCAAGATCCTCTTCAAGCTCTTCAGCCTCAAGGTTTCTTCTGACAACACCCTGGTCATCTCCATCACCAGCATCACCGTCATCATCATCATCATCATCATCATCATGAGCTGGTTCTGGGTCTTCGTCAGGAACATCGCCATCTTCATTGGCTCGTCGTGCTCTCTCGAGTCCTTCAATCGTGTCGTTCATCTTGTCATACTTCGGCTTGGCTGGGAACTCGATAGGCTCCATGACAATCCTCTTGGTACTCGCAATCTTGAAGGCACCTTTCCTGTCCTCACGTTCAGGTTTGCATTGGCAAAGTCCTCGATAGCCCATGCAAGATACCTCCTCGACCACTTCAAGCCTACCTTGACTTCATCTCCCGCAAAGATGCCAGTCTCGCCCTTCGGGTCGAACTTGCCCTTCACGTCTCTCAGCCTCGCCTCGCTTGGTTTGAACTGAACCTTTGCGCCAAATGGTATTCTCTCACCACTGAAGTGCTCCCCGTGCATCCTGAACCAAGCACTTGATCCGTCCACCATCTCGGTGTTCATGAGGTGGCAGAGTGCAACTATGCCATACTTCCAGTAACACGGTGGCAGTCCAGCTTCAAGAAGACACGTAATCGTCTGGTCGACAATGAACATGTTCGTCCTCTCAGCGATGGAGTTGTTCTGAGGCTTTCCCGGTAGCGACCGGTCATGGGGAATCTTCAGGTTCTCGCATGCCTCAATGAACCCTGGCGCATCATCTGAGTAAGCCTGCTTGATCTTCCTCCTGCCCATGAAGTGCTTAAGGAATACGATCACCTTGTCGGATCCCCTGGAGGCTGAGGGATAGGCCATGATCATGCCCGTGTAGACGTGCCTCACGATCAGCGCATGCTTCTCTTTCGTATTCGTTGTAGCTGACAGTGTCACCCAGTCAAAGGTGATGAGATCACCGAAGACTCTCACTTCTCTCTGAAAAGCTCCACTGTGTGACCTGAAGTGTCGCATCTTTCCTTTCACACATGACTTGCCGGTTCTCAGTCGGGAATGAAGGAATGCAGCAATGGCAAGCTATGGGCAACCCAGGAGTGGCTCCAATTTTTTGGAAAGCAACCAGCCAGCGTGGCTGTTGACACGCAGGTACTGCTCCGAGTTGTTGCTCCGAGTTTGCAGAGATGCGTTTACAACGCCAGCCATGTAGTCTTTGTAGAAAAATGATGCCCTGGCATCAAAATGGCCGTGAGTCAAAAGGTATATGTTGTTGTCTGGTAAAGGTACCTTTCTCACGTTTTAAGTTTTTGGAGTCTCAGAGCTGGCAAGGGTTCAACTTAGCGTTGTAGGGCGTGAGTGCGTGTGACAACGGTAACTCCCCCTACGAAACCACACCAAACTCGATGTTTTTGTCTGGTAAAGGTACCTTTCTCACGTTTTAAGGTTTTTGAGTCTCAGAGCTGGCAAGGGTTCAACTTAGCGTTGTAGGGCGTGAGTGCGTGTGACAACGGTAACTCACCAAACCCCCTACGAAACCACACCAAGCTCGCTGCAACATTCACATGCTCCCATTGCTCTGTCTCAGTTTTAAGAAGTCCGATTTCCGGTTATGAAAACCACCCATGTTTTGCAGCACCAGCCACCAGCCATGCTCATCAGAAAACAAGCCCTGCCGCCAAACTGGTGGTGGTTTGACTGAGGCAGGGGGGGGCAGGGCGGGACAAAAATTGATGCCGTCATCAAAAGATACAACCGTTTTGACTAGGCCGGATTTTTAGTGTTGGGCAAAGTGATCAGTGATCTGTGGCCGCATGCCTTCACAACGTAACCCCGGCTCAATAGAGCCCAGTGATACTCAACGTCAGCAAGCAAGCAAGCATGCCTGTGGACAGAGCCTTCTACAAAACCCATGGCCCTTGCACCAAGCTGATTCTAGTTTGAAAAGGTGAGGGGTTTACCTCGGAAGTGGCAAGCAGTCTTTGAATCTCAGATCTGGCAAAGGTTCACACATCCACTTAGTGTTGTAGTTTTTTTTGTGTGTGTGTGTGTTTTGACCGCAGCTACTCATTTCAGCCCGTCACGACGAAATGCTCGAGGATTCAGGTGCCTGGAGCGCCATCATCCAGTAGGTCTGCAGACCATGCAAGGGCAAGGCTTGCTGCCATCTCATGTTTCTTGACCTAAATTGACCACACAAGGCGTGGGATGTTCGTTTCCCTGGTTCTTACTGCTTCAGTTGGGCAAGCCCCCAAACAGTTCCCCTCTAGAAACTGACAGATGGCGCAGTTCCGCAAATCAATGACAGCCGTTCACACCATGCGTGTGTGCGTGTGCGTGGGCGTGCGCGTGTGCGTGTGCAAGTGCGTGTGCGTGTGCGTGTGCGTGTGCTACTCATTTCAGCCCGTCACGACGACATGCTCGAGGATTCAGGTGCCTGGAGCGCCGCCATCCAGCATGTCTGCAGACCATGCAAGGGCAAGGTCTGCTGGCACCTCACTAGGTTAACCACAAGGCATAAGCTGTTTGTTTCCCTGGTTCTTACTGTTCAGTTGACCAAGTTTCTGTTGTGTTATTGATTGCCACTGTTGTGCCGAATGAGGCGCCCCTTTAAGTTTTCAAACGACTGCCGAATGAGGCACAAACTCGCCGAATGAGGCGCCCCTTTAAGTTTTCAAACGACTGCCGAATGAGGCACAAACTCGCCGAATGAGGCGCCCCTTTAAGTTTTCAAACGACTGCCGAATGAGGCACAAACTCGCCGAATGAGGCGCCCCGTTAAGTTGTCAAACGACTGCCGAATGAGGCACAAACTCGCCGAATGAGGCGCCCCTTTAAGTTTTCATGCGTTGAACGACTGCCCAATGAAGGGGATGGGATGAAAACATGCCATATTATCCAGCACTTTATTAGTGGCTTCAATTCATGGCCACTTAGTGCAACATTGAGTGTCAGGGGCCTAAGTGGCTGTTTTATTTGTTTCAGGTCCTGGGGCGCAGAGTGCTCGCACTGCTCAAGTTGCTGAAAGTTCAATCCGGCTCAACACACGCAATTTCTCATAAATGTGAAATGCGTGTCCTTTGAGTGTCATTTCAGGGCCGCCATGCAGAGGTCACTTGGCGCCTGAAGAGGTCACAATGTGAGACATGCGGCCGTGTCGGCTATTTAATTTCAGAATGCGACACGCAGCCCCTTCCAACTCCCTGACTGGATCTTTACTGCGTTTTTGCATGTTTGGCCAATGGGTTCCGGTTCCTCAGTCATTGAAATTCAAAGTCCAGCAAAAAAACATTCATTTGGAAGCTCTATAAACAAGTTGACAGTCGCCTCATTCGGCGTGCGCAAGTTTTTCGCGAACCCCGGAAAGCCGTCCTTGGAGCTCCCGACCTCAATCCAAACCTGGGCAGCATGCATACACGAGCACGCACATGACAAGCATCTGATGCCTTGCAAACTTAAACCCTCTCCCTGGAAGATCATGAAAGTGGGATGCATCTGAATCACCGACACTGAGGACCCAGATCTTTCTGGTCGGGGGCTCAGACTTGCGCAACAGATTGGAAATCTGCCGCGTGAGGCAGGGCAGCCGAAGGAGGCCCCCCCATCAACACAATGCCTGGCAATTCCTGTGTTTTTACCACAGCCCGCCGAATGAGGCAGGGCATTGCCGAACGGCCAACTTAAACGGCACATGCTCAAGATGATGGCAAAACCAGGCGTCCCTGCAAATCGTGTCGTCCCTGCCAGTGTTCATGACATCGACCTGCCGCAGCCGACGCTTGAGAAAAAAACAATTGACAGGAAGTCTGTGTTGCGCATTCAGGAACGGCAACTTCATTCAGCAGCTCTGCTTCAATGCTGCAGCCCTAGCTTGGGTCCGGACATGCCTGCGTGTTTGTGCGTACGTGTGTCAGAGAGAAAGAGAGAGTGCGCATCATGGCTTCGATCTAAACGCCGAGCTGGCCGGGCTCAAGCAGGAACTCGTGTGGGGGTCCAATGGCGGAGTGGGATCACCTGGAGGATGGGAGTACTGGCGGCCTTGGCAGGAAGATGCAAATCAACTGGTCGCCCACTGCGGGCTGTGCGACGCGTGGGTTGACCAGCAGCACCGGACGTCCAAAAAACACATGGAGAAACGGGACAAGTTCAGGAAGCGGTGGATACCAATGGTCATCCCGGACGAGTATAAGAAGTACAACCCGCCGCCCCCGCCGCCCCAGCCGCCCCAGACCACCCCTGCGCCAGTGCGAAGTGGAGGACCACCAGTGGGAGGAGGGCTGCCCAACCCCAGTAAGTTCCCGCCCCTAAAATAGTAATATGGGAGTTCTGTGAAGTAAATTATTTTTCATAACAACATACCAAATCACAATAAAACTTATTTTTCAGAAAATAATAAATTCATTTTTTTACTTCCTTGAAATACTCCCAGCCTTATTCATTATTTGATAATTCATTAACCTCATTCATTTTATCATTTGTTGAACCTCTTCCGCTTTTTTCTTTAAGTCTTTTTTCTCTTCCTTGAACCATATGCTTTTAAGTCCTAAATTATCATTACCTTATTCATTTTTTCTAAATTTTAACGAAGACAAAAAATAATATACCTAAATATACTTAAACGTTTTTCCTCTTTCTCTAGGTTTCAACGAAGAATAAAAACGACAATAGGAAATATATTAGGTTGTTTAAGTGATTAAGGTATTGTTTCAGGGCGTGTCACTGCTAATAGAATATAGGGTTTTATCTTAAATTATAATCATAACATGTAATGACATAAATGTTATAATCATAATGTGGTTTTAATCTTGTTCTAGTTCATTATCAAATTTATCAGGAACAAAATGAAATGAAGCATCACATGAACAAATCTGTGTTAATTCACGAAGGGCATATTTTTTAGAAAGCTCATGGTCGCCATAGGCTTCTGACGATATACCACTTTTCAAACATGTAACAATAGTTTCGCCCGGGTCATCATAATCACTATGATGCACGATAATAGAACACTCTTGTGTTTTAATTCTTTGCTGTTTAAATTGTTTCATAATATACACTATATAACTTATATTTCTTTAAGTCTATTTTTCAAGAAATAATGTTTTAATATAATTATAACATATAAGGCTGTTAAATGTTATAATCATACTATACTTTTAATAACTCGTGTCTCAAAATGCCCTGTCATAATATTCAATATCTCTCCTTTTCATTCGGTCTCCTTTTCCTGAATATCTTAACCTCATCTTCTGCATTTAAGGCGTCAGGCTGATTTTCATCAGGGGTAATGCTGATTTTTATCAGGGGTAATGCTGATTTTTATCAGGGGTAATGCTGATTTTTATCAGGGGGAATGCTGATTTTTATCAGGGGGGTATCAAATCCAGTGATATCACATTGAAATTCAAATCACGAGCAATTTTGCTAAAATAATTCTAATAAGTTCTTGTTATTAGATTTATTTAGGTTTTAATTATATCACATTATTGAATATTTACCATCATTACCCTTTACAATCTTGTAAAATTCTAATGTTTGTTGCTTCGGTTGTTTGACTTTGCCATCATTCAACATCTCGCAGTATCTCTTTTGCTTGGTTTCATAAGAACCAGTGGGACGTCCAATTTGGCGCGATTCAAATATCTTATCAATCTTCTTTTTCTCTTCATCAATATTTTCAACTGGTTTAAAATTCAGTTTCTCATCAATAGATTTAATCATATCAGTCAAAATTTTAATATTCTTATTAACAACTACAAGTTTTTTCATTAAATCATTCATTGTTAAAGTTTCACTTTCAGACATTTCTATATAAAAATATTTAGATATTTTATTATTTATAAATTTATATATTTATTTATAAAGTTCAATTGCGTTAAAACTGCATCACCTTAACTTTCACCTCTACCCCAACTAATCTCATAATCATGCTCATCGGCTATTCCTGTGGTTTCGTCTTGGTTCTTCTTCATCTCTACATGTTTATCTTTCTTAGTTATTTTAAAGCTACAACAGATAAACCATTTACATTTAACCCCTTTCTTTGACATATCAACTTCATTAGGTATTTTAACTTTTGATTTACAACATGGGCATTCAACTTCTCTAAATTCTTCCTTTTTAACAGTCTTTCTATTCCGAGTTATTACTTTATTGGATGCTGTTGCTGTTGTTTGTATTATCTCGTTGCCCTTTGCTATTTCTTCTATTTTCTGCATAATACTTTCTTCAATCTTTCTTGACTGAGACATGTATATATTATTGCTTTACTTTATAAAATTTCAATATTTCTAATATATATTTTATACATTCTAAAAGAAAGAAAATATCAATTATTTTATTATTTTTAGTTTCTATTTTGTTCTCTAACTCCTCGATCTCTTCGATCCATTCTATATAATTATCATAATAATCTTTTTTCATATAAATAATAAGATAAATTATTTTTTCATTTCTTTTATTCTTTTCTTATAAAGTTTTTTTCATTGTATTGTCTCTATTCCATCTTTCTTTTACTATTTTCTGATGATGTTTAGCAGTTAGATGTTTAATAACATCTTTTTCATCATAAGTTTTACCACAACTGCAATGTACTAATACCATATTAAATAATAAGATAAATTAATAAAATTAATCTTATTATTTCATTATGAAAACTGTACGTGTTTAGAATATTAGAAGCACAGCGAACTAGGGCACTCATCTCCTTTGGGGTCAAGAAATGAATTCAAAACTAATTATCTTCAATGCTTATGAATGAAGTTGATGAACATCTGTACCATCATGTTATTCACCACCACACATAACATAACGATAGTTCACACAATATTAATAACAAATTATTTTTTAAATAATTATTTTGTAATTTTTATATATGTTGTATATTGATATTATAAAAAACAACATAGCAAATAACAACTATACATGTGAATGTGGTATGGATGTAAGCACCAAGAATAAAGAGATTCGTGAAGCTAATGATTTAAATCATTTGTTTTATATGCGAGATGATATCAAAAAGACTGTTAGACGAATACCGTGAAATTATTGAATATGAAGATGAATATTTGGAAAAGTATTGTATGAATATTGAACTTGATTATACTGATAGCAAAAGAGGAGATTATGTTGATTATGATGAATTTCTTAAAATACAAGAAAATGTACCAATCCCGGAAAATATGAATATAGTAGATGAAGAAGATTTAAAGTTTTTGTATGATTATAGAGATGAATTAGAATATTATGAGAACCGTATAAAGGATATAACTAAATAATATTATTTTATCAATAATATTAAATATCATTTAATATTTTTCTAAATGAATTTAATATTATTTATCTTATGTCAAAACATAATTCGCCACCAAAAATAGAACCAATAAACGTTAGACAATTTGAATTTAAGCAACCAACCTATGATAAAGCAGATAAACTACCATTTCGTAGTATTATTTGTAGTTCATCACAAGGTGGTAAAGGTATATTAATTCAAAATTTAGTGTTAAAAATATACCGTTCCTGCTTTGAACGTATATATATCGTCTCTCCAACGGCAACGATTGATGAAGCATATAGAGAAATAATTAAATATGTAGAAACTGAATTAAAAGTAGATAATAACAAGGAACAATATTTATTTGATGAATATAATCCAGACGCGCTACAAAATATAATTGACACACAACATAAAATAATAGATTATCAAAAGAAAATGGGAATGAAGAAACTATTTAGTTGCTTATTGATTATTGATGATTTTGCAGAAGATAGAACATTTATGAGATACAGTAAAATTTTACATGGTTTATATACTAAATCAAGACACTTCGGTTTGTCAGTAATAACAGCGGTTCAAAAATATAACAGTCTCGCTCCAATAGTTAGGTTAAATACAAGCAGTTTATATATTTTCAAATTAAAGAATATGAGTGAGGTGGATACCTTTGTCAAGAACAATCAGCATTAGTTGATAAACAAACATTAATGAACATATATCAGATGGCGGTTAATGACCAGCCTTTTAGTTTTTTATTTGTTAAACTTCGTGAGAGTGATGTGAATAAAATATTTATGGTTCGTTTCGAAAAAGAAATACACATTACAAATAAGTAATTTAAAATATGAAATGTATGTATATTTAATATGAGATTATGTAGATGTGGAGGATATTATAGAATAGGTTATTATAATGTTCATCGTAAATCGTGGATACACCAATTTTATAAGTCAAGAGGACGACCAATAACAGAAGAAGAAATATTATTATTTTTTAATAGTATTAATATAAATGATGGTTATGACTCTGATGTATCAACTGATGTGCCGGAAAATTAATAATATTAAACATATTAATATTATTAATTTTAAAACAAACTCATATTGCAAAGATCTATACGTGGCAATGTATAAATCATTTTATTAGATTTTTCTTTCTCAATTTTAATTAATTTTTCATTTAATTGTTTAATGGCTTTCAACTGTAATTTATCAATATTGCTAAGATCAAGAGCTTCTATATCAATTTCATTTATTTTATTAATGCTTGAAGTTTCAACACTACTATTTGAATTACCCATTATATTATTTACTTAGATTTTAATTTAAATACTTCTAATTCTAAATCTGCAACTCTTTTAATTAACTTTTGTAATGCATCTAATGTTATAACTCGTATTTTTCATAACTAAGATTTAAATATTCTCCATTCGTATTAACTACATCATATTTATCAGGGACTGTTGTTTGAAGTTGTTGTGCAAGATATCCTATTTCTGTTTTAGTGTTTCCTTTCTTAATAAATGTTTTAACTTTTATATGTTTAACAATATTAATAGCATTTTCAATTACATCTTCTATATTTGTTTTTAGTCTTTCATCGGATGGCAATGTAAAACCATTATAACTTACAAAATTTGTAGTATTTAATTCTAAATATTTAACTCCATTAATATAAGAATTTATCACACTTCCACTAATGGCTTCTAATTTCAATTCTGGTGTTGTTCTATTTCTTATATAATCAGTATATAATCCATTAGCAGTATTTACTAAAATATCTTTTGAATTTAATGTATTTTCAAAAAATGTTTCAGAATAAACATTAACAGCAGTTTTAGAAGCAGTTAAAATTCTATCTGCATTAGTAGCAACATCACCAGCAACAAGTCTAAAACCCCCAGCAGTAGAAGTGTGGACGATATCCATTGTATTCCATGCAGCATTATTTTGAATTTCTACATTATCAATACTTAATTTATTTGTAGCACCAATAATAACATTTTCACAAGTTAAAGCCCCTCCTGTTATTGTTATAGGGCCATAAAAATAACTAGGTTTCAACACACTAAAATTATCCCAAGACATAGTAGCAACATTAATATCTGTATCTGTGCCTTCCAACCCACAGTCAAAGCTTATAATACCATAATCTTTTGAAGTGTTTGTAATTTCTAAATTTTGAACAACTAAAGGATTTTCATAATAACTAATAATCCCACTTCCAATTTTAATATTATTAGCAGTGTTAATATTTAAATGGGCATTAACATTAACAGTTCCACCACTATAATCATCAATGGTATTTGTCTGTAAAGTTCCTTGGCATTCCATGTTTTTATAAACAAATATTTTTGTATTATTGCCGTCAATCATCATATAAGCATTAGAAGCAATTGAAGGGTCTGAACCTATATGAAATGTAATTTGATTATTATCCATTAAATATAAACTGCTTGTAGCAACTAATGTATATTTTCTAATCCATGCACTACTATTAAAATTTATATATGAACCATTATTAATATTTAATATTTTATTAGTTCCACTCATAGTAATATTACCTGTCATAACAGTGTCAATAAACTGACTAACCCCACCAACAGATAAAAAGTATCCTATAACTGGTGCCCTACCAATACCAACTCTAGCATTTGAAGTTGTTCCTATTCTTACACGTGCATCGCTTGTATTTTGTAAAACCATTTCACTGCCATTAACTGGATTACCTGCATCCATGCAATTAAAATTTCTGTTTCTAAACTCCCAAGCTCCTTGACTGTCCATAATTCTTATTGTAGGATTTCCATCACCTGAAGCCCTAATAATATCTGTTCCTGTTAATGGGACATTAATATCACCTCCTAATGTAATATTACCGTTAAATGTTAAATCTGATGCTATGGCTTGAGCAACTGCTGTTAATTTGTCTACTTGTTGACTTATTGAAACATCTTGAGAATTATTAACTGTAATTATTGAGTTTATTGTATTTGTATTACCTGCTATTAAGGCATCTAATCCTGCACTTTGTAAAACATACCTAGCATCAGAACCAGTAATATTTAATATTGATGAATTTGTAAAAGAACCTATAACTTCTAAATTACTTGTTATTGTTGTGTTCTGCTTAAGCAGAACTTTATCACTTTTAAACTCTGCACCAGCATTTATTACAACGTCGCCTAAGCCTCGTACATTAATACATAATGGTTCTCCTAATTGAGTTCCATAATTATAAACATCATAATAATTATTCCACATCTCATGATAGTATAACCAATTTCCGAACTGAGCTATTTTAAAAGTTGTGTTATTTGGTATAATTTGAACTAATGTATTTTCTAAAACAGATGTTTCAGTTTTATTATAATATAAACTACTATCAAATACTTCCATATTATTAATTAAATAAGTATTTGATGAAACATTATTAAATAATGTTGTTGATGTAGCATTTAAATTTCCTATTAAAAATGTATTTGAAGAAATAAAATTATAGTTATTATTAATTTTATCAGTATTAGAGTTAACAATAGTAATAGTTGAATGTATAGTTAATTCATGCGATGCAATATTATTTAAACTTGTTGTTATTGTAATATTTTGATTAATATTTTCATTAAATAAAGTTGTAGACGTTGCTGTAATATTAACAATATCATTATAATTATCATTAATTTTATTATTAATAGGAACTAATAAGGCATCAGTTTCACTTGTTGAATATGCGTTTATAAATCCTCCTACATCATTTTGTAATACGTAAATATTGTCTAAATTTAAAATACTATTACCACTAATGCGACTATAACTATTTGCTACATAATCTACTGACTTGAAAAGTATTTTACTCATAAGTTAATATAATTAATTATAGAAATTAATTATATTAATTTTGATTGTTAATGTATTCTTGATGTTTTTTAGTTTTCACATGTTTTGCCTTGTCGCCTCGTTTAATGACACTACCGCATACACATTCAATTGTTTGTGCCTTTCTTTGTGAAATAGCATCTTTTTTGTCTTCATAATAGATTTTCTTTTGTTCGCTGATACGCTCTCTATTTTTTATATTATAATTATGCTTACGTTCTTTAATGTGGTCTTTGTTGTCTTGTTGGTATTCTTTGACTGTTCTGCATTCAATTCTGGCATTTCATGTTCCAAACTCCCTAATCAGCTCCCCTTCTCTTTTTCTTAACTGTTCTATAGTTTCACACGCACATTCTTCAAGAAGTTCTATATACAAGTTTTCTACTCCAAGTTCCCGCATCTTTGCATACAACTTTATTTTTTCAAACCTTACATTATTCAAATTGTTCCTATGCTTAACCATTCGTTTTGATAATGGTTGAGTTGTTGAACCTATATAAATATCATCATCAATATTATTTCTAATACAATATACTTTACCATGTTGATAGTTCCTCTCCATACTTACTACTACTTACTATAAAATAATATTTCTTTATATTATTTTATATTAATATTTTTAATTAATCATAAAATGTTACTGAATTAGATCTGATTTCTAAAATACATTCATATTGCATTAAAATATACATCCGATCTGGCATTCTGTGTTGGTCATATAATGTGCTACCTTCTAATGGTTTGATCTTGATTACCATATTTGAATTATTTTTTAAATTCATACCTGTATAGTTGGCACTTTCAAGTTTTTGTAAATTAAATCCAAATTGAAATCCACAATATTTATAATCATCTGGTCTAACAAGTAAAGGTGTTTCCGAACAATGCATTAAATGAACATAGGCTTCTCTAATTCCTTGAATTTCTTGAGTTGGAATAACTTGATTACCAACAATTAATGAAGCAGATAAATCAAATTCGGGATCATAAGCGCCGTCAGAATATGTAGAAGAAGCCG
The DNA here is from genome assembly GCA_963377175.1 of Effrenium voratum. Classification (NCBI taxonomy): domain Eukaryota; class Dinophyceae; order Suessiales; family Symbiodiniaceae; genus Effrenium; species Effrenium voratum. The sequence goes on from CAUJNA010000274.1 coordinate 91,516, forward strand.
CTAAAGGATGATATAGAGTGTTATATTCCTTAAGTAGCGCTTCATTAAAACCCTTATATAATGTCGCTGGTGTTACACCAGCATCTGAATAAACAGTTGTTGTTTTAGAAAAAGAAATAAATAATTTATTTAATTTACTTACATTTCTTACAATTGTTGTAAAAATTTCTGTTGTTGGAGATACTGTTTGTTCTTGCATTGTTTCAGTTTCAAATGTAATCGGTAACGAACCAGTTTCTAGAATTTTTGCATATTCAGCATACAAGCTATCATCCAAGGAATAAACTAGACCCTTAAATAATGGTTTTTCTATTTGCCAGTTGGTGGATGAATTTGTAGCCGTAAATGTTCTACCAGTAGGTCCTCCTGTGCTAATAACAGGCAGTGTAGCATCATTGACCATATAAATCTCAACAGTTATAGGACAGTATGATAAAGGTATCCAGTTTTCACATGTTTTAAAGCATTTTAAATTTAAATAATAAAATATATTAGCGGATTTTTGAGCGGGAATACCCTTTTATTATCAGCGTTTACTACGCGGTCAACTAACTTTGGTGTTGTAGAGGTTGCATCAACAGTAACACTCAAAAATCTATCATCGTGGTTCATATAACTATTTCCAAAGCCCATGTTTTCATCCTTTCGTTTCTCATCACTTGTTTTTAAATAATCCTTCATAACATCTGCTCGTGCAGAAGAATTCAAGTCACCAACAACAACATCACCCATTAATACACGAAGTCTACTAAAAAATGCCGATGGTTCAATTGCCCTTAATTCCTGAGCACCAGATCCATTATTTTTTAAAGTAAATCCAAATAATAAAGAGGGTAGGGATAACCATTGATTAGGTGTCCTTTGAGTGTCATTTCAGGGCCGCCATGCAGAGGTCACTTGGCGCCTGAAGAGGTCACAATGTGAGACATGCGGCCGTGTCGGCTATTTAATTTCAGAATGCGACACGCAGCCCCTTCCAACTCCCTGACTGGATCTTTACTGCGTTTTTGCATGTTTGGCCAATGGGTTCCGGTTCCTCAGTCATTGAAATTCAAAGTCCAGCAAAAAAACATTCATTTGGAAGCTCTATAAACAAGTTGACAGTCGCCTCATTCGGCGTGCGCAAGTTTTTCGCGAACCCCGGAAAGCCGTCCTTGGAGCTCCCGACCTCAATCCAAACCTGGGCAGCATGCATACACGAGCACGCACATGACAAGCATCTGATGCCTTGCAAACTTAAACCCTCTCCCTGGAAGATCATGAAAGTGGGATGCATCTGAATCACCGACACTGAGGACCCAGATCTTTCTGGTCGGGGGCTCAGACTTGCGCAAAAGATTGGAAATCTGCCGCATGAGGCAGGGCAGCCGAAGGAGGCCCCCCCATCAACACAATGCCTGGCAATTCCTGTGTTTTTACCACAGCCCGCCGAATGAGGCAGGGCATTGCCGAACGGCCAACTTAAACGGCACATGCTCAAGATGATGGCAAAACCAGGCGTCCCTGCAAATCGTGTCGTCCCTGCCAGTGTTCATGACATCGACCTGCCGCAGCCGACGCTTGAGAAAAAAACAATTGACAGGAAGTCTGTGTTGCGCATTCAGGAACGGCAACTTCATTCAGCAGCTCTGCTTCAATGCTGCAGCCCTAGCTTGGGTCCGGACATGCCTGCGTGTTTGTGCGTACGTGTGTCAGAGAGAAAGAGAGAGTGCGCATCATGGCTTCGATCTAAACGCCGAGCTGGCCGGGCTCAAGCAGGAACTCGTGTGGGGGTCCAATGGCGGAGTGGGATCACCTGGAGGATGGGAGTACTGGCGGCCTTGGCAGGAAGATGCAAATCAACTGGTCGCCCACTGCGGGCTGTGCGACGCGTGGGTTGACCAGCAGCACCGGACGTCCAAAAAACACATGGAGAAACGGGACAAGTTCAGGAAGCGGTGGATACCAATGGTCATCCCGGACGAGTATAAGAAGTACAACCCGCCGCCCCCGCCGCCCCAGCCGCCCCAGACCACCCCTGCGCCAGTGCGAAGTGGAGGACCACCAGTGGGAGGAGGGCTGCCCAACCCCAGTAAGTTCCCGCCCCTAAAATAGTAATATGGGAGTTCTGTGAAGTAAATTATTTTTCATAACAACATACCAAATCACAATAAAACTTATTTTTCAGAAAATAATAAATTCATTTTTTTACTTCCTTGAAATACTCCCAGCCTTTTTCATTATTTGATAATTCATTAACCTCATTCATTTTATCATTTGTTGAACCTCTTCCGCTTTTTTCTTTAAGTCTTTTTTCTCTTCCTTGAACCATATGCTTTTAAGTCCTAAATTATCATTACCTTATTCATTTTTCTAAATTTTAACGAAGACAAAAAATAATATACTTAAATATACTTAAACGTTTTTCCTCTTTCTCTAGGTTTCAACGAAGAATAAAAACGACAATAGGAAATATATTAGGTTGTTTAAGTGATTAAGGTATTGTTTCAGGGCGTGTCACTGCTAATAGAATATAGGGTTTTATCTTAAATTATAATCATAACATGTAATGACATAAATGTTATAATCATAATGTGGTTTTAATCTTGTTCTAGTTCATTATCAAATTTATCAGGAACAAAATGAAATGAAGCATCACATGAACAAATCTGTGTTAATTCACGAAGGGCATATTTTTTAGAAAGCTCATGGTCGCCATAGGCTTCTGACGATATACCACTTTTCAAACATGTAACAATAGTTTCGCCCGGGTCATCATAATCACTATGATGCACGATAATAGAACACTCTTGTGTTTTAATTCTTTGCTGTTTAAATTGTTTCATAATATACACTATATAACTTATATTTCTTTAAGTCTATTTTTCAAGAAATAATGTTTTAATATAATTATAACATATAAGGCTGTTAAATGTTATAATCATACTATACTTTTAATAACTCGTGTCTCAAAATGCCCTGTCATAATATTCAATATCTCTCCTTTTCATTCGGTCTCCTTTTCCTGAATATCTTAACCTCATCTTCTGCATTTAAGGCGTCAGGCTGATTTTCATCAGGGGTAATGCTGATTTTTATCAGGGGTAATGCTGATTTTTATCAGGGGTAATGCTGATTTTTATCAGGGGGAATGCTGATTTTTATCAGGGGGGTATCAAATCCAGTGATATCACATTGAAATTCAAATCACGAGCAATTTTGCTAAAATAATTCTAATAAGTTCTTGTTATTAGATTTATTTAGGTTTTAATTATATCACATTATTGAATATTTACCATCATTACCCTTTACAATCTTGTAAAATTCTAATGTTTGTTGCTTCGGTTGTTTGACTTTGCCATCATTCAACATCTCGCAGTATCTCTTTTGCTTGGTTTCATAAGAACCAGTGGGACGTCCAATTTGGCGCGATTCAAATATCTTATCAATCTTCTTTTTCTCTTCATCAATATTTTCAACTGGTTTAAAATTCAGTTTCTCATCAATAGATTTAATCATATCAGTCAAAATTTTAATATTCTTATTAACAACTACAAGTTTTTTCATTAAATCATTCATTGTTAAAGTTTCACTTTCAGACATTTCTATATATAAATATTTAGATATTTTATTATTTATAAATTTATATATTTATTTATAAAGTTCAATTGCGTTAAAACTGCATCACCTTAACTTTCACCTCTACCCCAACTAATCTCATAATCATGCTCATCGGCTATTCCTGTGCTTTCGTCTTGGTTCTTCTTCATCTCTACATGTTTATCTTTCTTAGTTATTTTAAAGCTACAACAGTTAAACCATTTACATTTAACCCCTTTCTTTGATATATCAACTTCATTAGGTATTTTAACTTTTGATTTACAACATGGGCATTCAACTTCTCTAAATTCTTCCTTTTTAACAGTCTTTCTATTCCGAGTTATTACTTTATTAGATGCTGTTGCTGTTGTTTGTATTATCTCGTTGCCCTTTGCTATTTCTTCTATTTTCTGCATAATACTTTCTTCAATCTTTCTTGACTGAGACATGTATATATTATTGCTTTACTTTATAAAATTTCAATATTTCTAATATATATTTTATACATTCTAAAATAAAAAAGAAAATATCAATTATTTTATTATTTTTAGTTTCTATTTTGTTCTCTAACTCCTCGATCTCTTCGATCCATTCTATATAATTATCATAATAATCTTTTTTCATATAAATAATAAGATAAATTATTTTTCATTTCTTTTATTCTTTTCTTATAAAGTTTTTTCATTGTATTGTCTCTATTCCATCTTTCTTTTACTATTTTCTGATGATGTTTAGCATTTAGATGTTTAATAACATCTTTTTCATCATAAGTTTTACCACAACTGCAATGTACTAATACCATATTAAATAATAAGATAAATGAATTAAATTAATCTTATTATTTCATTATGAAAACTGTACGTGTTTAGAATATTAGAAGCACAGCGAACTAGGGCACTCATCTCGTTTGGGGTCAAGAAATGAATTCAAAACTAATTATCTTCAATGCTTATGAATGAAGTTGATGAACATCTGTACCATCATGTTATTCACCACCACACATAACATAACGATAGTTCACACAATATTAATAACAAATTATTTTTTAAATAATTATTTTGTAATTTTTATATATGTTGTATATTGATATTATAAAAAACAACATAGCAAATAACAACTATACATGTGAATGTGGTATGGATGTAAGCACCAAGAATAAAGAGATTCATGAAGCTAATGATTTAAATCATTTGTTTTATATGCGAGATGATATTAAAAAGACTGTTAGACGAATACCGTGAAATTATTGAATATGAAGATGAATATTTGGAAAAGTATTGTATGAATATTGTACTTGGTTATACTGATAGCAAAGGAGGAGATTATGTTGATTATGATGAATTTCTTAAAATACAAGAAAATGTACCAATCCCGGAAAATATGAATATAGTAGATGAAGAAGATTTAAAGTTTTTGTATGGTTATAGAGATGAATTAGAATATTATGAGAACCGTATAAAGGATATAACTAAAGAATATTATTTTATCAATAATATTAAATATCATTTAATATTTTTCTAAATGAATTTAATATTATTTATCTTATGTCAAAACATAATTCGCCACCAAAAATAGAACCAATAAACGTTAGACAATTTGAATTTAAGCAACCAACCTATGATAAAGCAGATAAACTACCATTTCGTAGTATTATTTGTAGTTCATCACAAGGTGGTAAAGGTATATTAATTCAAAATTTAGTGTTAAAAATATACCGTTCCTGCTTTGAACGTATATATATCGTCTCTCCAACGGCAACGATTGATGAAGCATATAGAGAAATAATTAAATATGTAGAAACTGAATTAAAAGTAGATAATAACAAGGAACAATATTTATTTGATGAATATAATCCAGACGCGCTACAAAATATAATTGACACACAACATAAAATAATAGATTATCAAAAGAAAATGGGAATGAAGAAACTATTTAGTTGCTTATTGATTATTGATGATTTTGCAGAAGATAGAACATTTATGAGATACAGTAAAATTTTACATGGTTTATATACTAAATCAAGACACTTCGGTTTGTCAGTAATAACAGCGGTTCAAAAATATAACAGTCTCGCTCCAATAGTTAGGTTAAATACAAGCAGTTTATATATTTTCAAATTAAAGAATATGAGTGAGGTGGATACCTTTGTCCAAGAACAATCAGCATTAGTTGATAAACAAACATTAATGAACATATATCAGATGGCGGTTAATGACCAGCCTTTTAGTTTTTTATTTGTTAAACTTCGTGAGAGTGATGTGAATAAAATATTTATGGTTCGTTTCGAAAAAGAAATACACATTACAAATAAGTAATTTAAAATATGAAATGTATGTATATTTAATATGAGATTATGTAGATGTGGAGGATATTATAGAATAGGTTATTATAATGTTCATCGTAAATCGTGGATACACCAATTTTATAAGTCAAGAGGACGACCAATAACAGAAGAAGAAATATTATTATTTTTTAATAGTATTAATATAAATGATGGTTATGACTCTGATGTATCAACTGATGTGCCGGAAAATTAATAATATTAAACATATTAATATTATTAATTTTAAAACAAACTCATATTGCAAAGATCTATACGTGGCAATGTATAAATCATTTTATTAGATTTTTCTTTCTCAATTTTAATTAATTTTTCATTTAATTGTTTAATGGCTTTCAACTGTAATTTATCAATATTGCTAAGATCAAGAGCTTCTATATCAATTTCATTTATTTTATTAATGCTTGAAGTTTCAACACTACTATTTGAATTACCCATTATATTATTTACTTAGATTTTAATTTAAATACTTCTAATTCTAAATCTGCAACTCTTTTAATTAACTTTTGTAATGCATCTAATGTTATAACTCGTATTTTTCATAACTAAGATTTAAATATTCTCCATTCGTATTAACTACATCATATTTATCAGGGACTGTTGTTTGAAGTTGTTGTGCAAGATATCCTATTTCTGTTTTAGTGTTTCCTTTCTTAATAAATGTTTTAACTTTTATATGTTTAACAATATTAATAGTATTTTCAATTACATCTTCTATATTTGTTTTTAGTCTTTCATCGGATGGCAATGTAAAACCATTATAACTTACAAAATTTGTAGTATTTAATTCTAAATATTTAACTCCATTAATATAAGAATTTATCACACTTCCACTAATGGCTTCTAATTTCAATTCTGGTGTTGTTCTATTTCTTATATAATCAGTATATAATCCATTAGCAGTATTTACTAAAATATCTTTTGAATTTAATGTATTTTCAAAAAATGTTTCAGAATAAACATTAACAGCAGTTTTAGAAGCAGTTAAAATTCTATCTGCATTAGTAGCAACATCACCAGCAACAAGTCTAAAACCCCCAGCAGTAGAAGTGTGGACGATATCCATTGTATTCCATGCAGCATTATTTTGAATTTCTACATTATCAATACTTAATTTATTTGTAGCACCAATAATAACATTTTCACAAGTTAAAGCCCCTCCTGTTATTGTTATAGGGTCATAAAAATAACTAGGTTTCAACACACTAAAATTATCCCAAGACATAGTAGCAACATTAATATCTGTATCTGTGCCTTCCAACCCACAGTCAAAGCTTATAATACCATAATCTTTTGAAGTGTTTGTAATTTCTAAATTTTGAACAACTAAAGGATTTTCATAATAACTAATAATCCCACTTCCAATTTTAATATTATTAGCAGTGTTAATATTTAAATGGGCATTAACATTAACAGTTCCACCACTATAATCATCAATAGTATTTGTCTGTAAAGTTCCTTGGCATTCCATGTTTTTATAAACAAATATTTTTGTATTATTGCCGTCAATCATCATATAAGCATTAGAAGCAATTGAAGGGTCTGAACCTATATGAAATGTAATTTGATTATTATCCATTAAATATAAACTGCTTGTAGCAACTAATGTATATTTTCTAATCCATGCACTACTATTAAAATTTATATATGAACCATTATTAATATTTAATATTTTATTAGTTCCACTCATAGTAATATTACCTGTCATAACAGTGTCAATAAACTGACTAACCCCACCAACAGATAAAAAGTATCCTATAACTGGTGCCCTACCAATACCAACTCTAGCATTTGAAGTTGTTCCTATTCTTACACGTGCATCGCTTGTATTTTGTAAAACCATTTCACTGCCATTAACTGGATTACCTGCATCCATGCAATTAAAATTTCTGTTTCTAAACTCCCAAGCTCCTTGACTGTCCATAATTCTTATTGTAGGATTTCCATCACCTGAAGCCCTAATCATATCTGTTCCTGTTAATGGGACATTAATATCACCTCCTAATGTAATATTACCGTTAAATGTTAAATCTGATGCTATGGCTTGAGCAACTGCTGTTAATTTGTCTACTTTTTGACTTATTGAAACATCTTGAGAATTATTAGCTGTAATTATTGAGTTTATTGTATTTGTATTACCTGCTATTAAGGCATCTAATCCTGCACTTTGTAAAACATACCTAGCATCAGAACCAGTAATATTTAATATTGATGAATTTGTAAAAGAACCTATAACTTCTAAATTACTTGTTATTGTTGTGTTCTGCTTAAGCAGAACTTTATCACTTTTAAACTCTGCACCAGCATTTATTACAACGTCGCCTAAGCCTCGTACATTAATACATAATGGTTCTCCTAATTGAGTTCCATAATTATAAACATCATAATAATTATTCCACATCTCATGATAGTATAACCAATTTCCGAACTGAGCTATTTTAAAAGTTGTGTTATTTGGTATAATTTGAACTAATGTATTTTCTAAAACAGATGTTTCAGTTTTATTATAATATAAACTACTATCAAATACTTCCATATTATTAATTAAATAAGTATTTGATGAAACATTATTAAATAATGTTGTTGATGTAGCATTTAAATTTCCTATTAAAAATGTATTTGAAGAAATAAAATTATAGTTATTATTAATTTTATCAGTATTAGAGTTAACAATAGTAATAGTTGAATTTATAGTTAATTCATGCGATGCAATATTATTTAAACTTGTTGTTATTGTAATATTTTGATTAATATTTTCATTAAATAAAGTTGTAGACGTTGCTGTAATATTAACAATATCATTATAATTATCATTAATTTTATTATTAATAGGAACTAATAAGGCATCAGTTTCACTTGTTGAATATGCGTTTATAAATCCTCCTACATCATTTTGTAATACGTAAATATTGTCTAAATTTAAAATACTATTACCACTAATGCGACTATAACTATTTGCTACATAATCTACTGACTTGAAAAGTATTTTACTCATAAGTTAATATAATTAATTATAGAAATTAATTATATTAATTTTGATTGTTAATGTATTCTTGATGTTTTTTAGTTTTCACATGTTTTGCCTTGTCGCCTCGTTTAATGACACTACCGCATACACATTCAATTGTTTGTGCCTTTCTTTGTGAAATAGCATCTTTTTTGTCTTCATAATAGATTTTCTTTTGTTCGCTGATACGCTCTCTATTTTTTATATTATAATTATGCTTACGTTCTTTAATGTGGTCTTTGTTGTCTTGTTGGTATTCTTTGACTGTTCTGCATTCAATTCTGGTATTTCATGTTCCAAACTCCCTAATCAGCTCCCCTTCTCTTTTTCTTAACTGTTCTATAGTTTCACACGCACATTCTTCAAGAAGTTCTATATAAAAGTTTTCTACTCCAAGTTCCCGCATCTTTGCATACAACTTTATTTTTTCAAACCTTACATTATTCAAATTGTTCCTATGCTTAACCATTCGTTTTGATAATGGTTGAGTTGTTGAACCTATATAAATATCATCATCAATATTATTTCTAATACAATATACTTTACCATGTTGATAGTTCCTCTCCATACTTACTACTACTTACTATAAAATAATATTTCTTTATATTATTTTATATTAATATTTTTAATTAATCATAAAATGTTACTGAATTAGATCTGATTTCTAAAATACATTCATATTGCATTAAAATATACATCCGATCTGGCATTCTGTGTTGGTCATATAATGTGCTACCTTCTAATGGTTTGATCTTGATTACCATATTTGAATTATTTTTTAAATTCATACCTGTATAGTTGGCACTTTCAAGCTTTTGTAAATTAACTCCAAATTGAAATCCACAATATTTATAATCATCTGGTCTAACAAGTAAAGGTGTTTCCGAACAATGCATTAAATGAACATAGGCTTCTCTAATTCCTTGAATTTCTTGAGTTGGAATAACTTGATTACCAACAATTAATGAAGCAGATAAATCAAATTCGGGATCATAAGCGCCGTCAGAATATGTAGAAGAAGCCGCTAAAGGATGATATAGAGTGTTATATTCCTTAAGTAGCGCTTCATTAAAACCCTTATATAATGTCGCTGGTGTTACACCAGCATCTGAATAAACAGTTGTTGTTTTAGAAAAAGAAATAAATAATTTATTTAATTTACTTACATTTCTTACAATTGTTGTAAAAATTTCTGTTGTTGGAGATACTGTTTGTTCTTGCATTGTTTCAGTTTCAAATGTAATCGGTAACGAACCAGTTTCTAGAATTTTTGCATATTCAGCATACAAGCTATCATCCAAGGAATAAACTAGACCCTTAAATAATGGTTTTTCTATTTGCCAGTTGGTGGATGAATTTGTAGCCGTAAATGTTCTACCAGTAGGTCCTCCTGTGCTAATAACAGGCAGTGTAGCATCATTGACCATATAAATCTCAACAGTTATAGGACAGTATGATAAAGGTATCCAGTTTTCACATGTTTTAAAGCATTTTAAATTTAAATAATAAAATATATTAGCGGATTTTTGAGCGGGAATACCCTTTTTATTATCAGCGTTTACTACGCGGTCAACTAACTTTAGTGTTGTAGAGGTTGCATCAACAGTAACACTCAAAAATCTATCATCGTGGTTCATATAACTATTTCCAAAGCCCATGTTTTCATCCTTTCGTTTCTCATCACTTGTTTTTAAATAATCCTTCATAACATCTGCTCGTGCAGAAGAATTCAAGTCACAAACAACAACATCACCCATTAATACACGAAGTCTACTAAAAAATGCCGATGGTTCAATTGCCCTTAATTCCTGAGCACCAGATCCATTATTTTTTAAAGTAAATCCAAAAAATAAAGAGGGTAGGGATAACCATTGATTAGGTGGTCCTGTGATGTTAAATCTGATTAATGTTGATGAACCAGGTGAGTAACTAGAAACCGATGAAGGATAAAAGTTTTTACTTTCTTTAGATCGCACATAACTCCCTCCATCCTTTAATTTGAATCTTAATTTTTTTCTACAAGAACATCTTCAATATTCAGAGTTTCCATATTTATATATTTAATAATAGAAAAAATATTATCTTATTCTATTATTAAATTCATTTATTTTTTTAAAATGGCTATAATCAATTAAATTATTTTGTTTAGATTTTTTATTTAATATTTTTTGATTTATTATTAATATTATTTTCTAAATATTTATTTTCATTTTTATAATTAGCTTCATCTTCAACTATTTTTTTAATATCATCATAATTTATTTTCTTTTTAGGATTTATATTATTTTTAATATTATTCATATTACATTAACTTATATTATTTCCTTTACTGGATAAATACTTCTACTAACGTTACGACCTTGATCACCATATCCAGTAGCATAATCATGATTAACCAGAGGATTCAATGATCCAGTTCTCACTGTTACCCCTCCACGGTCTACGATCGAAATGGGATCTAAGAAACTTCTAAAATTTGTATAACTTTCGTCGTTTTTAGATTTAAATGATACAAATGGAGCTCCGTAGGTAGTTAAATTTTTAGAATGTCTATCAGGATATTTTTTTTATTAATTCTGCACCAACAGAAGATCCGAGGCTGTGTGAAATTATAGTATCAATATTATTATTATTTTCTAAAACTTTAGAAACTTCTTTATATCTATCACTAACATATTTAACTCCATTAAATGGAATACTTATATCACTAATAATATCATTAACAGCACCAGATATTGAACCTTTACCAAATGTACCACTAATATATAATTTATTACCATCAATAAAGTATCCTTTTCCATTTGTATAAGCTTTATTTAAACCTTCGCTATCACTTAAATTATTATTAGGATAAGATTTAAATAATTTATTATTATTTTCATTAATTTTATTAATAATGTTAATATATTTATTTGAATATTTTTGATGTAATGGATTATATGAATTTAATTTACCTTCTTTTATAAAATGCTTATATTTCATAATATATTATTAATTTATAAATAAAGAATCTAATTAATTAATATAAAGCCAAGGTTTAGAAAAATATATATTGACACACGTCATAGAAATTAAAATGACAGTATTAGTACATCAGATTTTGTAAAAGATTTACCAGAAGATCAAGAATGCCCACATAATACTAAATTATATGTTCATGAAGTTTCAATTCCTAATACAATTTATCCAATTACAAAAAATGTAAATAATAAATTATATTTAACTTTAGCCAGTACAACACAAGGTGGCCCAGTTTATTATTTTATTATTAATATTGATGAAGGTTCATATACTGCAGCAACATTAGCAACGGAAATAGAAACCAAATTAAATACTGCTACGAATGGCACAGGTGGAAATAATAATTATTTTACATGTTCTTATACATTAAAAACAAATTCAATAACTATATCGTTAAATTATGCAGGTTTTTTTCTGTTATTCATACAGATAAAGAATTAAAAACTAATTATGGTTTTAGTGTTACTTATGATAGAAACGATTTAATGAGTGCTAATAATGTAATAGGCAATACAATTGAAAAAATAAATTATAATGTAGATCCTTTTATTAGTGGTTTTATTAATTTACTACCTATAAAAAATATTTATTTAACTAGTGATAGTTTAACAAATGGAAATCAACTAGCGCCATATGGCACAGCTAAAGTATTAAAGAAGATACCTATAATTAATGGTTTTGGATCTGTTATATATGATAATGAACTTTTGTTTAATGATTTTAATGATGTTAGTAATCGTCATTTAAGAAGACTACAATTTAAATACGTTGATGCATTTGGGAAAACTATTGACCTACATGGATCAGATAGCTCGTTTAGTTTAACTTTTGTTAGTGAATAGAAAGTATATTTTAAATAAGATTAATAAAATAAATATTATTTTTATTAATTTTAATATTTTTTAATACAAATAATTATCTTATATTAATTATATGAATAAAAATATTCAAGTTATAGATGTAGGTAGTGAGAATAATGAATCACCTAAGGAAGTAGAAGAAACTAAACAAGAAGAACGCGAAAGCGTCGCGTTGCTACGCGAACCAATTAATAATATTGAAGATAGTAAAGAAGTAGAAATTAATAATATTATAAATGATGAAGACAATAAAGAAAATACACCGCCTGACGATAATATAGATGATAAACCAAAGAAAGAATTAAAAACAAAAACCTATACCACTGAAAAAGTTATATGTCCAAAATGTAATAGAAGTCTCACTAAATACACATTTAAATATCGTCATAATTGTAACGGACCTCCAGTTAAGAAAGAACCAGATCCTAATAAGATTATAAGAAGAAAAATAATGCATCCGGAACAAGCAAAGGAATTTGAAAATAATGTTTATAATAGAATTAAAAACGATATTCCTAAAGTTGATGAAGAAGAAATAGAAAAACGTGTTGAAGAAAGATTAAAGCAACATATAGAAAGCACAGCAAATAAAGTATTTGAAACTGCAAAAGACCGATATATTAATATGAAACAACAGAAGATGGAAAAGAAACAAGAAAGTATTAATAAATTAGTTTCAAAAATAATATAACTTATTATATATAATGCAGATTGATAAAAAACAACTACTTATGAGACGCAATGAGATTTATGATAATGTTGTAAAAAGAATTACAACACCACAAGATAAAGATAAACCACACATAAGTGATGTCATTGATAGAAAGGCAGTTTTTGACACAAACAAACCTAAAAAGAAAAAAGTATAAATCTACTGAACATTATTATTATGAAGGGGACAACAAAGCACATCAACCAAATTATACATATTTAAAACAATTACAAGAGCAATTAGAATATCAAAATGCAAAGAAAGATTATGCAGTATTTCAAAACAAAAGAAGATACATGGACGAAGCACAAGCACATTATAATGAAATCCAAAGATTGGAAAAGTTAAAATTGAGACATCACCCAGACAGCGATATAGGCAAATCATATAGAGAAACGATTAAGAAAAAGAAAGATATAATAGACCAATTAAGAAAAGATTATGATTTTGAAGGTAAAAGTAATGATTAATAAAAATTAAGTAATTAGATTATTTTATAATCTAATTAATTAATATAATAATGAGAATAGAAGATAAACAATTGAAGATGTTAAAAAGTGAGTTAAGATTGAAACCTTCTTATAATGAGTTAATCAATGAAATTACAAAAGAAGAATATAAAAGTAAGAATATTAGAGACGTATTTGATAGGAATGCATATTATTTTAGAGACAGTCCATTGGGAACTATTTATGATAATAATACTGTTGATTTAAGACAGCAACAGTTTCAAAAACTATTGGCTGAAAAGAAGCAACCAGAACTATTTGATTTAACAGTAGGTGGTACAATGGATGATTTAAGAGATAGTGCTCTTCAAACATTAGAAACTAGAATGGACGATGCGCAAGAACAACACGAACAAGAAATAGAAAGAATTACAGAACGTGTTTCACAACAGCATTTAGATGATTTGCGCCAAAGGGCAAAAAGGGCAAGAGAATTAGAAGAGGCAGAATTTCAATCTATTGTAAACTCTGAACCAGATGACTTACCACCTTTAGAACCACTTATGACGGAAGAAGAAGCAATTAGAAGAATACAAGGCGCACAGCGTGGATTGATGGAAAGAGAAAAAGAGCAAAGAAGGCAAACAATGGAAGATGCGGAAGTTTCATCAACACTTCCACCGTCACGCTCAAAAAAAACAAGCGAAACAATTGATTATAGCACAACAATAAGCAAATGGAGAAACACTTCCGAACAAGATATATTATATCAATTACATTTAAGAGGTATTGAGCTAACAGAGGAAGAGCAAGAAACATATAACACCGCACAGGGTAAAGGATAACAATCAAGACGGAGCGGTAGTTATGAATTAACAAAAAAGCAGTTTTTGGTTGCAAAGGTTGAAGACCTAATAAAAAGCGGACAATGGACAAGAAGAATCAATGATGAATTGTTAAGGAAAAGAATGGAAGACTGGAGAAAACTAAAGGGGAAAGGAAGAGTAACAAAGGATTAAAGCATAATCATTTATATAAATTAATATCAATATTAATATAAATGATTAACAAGAGTGAATTGAGAAGAAGGAAGACTTTTGAGGAAGCATTACAGGACGCGCTTTACAATAAAACAAAGAGAACTGTAATTCTAAAGAAATTCAAAAATAGTATTTCATTTCTTGGTATGATACATGAAATTGATTTAAATAATATAATTAGTAAAACCAAATATAAGTATATGAGTATTTCAAAAGAAAATAAAGCGACTCAAACAGACTTACCAGAAGATGAAGTGGTTCAAGTTGAAACAATCAAACTAACAGACGAAGATAAACTAAGTAAAGTGGAATTTGAAGCATTTAATAATGAATTGAAAAATAAGAGTGATGCAATGGTTCAAGTAGAGACTAAGAAAATGAAACCTAAGATAAACCCACCAACTAAAAATGATAACGATGATTATGATGATGATGATGATGATGATGATGAAAAAAGAAAATTGAGTCTAATTGAAATTATAGAAATTATGATAGAGCAAGGTATTAATATAGCTGACATTATAGCACACATAACATATCACACGGCATTAACCACAATACAAATTAGCAATTTGACTGGTTATATTTTAGCAAACTCATTATTTACAGCATACGACATAAGCAATGCCATAATGAATTGGATGAGTAATAATGAAGTTGAAGATGTTGAATTAAACACGTCGCCTCCTGTTAGTGTTAATAGTTCTCCACCTATTACGGTTAATAGTTCATCGTCTCATACTGTTAATAGTTCAACATCAGAAAGTCCTAGCGATATACCAATACCTACAGATAATGAAGCAGAGGAAGAAGCAAGTAGTAGTAAAGAAAAAGAAAAATCTAAATAATATATATGCAAGAAATTATACTAAGAAAAAGTAAAAATAAAAGTAAAAATACGATGCTATAATTGATGGAAAAACAATATCATTTGGTAGTAGCCCTTACAGTGATTTTACAATTCATAAGGATGAAGAACGGAAACAAAGATATATTGACCGTCATAATAAAAACGAAGACTGGACTAAATTAAATGCTGGTTCATTTTCAAGATTTCTTCTGTGGAACAAGCCTACATTAAGAGAAAGTATAAAGGACATGGAGAAAAGATTTAATATTAAAATAAAATATGGAAGATAGTAAAATGCCTTAAAGAAATAACGACTTAATAATATAAGATAAATGCCATTCTATAGCAGACACTCAGATGAAGGAAGCGATAGATTTTTAGGAGGAATACATGATGAAGATGATTATAATTTATTTATGAATATGTACTATGTTAATAGTAGTTTTATTTATGACATTGAGAGACACTATGAAACTTCAGATGCTGATGTTTTACCAAGACCAGCTGACTGTGAAGAAATAAAAGAAGATAAAAATAAACAATATCAAAAAGAATATCACAAAACATATTTTCAAGAGAAACTAAATAAACCCTATACTTGCAATATGTGTGGCAAAACATTATCGAATAGCTCAAATATCAAAAAAATGTATGAATAGCAAAATCTAGTTGGATTATATTAATTCAATTTAATATAATCCAATATTTAATATATGGCAGAATTAACTAATGAACAAATATTAAGCAATCTGTATTATGACCTTGAGTCAGGCTATGGGAGTGTGAAATCGTTATATGAACAAGCAAAGGAAAAGAGAGCAGGTGTATCATTAGAAGAAGTTAAGGCTTTTATGAAGAAACAACCAAACAAGCAAATAAAACCGTATCAGAGTTATAACAGTTTCTTAGTGCCTTATTCAAGGGCAGAATTTCAAATAGATATTATGGATATGAAAATATTTAAGAAAGAAGATGAAGAGCGATATGGGCTAGTTGTAATAGATGCTTTCAGTAAATTAGGTTTTATACATCCAATGTTTCAAAGAGATAGTCCTAATGTTTTGAAAGGATTGAAGGAAGCATTTAAAATACTGGGTGAACCAGTGGAAATTTATTCTGATGACGATGGAGCATTTAAAGCGGAAGTCAAGAAATATTTAGATGATCTAGGTATAATCCATAAGACAACGCTAACACAAGCCAATATTGTGGAAAGATATATTAGGACGATTAAAAAAGGAATAGGAGACCGAATACATTTTACTAGAGCTAAATGGACAGATATGTTAATACCAACTTTGAAGAAATATAATAACACTATACATTCATCAACCGGGATGAAACCAACTGAAGCCCACAAGGATGACAATAGAGTAAATGTAAAAGCAAACCTATTATTGAAACAGAAGAATATGAGACGTTATCCTAAATTATCCGTGGGAGATGAAGTTAAAATTTATACAAAGGGCAAAGGAAACTATACATCAAGGAAAGAGACAAATCCCAAATGGAGTGAAAGAAAATACAAAATAGAAAAGATAGAAAAAGATATGACACTTCAAACTTACTATGTATTAGAAGGATTGAGGAGACATTATTTACGGCACGAGTTGCTATTGGTTAATGAGTAATTAATTACTTCATAGAATATAAGGCTAAAAATGACTTAAAGAAATAATAATTATAATAAATATATAATCTATAATATGAATAGACATTTACCGCCAGATGAAAACACTAAAATTGTTAAGTATATCCTCAAAGAGAAAGTGGGGCATTATAAAGTAAAAGTTAGAGTTCATGATATTTTTGGTAATATGCAAGTTATAGTAGTTAGGACAAGGTCATATACCATAACAAATGAAGATGATTTAACACATGCCTTGAAACATATGAGGCCAGACATTGAAACACGAATTTTAGAAATGGCGCTTTATCAGTCTGGTTTAATTGTTGACAAAGTTTTAGAAATTCATATTATGTATAATAAATACAACCCTACACGAGCTGGAAAATATATTGATCTTCCAAAATGGATTAAATCTAAAAAAGCATGTATTAACATTCAAAATAATGATGACAAATGTTTTAAATATTCAGTTCAATGTGCTTACAATAAAATTTATGAAAAGAAGCACCCAGAATATTTTTATCATTATAAAAAAGTAGAATGTGATTTAAATTTTGATGGAATAAATTTTCCTGCTAATAATAATGATATAAATAAGTTTGAAGAAAATAATCCAAATGTTTCAATTAATGTTTTTGAAGTTGATGATGAAACAGAACAAATAATAGTTAATAGAAGATTGAAAAATAAAGATGCTAAATGTCATATTGACTTATTGAGAGTTGATGAAGGCGACGGCATTCAAAAAAAGCCACAGGGCAAAGCCATGTTAGCAGTCATTATGTTTATATTAAACACATGAGCAGACTTTTAAACAGTCAGAAGAGCAAACGTAATGGTCAAACTTATTTTTGTAAATATTGCAATAATGGATTTGGGAAAGAAGAATTACTGAATAAACATTATGAAAAAGGATGCATGGAAGTTGGAGGTCAGCAAATAGAAATGCCGAAAACTGATGAACAAGTTAAGTTTAAGCATCACTTCAAAAAGTTAAAATGCCCCTTTGTTATTTATGCTGACTTTGAATGTTTAACAGAAGAACTTGAAAAACCAGAAGAGGAAGAAGAAGTAAAAACTTATTCTTATCAAGAACATAAACCATGTGGTTTTATGTTGAATATGGTTAATTCAGTTGATGGTTCTAATTATGAATATTTATATCGTGGAAGCGATGCAGTTGATGTGTTCTGTAAAAAACTTAATGAGATAAGAGAGGACATTAAAGAGAAAATGAAGGAAAACAAAGAGATTGATATGACAGATGAAGATAAGGAAGACTTCAAAAAGGCGACTCATTGTTTTATTTGTGGGGATAAGTTTAAGAGCAGTTATAAGACTGAAAAAGAAGCAGAGAAATATAAAAAAGTTAGAGACCACTGCCATTTTACAGGTAAATATAGAGGTTGTGCTCATAGCATTTGTAATTTAAACTTTTGTCATAAGTTTTTTAAGATACCGGTATTTTTTCATAATATGAAAAACTATGATGGACATTTAATTATTCAAAATGCAGAAAAATTGAGTAATCAAAAGAAAATAGATGTAATTGCACAGAACAGCGAAAAGTTTATTAATATTGGATTTGATAGCTTGAGTATTAAGGATAGTTTCAGTTTTATATCTGCTGCTTTAGACAAATTAGTTTCAATAACAAAGTATGATAATACAGATGAAACAGATAAAAGTAAATGGGTATTGCGTGAGAACTGGCAGAACAATTTTAAATTTAGTAGTAAAAACGATATTATCAAAACTGAAAAATGTTTAGACTTATTGACAGAAAAAGGGGTTTATCCCTATGACTATATGAATTCATTTGAAAAGTTTGAAGAGGAACAGTTGCCATCAAAAAATATGTTTTATAGTCAGTTGAGTGGAGATGATATAAGTGATGACGACTACGAAAAAGCTAAATTAATATGGTCACATTTTAATATTAAAAATATGGGTGAATATCATGATTTGTATTTGAAAACTGATGTATTATTATTAACTGACATATTTGAAAACTTTAGGGAAGTTTGTATGAAAGACTACGGTTTAGACTCTGTTTATTATTATACTTTGCCTAAGATTGCTTTTGATGCTATGTTAAAATTAACAGGTGTTGAAATTGATTTAGTCTATGACCAAGAAATGTATGAAATGATTGAGAAAGGGCTACGAGGAGGAATGTGTATGGTTTCTACTAAAAAAAGTTGAAGCAAATAATAAATACATGGGAGAAGATTATGATGAAACCAAAGAAAGTAGTTATATCAATTATTTAGACGCCAATAATTTGTATGGCTTAAGCATGGTTCAAAAATTGGCGTATAGAAATTTAAAGTGGGATACAAAAATTACAGAGAATGATATTATAAATTACAAGAATGGAAACACAGGATATATATTAGAGGTTGATTTAGAATATCCGAAAGAATTGCATGATTTACATAATGATTATCCATTGGCTCCAGAAGTTATGAATGTCAAGGCTGATATGTTATCCGACAAACAAGTAGAAATATATGAATTTTTGAATAAGAAAAAACCGAAGGATGAAAAAACTAAGAAATTGATATTAAATTTAAATAACAAAGAAAAATATGTGGTTCATATTAGGACGCTTCAGTTTTATTTACAGCATGGACTAAAACTTAAGAAAATACATAGAGTTATAAAATTTGAACAGAAAGAAATATTAAAACCTTACATTGAATTCAACACAGAGAAAAGAAAGAATGCAAGAAACGATTTAGAGAAAGATATTTATAAATTAAATAATAACAGTGTCTTTGGCAAGTGTATGGAAGATAAGCGTAAATACATGGATTTTGAAATAGTGTGTGATGAAACGAAATTTATGAAATGTGTTAATAACCCAGCATTTAAACATAGTCATATTATTAATGAAAACTTGGTAGGAGTAGAAAAACAAGAAGCAAAATTGAAATTAGATAAACCTATATTTATCGGAATGAGCATTTTAGATTTAAGTAAGCAACATATGTATAGGTTTTATTATGATGTTATGAAACCTAAATACGGTGATAATATTAGAACGGTTTATACTGACACTGACAGTTTTGTATTTCATACTAAAACTAATGACATTTATGAAGACTTTAATGAAATTAAAGATGAAATGGATTTTAGTAGTTATCCTAAAGAACATAAATGCTATGATACATCTAATAAAAAAATATTGGGTAAATATAAGGATGAATGTGACGGTAAAACAATTACTAGCTTTATTGCTCTTCGTCCTAAATGCTACACATTCTTAATTTTAGGAGATAAAAAAGAATATAAGAAATGTAAAGGTGTAGCAAAAAACACGGTGAAGCGTTGTATGAGATATGACGAATATGACAGAGTATTAAAAACGAATGAAACAATACATAAATCATTTAATAGCATTAGAAGTAAAAAGCATAGAATATTTAGCATTACAACTAATAAGGTTGCTCTTAACAGTTATGAAAATAAAAAATACTGGTTAGATAGTATTCATTCTTTAGCTTACGGCAATTATAGAATAAAAGAAATGGCTTTAAAGAATTGGTAATATATGGTATATATAGGTATGAATAGGTGTGAAAACGGAAAGATTTATAAAGTAGTTGATAATGGGTATAATCTTTGTTATATTGGTTCTACTTGCGAAAAACTGAGTAAAAGAATGGAAAGACATAGAGCGAAGTATAAGCAATACTTGAAAGGTAAAAAACTAGATACAAATGTTGTTTATATCTTTAATGAATATGGAATGGAAAACTGTAAAATTGAGTTGATAGAGAATTTTCCATGTGAGAATAAAGAAGAGTTAGGAAACAGAGAAGGATATTATATAGAAAACTTGAAATGTGTCAATAAGCGTGTAGAAGGTAGAAGTAAACAAGAATACTACTTATCAAGAAAAGATTATTTCAATGAGTGTGCTAGGAATTATCATGAAGAACATAAAGAAGAAATCAGTGAAAGAAAGAAAAAATATTATGAAGAAAGAAAAGAAGAAATTACAGAAAAGAAACGAGAACAATACAAAGAAAATAAAGATAAGATTAAAGAACAGTACAAACAAAATAGAGAAGTCATATTAGAACGAACACGAGGATATTACCAAAGAGACAGAGAAAAGATTTTGGCAAGAATGAAAGAACCTATTTTATGTAAATGCGGTAAAACTGTTTGCAAGTCAGGAATAAGAAGACATGAAAGAAGTATTACTCATCAACATTATCTAACCTCATCAACAGAAGAGACAGAACATATTAATAACACTAAACAATTTGAACTTCATAAGTTAAAACCATTAATACCATAAAAAACATACTATGATTATAACATTTATGTCATTACATGTTATGATTATAATTTAAGATAAAACCCTATATTCTATTAGCAGTGACACGCCCTGAAACAATACCTTAATCACTTAAACAACCTAATATATTTCCTATTGTCGTTTTTATTCTTCGTTGAAACCTAGAGAAAGAGGAAAAACGTTTAAGTATATTTAAGTATATTATTTTAAGTCTTCGTTAAAATTTAGAAAAAATGAATAAGGTAATGATAATTTAGGACTTAAAAGCATATGGTTCAAGGAAGAGAAAAAAGACTTAAAGAAAAAAGCGAAAGAGGTTCAACAAATGATAAAATGAATGAGGTTAATGAATTATCAAGTAATGAATAAGGCTGGGAGTATTTCAAGGAAGTAAAAAATGAATTTATTATTTTCTGAAAAATAAGTTTTATTGTGATTTGGTATGTTGTTATTAAAAATAATTTACTTCACAGAACTCCCATATTACTATTTTTTCCCCTGCCCCAACGCACTACCCCTGCGCCAGTAGTGCCAAGTCGAGATGGGCAACAGCCGGCGCCAGCAGGTGGCGGGGGAGCACCGAAAGGAGGAAAAGGAACAGGACAGCCATCAACAGGAGCTGGGCAGGCCACGCCACCAGGAGGAGGAGGAGGAATTGCGCCAGTAGTGCCAAGTCGAGATGGGCAACAGCCGGCGCCAGCAGGTAGGAGGAGGAGGAGGAATTGCGCCAGTAGTGCCAAGTCGAGATGGCGGGGGAGCACCGAAAGGAGGAGGAAAAGGAAAAGGACAGCCATCAACAGGAGATGGGCAGGCCACGCCACCAGGAGGAGGAGGAGGAGGAATTGCGCCAGAAGTGCCAAGTCGAGATGGGCAACAGCCGGCGCCAGCAGATGGCGGGGGAGCACCGAAAGGAGGAGGAAAAGGAACAGGACAGCCATCAACAGGAGATGGGCAGGCCACGCCACCAGGAGGAGGAGGAGGAGGAATTGCGCCAGTAGTGCCAAGTCGGGGGCCGCCTTGACAGTCGTGGCCTGCGGGAAGAGAAGCTGCTGGCGGCCGCCGCTCCTGCCCGCATGAAGCGGCCGGCGGCGAGTCGCCACCGCTGCCGCGGCCGGCTGCGGAAGCCCTGCCGTTTTTCTTCAGGTGAGAGCGGCGCCGGGCTCGCTACCAGGACGCCTCGCGGCAGTGCCCCTGGTGCAATCGCAGCCTGCTGGCCCAGGCGATGGCTTGTGTTGGCGGCCAGCGGAGGTTGGCGTGGGCCTTGGCCTTCTTCTGGGGCAACGACAAGGAGATCTTCCGGGCGGCCCGTGCAATGGGTCATGATCTCTGGGATGGAGATGAAGAAGAACCTCCTCACTTTGCAGAGGAAATCATGGAAGAAATTGACAGCAGAGCACGTGAGGTGGAGACTCAGAGGTTGTGGAGCATGTCAGTTTTCAAGGACATCAGCGAAGAAGAAGCTCACGGACTTCCCCAGCTTACCTGTAAGTATGTATGACTGGCGCAAGATGCTTTCCTTACTGTTGATCAGCCAACACGTATGGTGGTGACAATTCCTGGCACGGGCAGGCGAGTCGAGATCCTGAAGCTATTGCCTGGCCAGCGTGTAGGAGTGGGCCGACATGGCATCTTGCCCTGTGAGCCCCACGTTGTTTGCAAAGACAGGCGACGCACATGAAGTTGAAAACAAGTAGACCTTTGAGTGAACCTGGAGATGTTTTCATGTTCCTCAAGAGACGGTTTGAGATCACTGGTGAAGGAATATTAATCACTGCTAATGAGAGATACCTAACAAAACTGCAGAGCTTAGTGAGTGAATTTCGCAATCGTGACCGCAGAGTTCCATTGCCTGCTCAGTGTTCGACGATTCCAGTTTCTCTGAGCAGCAACAGAAGGACCGTCTAGATGCTTTCAAGACTGAACTAACTATACAGGAAAGCAGTAGGGCTTCTTTTGTACATCATGATCGACAAGCCCATGATCCAATTTCGTTTGAAGAATCTGGCTTCAAAGATGTCGGCGCCAAGTGAGAGCGACTTCTCAGCATTATTGCATTTGATCGGGTTTGTGCAAGCAACCTGGTATCAGGGATCTTTACAGAAAGCGACACACGCTGGTGCGAGTCTTCTGGATCTGAAAGAGGTCTTCAATGGAGGCCATCCTCGTGATGGAGCATATGCTGGAGTACAAGGAACGGTGGAGATTTGCACTGACTGTGATTGGGCAACGTGCAAACACACAAGGAAGAGCACCACTGGTGGTCTTGCAACTATTGATGCAAATCCGGTTTTCTTTTGGTCAAGAACACAGAGGTGGCGTGACCACTTCGTCGGCGTGGCTTTGACAGCTGGAATGCAGGAAGGTTAGTAGAGGGTTCGATCCCTCTTTCTGTTTTTTGAGCCCACCCAGCAGCGCTCAGGTGAAACACCTTGGTGTACAAGGCTGCGAGGACACATTCCTCCGGCATGTGTTCCGGACTGAGTCCGACAAGTGAGGACGCATTCCTCAGAATCTCTCACGAGAGCACGCGTTGCTTTGTGTGGGACACAACATTACAGGACCAGCCGTTGGTCTTATCATTTGAGGACGCCTTCCTCAATCTCGCCCACAAGTTGCACGCATTGCTTCTTGACGTGCCACAATACCTCCAGTTATGTTTCACACCCCTGGGTAACACACCCTGTGAACAGGTTGAACATGCGTTGTTAAGCTTGGGGGTATTTGTGCAGGCTGCGCATGGGGATGCAGGTGGAGGAGATGGACACGCTTTGTCATCCCTCCTGCATCCCCGAGCCTGGACTTCTGAGCGCTTAGGGTTTCTTTTCCCTTGTGTTTAGGGCATGTTGTGAATCGAACTACGCGTTGGCCGTTTTGCTCCTAGCCTTGACCCAAACCTGCGGTTTCATTTGAAACCCAAACGCCGCCATGGACGCCTTGCTGTGCTTTGGAATGTGTCTCGCCCTTTACACAGCTCTTGTGTCCGGCCTTACTTGCCGTGCCGTTGGGTGTCTGTTGCGCCAGCACCACAAGGCACTGCTGGGGTCAATAGGTTTTCAGCCGCCGCACCGCCCAGGGCCTGTCTACATTCTGCCGAAACGCAAGGTGTTTCATCATCGGCACTGCCATCACTTGGCACAGCGCGATGCCTCGGCCTTCGCCTTTCAACCGTGTGACAATTGTTTCCGCCTGTGGTGACGCACATGCAGCCGGCAGACGCCCTGCCCGGTGACAGCCTTGCCTTCAACGCCACATGCTCATGTCTAAAAAATGCCGCGGTAATGCACTTGGATCTCGCTTTGCACCTTGTCTCAATGCACTTGATTGGCAACCTTGCTTGCAGCATTCGTGAGCTTTTTCAAGCATGTGTTGCACTGTACGCCTGCCCCTCCGCTACGGCCTTAGTCATTGATTCTTGAGTCCGCTCCAGAACCGCATCCCTCCGGGGCTGCTGCCATGACACTAATATCCAGGCATGACCAGTCATGCATTCTTGAGTCCGCTCTTGAATCGCAGCCCTCCGGGGCTGCCGCCTTGGCACAACGTGCCTTGGCCTTTGAGGCTCCTCCGGGACCTTACCAAGCCCTGCGATCAGGCTTATCAGTCATGACCCCGGTCATGCATTCTTGAGTCCGCTCTTGAATGGCTTCCCTCCGGGGTTGCTGCCTTGCGCCGCGAGCCCTTGGCAACTAAGGTTCCTCCGAGGCGCAATGCCTTCAAACATGACCGCAGTCATGCATTCTTGAGTCCGCTCTTGAATCGCAGCCCTCTGAATTTGCCGCCTTGGCACAGCATGCCTTGGCAATTGAGGCTCCTCCGGGACCTCCACAAGGCGCAATGCCTTCAGTCATGAACGCAGTCATGCATTCTTGAGTCCGCTCTTGAATCGCAGCCCTCCGGGGTTGCTGCCTTGGCACAGCGTGCCTTGGCAATTGAGGCTCCTCCGGGACATGCCTTCAGCCATGACCTCAGTCATGCATTCTTGAGTCCGCTCTTGAATTGCAGCCCTCCGGGGCTGCCGCCTTGGCACAACGTGCCTTGGCCTTTGAGGCTCCTCCGGGACCTTACCAAGCCCTGCGGTCAGGCTTATCAGTCATGACCCCGGTCATGCATTCTTGAGTCCGCTCTTGAATGGCTTCCCTCCGGGGTTGCTGCCTTGCGCCGCGAGCCCTTGGCAACCAAGGTTCCTGCGGGACCTTCACAAGCCCTGCTCTCCAGGCCCTAAATTTTTAACACCGGCGCATGATATCACCTTTGCATTCACACTTGGCCATCGATCGAATGTTGCTCTGCATCACTTGCATAGCGCTCGTTCACACTCCGATTCAACGCCTTGCCTCTCACTTTAGACGCCATCCACACCACATTAGCCAGAAGCTATTTGGACCTTGAGGTTATGCTGGACGAGTTCTACACAGTCCTTCTGCGCATAAAGCTCTTTTGCCATATCATCGCCATTTGCCTTGTTGCCCTGACCCTGTTCGAGGGCGTTCGTGCTTTGTCATGCCTTGTGGAGTCTGTACAGCACTGGGTGGCCTTTGCATACCACGCCCTCGCATGATGGGGCACCACTCTTTGCCGGAAAAACACAGTGTGCCATCTGCACATCTAACGCCATATGCTTGTCACGTTTGGGCCAACACTGTGAAAAATTTCCGCCAGGTCGGCGCAACAGGCCGCGACCCTAGCAGATCCCAGCCCTTAGCGCTTGCCGCAGTGTGCCTTGATACCACAGCCATTTCGCTTCACACGCTATGATGGCGCTTTCCGCCCACGAGATTCGGCCCTGCCCTGAATTGGTGGAGCAATGGATTAGCCTGCTTGCTCGCTGGGCAGACTCATTTTTTGCCAGGCAACGCAAGATTGTCCTGCTGAACCACCTTCGCCGGTACCTGGACTTCATCATCCTGCGAATTGGCCTTCACGAGGGCTCCGTGCATTTTGCCCGCCTTTTGACACTGTGTGCCTTTGCCATTACATATGCCAATCGGAGCCAGATCTTTACCGTGAACAGCCTTGCCTTGTTCGCCTCCGCTTTTGACTGGAGCAAACCTACTTGGATGACCGGTTGGGCTTGTAAGTGCTTGCAGCATTTGCATGAGTTAGTAACTAAGTTATAACATCGCTAACCTATGTTATAACCAACTTAAAGTAAGATATAAGTTGCGCAACAACAACAACTTGATGCGCAGACTTATAAGTACATACTAAGTAGCACGCGAAGTTGTTCAAGTTATAAGTGCTCACCGTTGAACTTACGGAGCGGCGTTGCAACTTAGTTGCGGTAGTTATATGTACACTTATAAGTATCACTGTGCTGTTTAGCGCAAGGTTATAAGTTGGTTTGGTTGAAGTTACATAACGTCTATGGTTCAACTTGTGGGAGTTACGTCGCTGAAGTTATAACTTCGACTTGACCCACTTACTATGTCCCACCGTTGGACTTAGTAAGTTCGACGTGTTGGACTTAGCAAGTCCGACGCGCTGGAGTTACGTGGCATGTGTTTTGCAATTTACACCACGCATTTTCTGGGTCACGCTGCCGCGAAATCATGTGGCGCAACTTTTCCGCAGTGGTTGGGCGTGTTTTTTACACTTTGAGTTTGAAAAAGCAAGTGCGACGGGCGGTGAACATGCACGCTTGCAAGTGTAGCCTTGGATGTATATGTGAGAAGTTTTTTCCATGCAAGATATCACTGGAAACCATAGTTGCAATAATTCAGACGTGTTTTTTTGCAAATACCAGTGGCTCAAACTGACTTGACATGTTGCAACAGCGCGAAGAACCTCTGGAGCAGGAAGTCTTTGTGCTTGTTTGCGGTCAATGTTTTGACATCGTTTTATGCTTGAAAGTTGCAGGGTGAACGTTTTGTGGTTTCGGATTGCGAACTTGTGGATGCATGTTTTGCACGTGGAACCCGCGTCGAATGCTGATGCTTCATGGAGGATAGCTCAGGGCCTCAGAACCGCTGCACGCATGTCACAAGACAAGAGCCGTTGCGTGTTTGCTTGCCGGGCAAATTGCCATTCTCAATGTGTTGCGTTTGGAAATAGTGCAAAACAATGCTAAGTCTTTAGAGGGAATCATTTTGACCTGGTGACGTTGAGCCCATCTCGCTCGGTGTGTTGCAAGGTGTGCCCAGAAAGGTGTCTAAAGCTGGAAGCTGGCGTCGAAGGCGGGAATTGCAATTGCAGAGCGCCTTGCCAACTTGGCGCTCGCAGTCTTGCAGTAGCAGAGCACGCGTGCTCGCTGGCCGTATCCAAGTTGCATGTTGCGACCGCCTGTGGCCTCCTCAATCTATAGCAACAGCCCCTTGCGTGTATCTAGAGGGACGCCTGTTGATATGGCAGCCTTGACAGAAGACTGCAGGAGCCATTTGGAGAAAGGGGGCCCGCTTGTGGGGCAAATGACTCGGCTTTTCGACCTTCTCCGCGCCAAGGGCCTGCTTTGGGAGTCGATACTCCCTTGCAACCAGATTGGAGTTCACCCAATGAACCGGAACGGCGCCGGAACAAGCGCCTCACACGTGGAAGAGCTCCTCACCACGTTTGTTGAACTTGGGTTCTGTATGTCTCAGACCAAGTGCGTTTGCATTGAGGTCCCCACAGGCGACGCAACAGTCTCAACCTTCAATGAATCCATGGCAAGGGAATCCCAAGGACGGCTGGCGCAAGTTGTTCCGGGCAGCATCCGGTATGCCAGTGTGAGTGGCAGTCACACATGTCAGGCGCTTAGGATGCTGCTAGCGTCCTGCAAGCATCCTGACCCGACCCTGACAAAGGATGGAATGCTCAGCATGTCTGCTGTTCGTCTGAGAGACGCATGGCTGGCTGACGCAGCCGAGACCGGACTGAAGTGGACAGTCCTGTCACATGAACTCTTCAACATCCCTCGCGTCGCAGACCTTGTCCAGGCTGGCATGAACTGCACCAACCACACTACTCTTGTAGAGACGGAATTGCAGTTGTGCCGAAAGATTCTGGAAAAGGTGGTCCAAAGGACCAAGGAGGGGCAAGAGAGCTTGCAATGGGCTGACATCGAGAAGGAGGTGCTACGGTCAAAGCCTCCAGGGGCAATGGCATGCCCCTTCATGTTCGCGTTTGTCTGCAAGTTTGGGGGCGGAGCCTTGGCTTAGCTCAAGCATGTTTTTTTTTGGGACATGTGCCCAGTGATAATTTGTATTATTTCACATCTCGCACTATCTTTCAAGCGTCAGGCAAAAAAGCGGACTTCATGAGCAAGACAGAATCGTTTGTCCGTGCTTTTGGACGCCCTGAAAGAATTTTGGGCGTCGAGTGGTGGGCTGCCATATCTTCTGAGACCTTTGGCAAGTTGAAGGGGGGCGCGGCAATTTGGAGGCACAGTTTGGTCATGCTGGCGTACACCGCCCCCGACAAAATGGTCGTGTCGAGCAACGATGTGAAGCGCAGCTTCTCCAACAAAGAGTGCCTCATGAAAATCCAGGAGTACGAGAAAATCCGCAACATAGTGGTGCAAATGGCCAACGCGCGAGGGCAGTCCCTCCAACCATGGGAGCGCCTGCGCCTGCTGGGTGAGTTCGATTGCGCCTGCGCAGCGGTGGTTCTTGACAAGAAACACAAAGATTGGCCGCTCCAGTTTGACAGCTTGAAGGCAGTGGGCAACTGGTTTGCCGAGCGGCTGTCACAGAAGACAGAGTGCGAGGTGCCCAAGCCCTTTGATGAACCCAAGCCCACAGGCAGAGGTCTGAGGATCCGGGAGCTGGCGGAGGATGGCAGTCTTGCAGACACGTCGGGCCTGTCCGACAAAGGGTTTTCAGCAGGGGTGAAAGTTGTGGACAAGAAATCTAAAAAAGAAGGCGTCATCCTGAGCACGGACACCTGCAACGTGCGCGTTGAATGGTGCGACAGTGGAAGCACTGAAGCAGTGAAAACATCCCTTTTTTTTTGAGGGTGCGTTCAGGCCTTTAGCAAACCAGAAGGTTCACCAGGAGGTCGAGCTCACAGACTTCCGGAGCAGCCCCAGCTGGCTGGAGCAGCGGGCCAAGTCATCGACATTCTTGGCACTGCATGAGTTGTCAGAGAAACTCCCCACCTTTGAGTTCATCCTGTACCAGAAGCCCAAAGCCCTGAAGTACGTTGGGAGCAACTCTGTAGGCAAAGGAAAGCTGCAACTGGCGCCCGTCACGACGAAGGTTGTGCTGGGGTCGGCAGGGTCAGTGGTGCTCGGCTTCGTCGAGTTGGGCGGGGAGAAGAAGACTGTGTGCCTTCAGCCATGCGCTGCCTTCACATCACCCTTTTGGCACATGAAAACATCCAAGGACCCCGAGGAGTGCAACATGATTTTGAGCCAGGCTTCGCAGGTGAAGTTGAGTTTGGGCAAGGTGTCCATCCAGGTGGCTAAGAACACCCAGAAGATCGAGCCAGGAGATTTCCTATGCCTCATGTCCAGCGAGGGCGATGGTGAGGAACACTCTCCTCCTTCGAAGCGGCAGAAGCAATGAGCCGGAGGGGCGTTCCAGAAAGCAATGAAGTCGAGAATGTTTTTGACGATGTAGAACGGCGATGTGAATGTAGGCCAGTGTGTATAAACCAGGCGGCGACTGCGCGCAAGTGTGTCACAGAGCATGCGCAGCGCAGGTTTGCCTTGACACTGATTGCAGTGCAACTTCCTGAATAGATACATCTCAGGCATCAAGCGGGTGTTTGTTATGTAGGCTGGAGCGTGCAACCTTGATGCCGCAGCAAGGGCCTTTGAGTTTGATCAGCCACAAGGAGGGATTGCTTTCTAGTTCTTACCATGTAAAAAGCCAGGCGTGATTTGCTAGACCAGCGCGGTATTATTTCGCGCCCCTGCCCCCCATGGCAGACGGAGAGTCCTCGCGTGAGGAAGACCAACCGGACGCTGGCAGCGACGTTTCTGAAGACAGGGGATGGCAAATACACACTTTAGTTGTTGTCCGCCACCCCAGTCTGAAGAAGCAGTGGACGCCTTCAACCAAGCGTGTAGGCCAGCAAACATTCTTCAAGTTGAGCCGATGGGATCGTGGATGCACAATGGCCTTCACTGGAAAGGGGCTGGAGCTTCGCGCCAGCAAAACTCCAAATTGCATGTCGGATGAGGGCTGGAACCAGTTGATCAGTGGAAGAAAGGCTGCCTGCAACGCACAGCTCCACCGATCTCTTGCACGAGCGGCTGCAGAAGCTGGCCTCCCAGCCCCACAAAAAATGAGAACTGCCAGAGAGGAGGATTGTGTTATAGCTGGCCAAGTTGTGAACCTGCAGCTGAACAACGGAGTTGAACTGAAATGCCTGTGGGGAACGAAGCAGTTGGACAGCAACATTTGGCTAGAGCTTACCACTGGCTGCTTGGAGACTTTGCAGGCGCTCATGAAGCCATGTGTGAATGAACACCAGGCAGAGGCAGCAGCCAGCGACGTGCAAGGTGAAGAGCCGGGTGCCAAGGTGAAGAAACGTAAGCTTCGACGGCAAGGCCCGCGCTCCCCAAAGAAGACACGCAGAAGTACAGCGTTGCCAGCTCCAGATGCAAACGGCGACGGAGCTCACCAATCTAGCGGCTAAATGATGTCCTTGTGACCTACGGGTGGCTCTTTGAAAGGAGTAAAATGCCTGAGCGACCAGGCGCTGCAGAGAATCATTTTATCTCGCAAGCGCTGTGAGTTTGCAGAGAGAGATCTCGCAAACGGTCTTGCAATCTTTGTTGCGGCGGTGTTGCAAGGAGTCTGCGCCCTTGCCTCCCAGGTGATGCAAGCAACACTGACATCTATACGCAGGCCATTTTTGCTGATCAAAGGCAACCACCATGTGTTTCTTTCATATCTGCAAGCCACCCCTGACTATGAGGATGTGGCAGCGCTTCTCAAGTGAAGCCAGGATCATTGCCACCTGTGGAGGTCACCCTGATCATAGGCGGGATGAGTTCAGGTTGTTGCGCACGCTCGAGTTGTCTAGGCGAGCGTGAAGGCTCTGCCCGGCCTTGCTGCGAGCTTAGCCCTGCAGCTTGGCCCTGCAGCTGGCTGTCATTCGTGCACGCTGGAGGCACCGACCTTTCCAGATCGTGCTCGGCTACAAACTGGTGGGGGTCCCAGTTTGCTTCCATGCCATTTCTGCAAACCTCACGTGGTCAGCGTTTGAGTCGTGCATCTGCCACCTACTGCATGCCTTGGCTCACACAGTGCCAAATGTACATGGCGATTGTTCACGTGCAAACCAAACATTATACGTCACCCAACCCAACAAACATGCCAGCCCAGCACCACTGTCACATCATCACCACATGCCACATGCCATCGCGTGCCATCACCGCATGCCAGATGCTGAAACCGCACATTGCATCATTACAGCATCAGCACGGGCCGCAACGGCTGGCTGCTGCACCCATGATGGGAGCCATGGACACGGCGGTGACCGACGCCGACGTGTCCGTCGCGTCGGCGTCGGTCACTGATGACGCGGCGCTGGAGCACACCTCTCCAGCAGAAGAGGATGACGCCGAAGCGAGTCTTCGGCGTCAGGCGGACTTGCCCTTGGGCGGCGCGTTCGAGCTCCTGGTCCTGGGCGCGGTGATCCCGCAGAAGGAGGAGCCGGCGGCGGAGATGAAGAAGCCGGCGGAGGAGATGAAGAAGCCGCCGGAGGAGATGAAGAAGCCGCCGGAGGAGGGAGAGCCGCCGGAGGAGATGAAGAAGCCGGCGGAGCAGATGAAGAAGCCGGCGGAGGAGATGAAGAAGCCGGCGGAGGAGATGACGCCGGCGGAGAAGATGAAGAAGCCGAACAAGATGAAGAAGCCGCCGGAGGAGATGGAGGAGATGGAGACGGAGCCGGCAGAGCTGATGGCTCTCGCGGTGGAGAGCGCATCCGCCGAGGCGAGTGAGGAGGTGGAAAGCAGAGGCGTCCTTGCTGCCCACGGCTCCCTAGCCAGGGCCTGGCAGGGAAAGATCCCGGCCAAGGGGAGCGCGAACTCACAGGAGGCGCCGCCGGAGGCGCAAGGGAGCCAGGAGAGCAGGCAGGAGGAGGGAAGCAAGGAGGGAAGCAAGGAGGAAAGCAAGCTCCCCTGGAAGGGTCGGTGGAGCAAGGAGGGGTGGAGGAAGGGTGAGTGGAGGAAGGAGTGGAAGAAGGAGGATTGGAAGAAGAAGGATTCCAAGGAGGAGGAGGAGTGGAAAAAGGATTGGAAGAAGGAGGAGTGGAAGAAGGATTGGAAGAAGGACTGGAAGAAAAAGGATTGGAAGGAGAAGGATTGGAAGGAGAAGGATTGGAAGGAGAAGGGTTGGAAGAAGGAGTGGAAGAAGGAGTGGAAGAAGGAGGAGGATGAGTGGAAGAAGGATTGGAAGGATGATGAGTGGAGGAGGAGATGCCGGCCTGATGGCCGGGGCGGCTACTACCTGCCGCATGGCCAGGGCTTCATCGACAGCCATGGGCAGCTGCGGAAGCAGCTCTGCCACACATCGGCATGTTTTCAGTGAATATTTTTTTGTAAAGTGAAAACGGTTGACTTTCTCTTTCATTTTTCTGCTTCTTTGCTGAGGCCGGGAGAAGGCCTCATCGGCAAGACGCGGAACAGAGGAGGGCAGCGCGAGCAAGCCAAGCGGAGCGACATGCGGGCGCTGATCAACATGGTCACGAAGATCACAGATCTTCGAGCCGGAGCTGGCCCACCAACTGAGTAGGCCGGGCAGCCGTTCCGGCTGCGGGGTGGCTCACTTGGCACTGCATCAGGCAAGAGTGACCACTACCAGCTGTTCGAATTTGAGCCGCTCCCAGCCTAGAAAGGCGTGCCCTCAGGCGTCGCGCAACTTGCGCGGCTTTTCCTGAATAGGAAGCCTCGCAGCCGGCTGCAAGCAACCACAGCATCATATAGCAAAGACACACCTAGCTGGCTGCGCACAGGGATCCCCGATTTGAGGACCTCATCGCAATAGAGCCGACGAGGTGAAAACAAGTGTGCGGTGTGGTAATGGGATTGCATGGTTGATCAACATGTGATTTACACGGGATGATGGGGAGGCGCCACTAAAGTTTACTAGGCATTCCTAAATCGAAAAACTAAGGAGACGGCTGGGGTGGCCATTTGTTTTGTGAACAAGGGCAAGCAACAAAGATCAGCCCCCGATTGCCGTGATAAACAAGTCTTTGCCTTGTCAATCAGCTGCTCCACATACGTGTGCCCGGCCCAGGCGTGACGCATCCAGGACAAGGCCAACAGTCCGGGAGCCTTGGAGTTCTTCCTTGAAGCCAGACCCATAGTGTGAGGGACTGTGTTGATCTACCAGATACTGAGTGCCCCAACGAGAAGACACGCAGAGTCTAACAAACATGGATGTGCGTAAGCTGATCTATGGGAATACCCACACTTTATTGATCAACATAAACAAAGGCCCCGAGATTGTTGATCAACAACGCCGGGGATGTTGACCTTGTTGATCAACAATGTCTCATGGATGGTACCGTCAATCTTTTGTCGATCAACAATGTCGGAGACCCTAGGATTGTTGATCAACAAAGTTGAGCGGGTCGACCTTGTTGATCGACAAACTATTCGATCACCAGCATCCCAATCCCTAACTCGAAATGTGCCTGCAGCATTGCTAGGTGAAGCGGATACCACTGGTCTCCGACACTCGCTGTGAGGGGGTGCGAAATGCTCAAACCGGAGTTCAGCCACCGCTGCAACAAAGATACATGTCCCATTTGAGCAGTGTGCCACATTTGATTTGGCTTTCTTGTCTACCCTCCGCAAGGGCAACTCAAGGCCATACCTGGCTCGTAGAATGGAAACGTATGAGTTGATGGCGCTCCTGATTTGCCTGGTGCTGACCCTGAGCATTTCCCAGATCCTAGATCCACAAGACCACCTTGATGAGGATTGTGGTTGATCGTTTGAAGGCACACCTCTGGCGCTCCAGGATTTGGACGTGAGCGACGCGAGCGACGTGAGCGACGTCTCTGGGCTGTCCGATTATCAGAGCGACTATAATTAGGCCAGGATTGCAACATGCATGTCTAATCACACATGCATGTGAGCGGTGTTGTTTGGCTGGCGTGTCTTGCCAGTTGCAGAGCAAATGCTCGCATGGAGCAGCAGAGTAGTGCTCGCTGCAGCGTACATTTGCGGCTTGTGTCCCATCGGCTGTCAGCAATGGCAACCCGTGATGAGAGGGTTGTAGCTCATGCCAAGGAGCTGCAAGACTTCATGCGCAGTCAGGAGCCTGTGCTGAGCAAGCAAAAGTATGAGACCCTGATCGACAAGCAGTTTGGGGAGCTTAAGAAGCAGCTGGGAGCTGCCCCCCTGTCTCCCAAGGGCTGTATGGAGCTGACTCAGCACCTGCGTCAGTTCGCCTGGGGAGATGACAAGATGTCGGAGTTCTCCGACCTCATGCAAGATGCCATTTCAAAAGGATCGATCGCGAAGCCAACAAAGCGCGCCAACCAAACAGTGACAGATTGGATGCCGTACTGGAGCGTGAAAGATCTTGAAGTTCTAGGAGGCACTGATGTCTCTTTGGCATGCAAGCGTGACACCATCATAGTGCGTATGTTGAGGTGTGGCTTGCACCTCCCTGCCGAAGCGGCTTGGCGAGAAGTCATCCGCAGCGCTCAGGCTTGCGGGGTTGACTGGCCAGGTGATCCCACAGCACTACCAGCTCCTGCTTGACATGAAGCGGTCTCTGAAACAGCGAGTCAGGAACACTGAGAAGCCCGAGCCTTTTATAGAGGCCTTCTCTGGGGATGTTTCCAAAATCCCCGCGTCAGCTTACACCGACAGCCCGCCGGGCAAACGTCTTTCTGACGCATCGCATCTGGGCCAGTGGATGCCTGTGAGGAAGAGCTCCAACCAAGTCAACGTGGCTGCCCAGCCATCATCGTCCTCCTCGGCAGGCCCGGCGCAGGCAATGGAGCTCATGATGCATATGTTCCAGCAGTTCGCAGCTGGCGCTCAAGGAAATCCAGCCCGTGTCAAGGTGCTTCCCAAGAAACAGAACTCGCTGTCCGCGCCCCCGCAGCTCGCCTTGGCTAATGAGACACGGTCCACTGCCCTTTCACAGAGCTCTCCCGCGCATTCTGAGCGATTGGAGGCGCAAGACTCACCGCCAGATGGGGTGGGGAGAGTGGATTCCTCCCGTGCGCTTCTGAGGCCTCATATAACGTTCTCAGACCTTCACTGCGCATGCAAGGGTGGAACGCTCGCGGCTATACTGCCTGCAGAGCAGATGGCAGCGTGAAAGCGCGCCTGATCATGCGACGTTGAACATGATGAAGAATTAACAAAACCATATAGATATATCCCAAGCGGTGGCGTGGATTTGTAGGTGTGGGGCGTCGCCAAGGACAAACAAACAGACAGACGAACGGAATGCGTCTATAAATATATAGGGTCAGAGACGTTCCAGACGTCTTAATTTTCAGTACCGCGCCAAGAAAACATGACAAAGGCCAACAAATGCAACAAATAAAGCAGCCACCAATGAATATAGCTAAGAAACAAATAAACACAACCACCAATGATTCAAACAAAATGCAACACAAGAGGCTAGTATGCCCAGCCGCGATAGGCCTACCGGGGAACCCCGCGGGATATAAATAGGGTAACGCGCCATAGCAGCTGGCCTCCTGGGCTTGGCGTGGAAGAGCTGCCGGAGTGGTTGGTGGACTCGGGCTCTGCCCATATATTGCATGCGTGTAGACACGCACAGATACATGGATACTTGTCTTATAAGTTCAACCGTCGGAGTTAGCAAGTTCAACCGTTGGACTTAGCAAGTTCAACCGTTGGACTTAGCAAGTTCAACCGTTGGACTTAGCAAGTTCAACCGTTGGACTTAGCAAGTTCGACCGTCGAACTTAGTAACCCCAACGATTAAACTTATCGCCGAGTTATATGTTCTTATAACTTGTGTTATAACACCGACGCGTGTTACTTATGGTTGAAGTTATGTAACTCGAACATAAGTTCGACGCGCGTACTCTTTCGTAAGTAGCGCAACCATGGTTATAAGTAGGCCCGTAAGTTTGACAACTAGCACAAGCACTTATAAGCCCAACCGACCATCCAAGTACCGCATGTTTCTTTGGCCAGGCCTCAAGTCGTTCAGCCAGAGGCCTTCTGACAGCTGCCAGCGACCCTAACTTCAGGAACTTCGCAGTGCAGCACCGCTGGCACGAGCACTCAGAGGCAGCCTTAGTTTCACTCTTGCACGCCTGTGTTAGCCCTAAGACAACCCGCCTTCTGAACGCGGTTTTGTCTAGCCTTGAAGACCTTGAATTCATCATTGTGCGTCTTCAGACTGCATTGCCCGCATTGCCAGCCTTGGAGATGCACTCACACAACCAGTGGACCTTACTTCATGCTCACAGATCTAAAAGTGTGTGCCTGGCGCTTTGCTTGACACCCACTTCGACAAGCACTGTCATTTGGCGGACTCAGGCACATTCTGCCGTAGCCCTAATTTGGCAGACGTGCCACAGCCATGCAGTTCTCTGGCTTTTGTGCATGGGCATTATGGCAGGCCCGTGCCGGCTCTCCAGCAGCCCTGTCATTACGTGCCCCAGACTAGCTGTTTTGTCGGTGCACTCGTTTTTGCCACCACTGCCTTGTGTTCGTAGCCATTTCAGCAGTGTGCAACACGCCACGCTCCTGCTCGGCCCCACTCGCTTGCCTTAGGCATGCCGGACCAAGTGCCTTCTTCAGTGCCAGACCTGATGGGCATTGTCTCCAGCATGACAGAAGAGAACCAAGCAGCCTTGACCGCCATGCTTACAGCTCTGCGTGAACGGACGGCCTCGAGATCCTCGTCGCCTTTGCCAGAAGCCGCCCTTCCCACGGATGAGTCTTCGACCTTGCCGCCTGAAGGGGCGTCCACTCAAGACCTTCCAGAGCCTTGCACTGAAGAGCCGCCCTTGGTGCCTCTTCTCGACCCTGCCAGGGCAGAAAATTTTTTGTATCAGCCCTGCAGCAAAAGTGAAAGGCCTTGGGCCGACCAGCTCGCGCCCGAGCTGCCTCCCGAGGCCCCGCCGGCAGACTCAGCACCCGCACCGGTGACTCCTCAAGACGCGCTGCCGGCAAATCCAGAGACAGCCTCAACCGAGGTACCAAAGCCTTGTCCTTCGCCTTCAGTTCCGCATTGGCCCAACGCCCCCAGACGATGCCCTGCAGGCTAAGCAAGAGGTGGCTCCCAAGGTGGCGCCCAAGCCAAGGCCATTGCCTTCGGAGGCACAGAAGCCTCCGCCAGACCCCCGCCCAAGGCAGCCCTGAGCCCGCCTTGTGACTGGCCCCCACAGCCTTCATCCGGGTTCCATGAGCCCAAGCCTGACCTGCAGTACTTGGGCCTTGCACACGCCTCTGTACGCGTGGGACGGCAGCTGGTGGATGAACTACTATGATTTGCCTTTCAGTAGCCCTCCCACGTGTGCCACGCGCATTGACGAAGCCCATTGACTCCTGCTGGAAACGCAATGAACGGCACTCTTACCGCAAGCCCGCGCAGCCCTGGCCAAAGCCCTCCCAGCCGCAGGAGAACACACGCGCTATCGCCCAGCTGGAGCAGTGTGCGCAAATTCCTGCCATGCGACTGCCCTGCACTACGAGTAGGAGGGGTCGCCAAAGCGTGGTACCTGGACGACCAGTCCCGAGTGTGCTGCGCATTGCCTTGTGCGTCATCGCCCTGCCCTTTCCACTCAGCTGCGGCCGCATCATCAACGACAGGACTCCCCTGTGCGAGGATACACACACTTCGCACTACTGCAGCCGGTGCTATGAATCCATGCAACCCAATGTTGCCATGTACTGATGCCTTGCCCTGTGCCTTTGACCGCGCGACTCAGCTTCAGGAGGGCCCCGAAGTGCACTCTTTTCATTTTCCTGTTTATTAGGAGCTGTCTTCTGTAGAGCCTCGGCCTTGTTTTACACCCCATCGCTTTACTTGTGCAGTCTACATAGTGCGTTGGCCCTCCTTCTGACCGCTCCGTATGCAGCAGATGCAAGAAAAAAGGCATGGCCTGATCACTAACTCTGCTGCGGCGCAGGTACACCAACGAGCCTTCTGGTCAACACCTCAGAAGGTCGCGGGTACGTATGCCACCATCTTGCCCTGCATGCATTTAGGCTCGATGCCTTACCGCAGCAAAAAATTCTGGGGGAGAGCATTTTCATTTTCCCCCGATGGCCTTTCAGAAGAGATGGCAGAAGACCACCCGGCCTTCAGCCCGCACCGGTTGTCAGGCCCTCTGGGCGTACGTCCTGCAACTGCCGCCGAAACTACATCGCCGGGAACGACTGCCAAAGCCAAACCAGGGCTCGGCTTGCCCTCAAGCATGGATCAAAGCAGTCGGTTCAGACCTTACCCGGCGCGCGCTCATGTGAATGATCTCCGCTTTCAGCTGCGGAGCCACCCAGCACTGCTCAGTGGCAAATCAGAGACCAGGGTGCCCAGTTCCGGAGTGCATTCCATTAAGGTCCTGGGTGGGCCCTTTTTCTTGCCCTCTGCCCAAGCCGCCCTGCAGGCCTTGGCCTCGCAGTCTAGCCTTGCAGACACACATCAGCCAAGACCGCACAGGTCAGGTTCGATCCCTGCTCAGCCCGCCAATCGCAGCGATGCCCTTACGCCGCGTGTTCGGCGCCAGGCCTGCACTGCCCAGGCCATATGGCCCTGTCCGCCCGCCTGAGCCTTCTTCCACTGCTCAGCTGCAAGCCACGCTGAAGGACAAGTGCACTGCCGAATGGGTTTTGATACTCAAATCCTGCGTCGCTGGCAGCATGCTGGCGCAAGCCCTGGAAGCCTCGCAGCACCCGCAGATCCTTGTCGAAGCATCTCTGCGGAAATTTTCGGGGGGCACGCTGTCGCAGTACCTCCGCGCCATCCGCCTTTTCCTCACCTTCGTAAATCAGTGCGTGGGTGATTTGATGAGCCTTACCCTGGCCCATCTTTCAGATTTCATCGCATGCTGCCATGTGTCTCAAGCAGAGGACCGCACCGCACTCAAGTGCAGCGCAATCATGATGAGTAAGGCCCTGTCTTGGTTTGCACGCATTGGGCAGATATCAAGCCTGCTAGACTTGATGGGTAGCCCCTTAATCAAGTCCTTCGCCTACAACCCCAAACCACACGATCGACGTGAAGCCCTGCCCTTGCCACTTGCTATTCTTGCAGCATGGGAGGAACACATAGTTTCTCCCGCTTGCACGCCCGCCGTGGGCCTGTTACTAGGCGCCCTGCTTTTGTGCGCCCACTGCAGCCTTAGGTTTGGGGACATTCAGAGAATCAAGCCTTCCGCTCTCTCGCTGTCTGCGCAAGCACTTCGGGGCCTGTGTTGGGCCACCAAGACAACTTGCCAGGGACAGCCCTTCGCATGCTTGCCTTTCGGTTTCCGAGGTGAAGACATTAGCACATCCTGGCCTACCTGCAAACACGTCCAAAAAGAGCCTCTTTGAGGCTGAATGCAACGGTGACTCCAATGAGCTTGCCTGGGCGGGCGTGTGTGGCCTTGGCGAGGCGCTCGGCTCGCCACGGTGCGCCAAGGGCAAGGCTGGACTCAGGGCAGCTTCCACTGGCACATGCAATGGTGAAAACGGCGCATGAGGCCCGCTGTGGGGCAAGGCCGGCAGCGGCATGGCTGCCCGATCCTGTGCCGGTCCAAGATCCGGGCTGTTTCACGTGTGTTTGTTGTGATCCATGGCGGGTGCTTTTGCTGGCAGCCTACTATGGCGCACACGTGGGCGAAATGGCACTGGTCATTAGTGCAAGTGCCCGTCTGGTAGCGCCGGCAGACCTCGCGCCCTTTATAGGTAGTGCACCACTCGGCTTTAGGCTTAGGCGACGGCGAGGCTCCTTTGGATTTCCCCTTGCTTTTCTTGGTGGGGCGTGAAGGCACGCGGGCTGGCTTAAGGTCGCGCTTGGATCCCCTTTGCCTTGGTGTTGCGGGGCGTGGCGGTGCTGGCACGGATGGTTTGGACATTTTTGGGCGCAGCTGTAGGAGGCTGTGCACATCGTTTCTCATGTGCGTCAGCTCGTACAAGGCATCATCCAGGGACCATTGCTGCCCTAGAAGGTCGGATATGGCTGCCCAGAGCTTGCGATCAGCCGACAAAAGCTCTTGGGCATTTACCGTGCCAAGGCCTAGGTTAGGATCTGGCTGTGTGAGACACAGGTCGGCTATCTTCTTGTCGAAGGCTTTGAGGTTCGACAGGTGCGCTGCTTGGCACAGGGCCAGGGCATTGCGAAACACGGTTTGGATGCGGGTGAGCCACCCCGCTGACAGCGAGTGGTGCTCCACGGGCACCTCTGGTGCGTCGTCAAAGAAAGCCTGACTCAGGAGTTGCAGTTCTGAGCGCACGGCTCGGGCCGACTTTGCTTCCATGCGCTCCTGGTACTGCCGTGACGAAAGGCGATATTGCCAGGGCACCCACTTCAGGGACTGCCCGGGCTTCAGGCCCTCGTGCACTAGGCTCAGAAGGCGAATGGATGGCGTGGTGTCAGCGTCCAGCAGGTTACCGGGGTAATTGGACTTGAAGGTTTCCACCAGGCTTGACACGCGTTCGGATGTGAGCTTGGGCGGCAAGTGCTCTGCCCAAGATGCGATTTGATTGGGCTGAGTGCATGGCGACCCGGAAATGGCGGCCGGTTCGGGAGCTCTGAGCGCAGGCTGAGCCGATGGCACTCGGCTAGGGCTTTCCTAAGGCGCGCTGCTGCCACACTGGATTCTGGATCCTCTATGTTGTTAGCTGTCCAGAAGTCCCTGGCAGAGACTATGAAAGGCTGCAAATCTGCAATGTTGGGGAAGGCAAAGGCGAAGTCAGACGGGCAGTCAAAACCTCTGGCCAAAACGAGGTCCTGCAGGCCTTCAGGGACCCGGGTTCTGTCAGGACGTCTTGGAGCCGGTCGCGATCCATGTGCATCAGAAAGGCATGTTTGGAAGGCTGGTTTGATAGGAAAAAGAAAAGCTGCGGAATGTGTACAGTCAGTGCGGTTGGCAGGCTCTGGTCCGGCGCATGAGCACTGCTGAGTCGCTGACCGCTCCAAGTGCATACCTGAGGTGTCGAATTGTGTGGAATTTGGCTGAGCTGTGGGTGTCAAGGCAAGGCATGAACAGCTTATTTTAGCACAGCGCGACCATGCACGCCTTGCGTTTGCAGAGCCAAGCTTTAGACGCAACTCACGCCGAATGGGGAGATTCATTTGTGCCCGACTTCATTTTGCCCTGCATTCCAAACCTGGATTCTCACGCATGCCCCAGCCTTTCGCGTCCGATGTCTTACTTGCAAGCACTGGTATGCCTTCGCTGGGCCATACAGTTGCCGTGGAAATCGGAAGGCGGCCAGCTGGTCACCCAGCACGAGGCATCCTCGTTTACCCTTCACAGCCTTAAATGCGCATTACTCAGTGCAGCGGCGCAGCTACGCCTTCCTGAAGACAGCAGAAGGCTTCAGGGACTCGTCCGCACTGCTGTACAGCAGGGACAACACCATAGAAGCCTTGTGGGTGCAGTCTGAGCTCACCTCCGCCATCAGACGGGGCTGGAGACCCCCTCGGCCAATGGCTCGGGGGGGCCAGCACCCAACCGTGGAACCAGCCTTTCAGGTTCCACAGGGTAGTAAAGCTTCAGAGCCTCCCACCCAGCCTTACAAGATTCTTGTACCACAGGGAGGTGGACAATTTGCTGTCTACAGCCCTGGATGCAGATGATGAAGCACTCGCAGTGGCAAGGGCCGCCTTGGAGTCTTCAGAGGATGAGAAGAACCACCAGACGAGCAGGCGTGCTCGCCAGATCCCTCGCCTT
Source organism: Effrenium voratum (assembly GCA_963377175.1). Lineage (NCBI taxonomy): Eukaryota > Dinophyceae > Suessiales > Symbiodiniaceae > Effrenium > Effrenium voratum. The sequence goes on from CAUJNA010000274.1 coordinate 134,080, forward strand.
GCCCGCTGGCGCCAGCCCTTGCAGTCGATTCAATTGGCATTCGTCTTGTGCCCTGGGGATCCGTACATGCCGTGCTGTGGAAGATGGCCGAGGACGAGCCAGAAACCGTGCAAGGCTTGCTGCGCAATGAAATTGCCAACAACTGGATTGTTGAAACCGGCCTTAGCATCGCCGAAGCTCGGGAAAAATTGCCCTTAGGCATTGCCGTAGGCAAATTAAATGTCGTTTTTGCAGAAGGGAAGGAGCCGCGCCTTGTCCTAGACAGCACCGTGTGCCAAGTGAATACCAGATGCCAGCTACCAGAGCGCCTGAGCTTGCCAATGGCATCGGACTTGGCGTTGTCCACTCAGCCAGAAGACACTCCAGGCGCCTTCGTGGGCGCCAGCATTGACTTCAAAGCCGCACACAAACAGGCGCAGGTCCGCCCTGAAGAGCATGGCCTTCTACTCTTCGCCTTTCAAGGAAAGCTCTATCATTACAGAGTGTGCCATTTTGGGGGCCGTTTCTCAGCATTCTGGTGGCAGCGCACGGGCGCGTTCTTGCTTCGCCAGGTGCATGGGTTGCTGGCCTGGAAGCCCCACAAAGCCTTCCTCTTTGTGGACGACCTTCTGTGTGCACTCTTCCGGGATAGCGCACCAGATATGTTTGCCTTGATGATGCTTTTCTTTTGCGCCATTGCAGCGCCCATTTCATTGAAAAAGGCGCAATTCCAGGACAGCCTTGTTTGGTGCGGTTGGGAGATCAACTTCTCCCACGACACCATTCAGCTCGTGTCCGCTAAGCTGACCAAGCTTGACGCCTTGATCAAAGCACTGCTGGGGAACCGTCGGGTGCCCCGCAAAACACTCGAGCAGTGCATAGGCCTGCTCATTTGGGCCACCAGCATTGCCCTACATCTGAGATCCTGGCTAGCGCCACTATACTCAGACCTCAACAGCCCGCCAGGCTCGATGCACTCGATACCGCCTCAAATGTGGTCGGCCTTCAGAGCATCCTTGAACAAGGATCTCAAAACTAGCCATAGCCTTCCGAGCTTGTGGATCACAGTGGGCTCCAAAATCTTGGAAATTTCGGGTCGCGCCATGCACTGCCCTCAGGACATCCCGCGGGTGCCTAACACTAGCAAGCCCACATGGGTGCGCATCGCGGACCCCACTAACCCATACACTAGCCTTTCCAAGTCAAGCCAACAATGCCTTGCTTGGCTGGCATTGTGCTTTCAGCACTCGCCTGTTCAACCCTTGGCGCGGCCACACCAGCTGCAAGCTCTGGCTGCCGCGGATGCGTGTGCCGAAGACGACTTGGTGGGGATCGGGGGCTGGGCAATCACATCCTCCCAAGTGGTTTGGTTTGCCGAGACCTGGAACATGCAGGACATACGAGCCGTGTGGCCTTGCCTTGTCAAGCCTGCACAACGGTACATCGCATGCTTCGAGACGCTGGCACAGTTAGCACTACTGCAAGCAACCCACAGCCACATTGGTGGTGGGCACTACTCGTTCCGCATGCCTTCAGGCACGGACAATTCCGCAACGGAAGCAAGCCTGAACAAGTTGTTCACGACCTCCTGGCCGTTGCAACTCTTCGTGCAGTTAACAGCCTTCTGGGCTCACGCTCACAATGTGCTGCTGCAGCCGACGCACGTTCCAGGAAGGTGCAATGATTGGGCAGACGATCTCAGCAGAGGTCGGTTGGCCCGTTTCCGCCATCGCCCTGAAAGTCGCATACGCTTCAGCCCTGCGGGCCTGGCAATGTCGGGCCGAGGCATTCAGCTGTGTCCGATGCATGCGCCCTGGCGCCCGGAGCATTTGGCAGCTGCCTCCTTCACTGCTTAGCCAGCCTTATTTGCATCCTGACATGCCTTGCGACTACATGGCCGTCGTCGCCCTGTCAGCCAGAACAACTGGCGGCGCCAGCCAGCCGCTTACATCGAGCCGCTCTGACCAGAAAAAGTGCAGGCCCTGAATAACAGGCTGCTCACAGCCCAGCGTGCATGGCCACGCACACATTTGCCCTGCCAGGTACAACCCCACTCTGAAGGGCGGGTGATGAGGCCTGCGGCCCAGCGGGCTCGCTTATACCGGGGTTGCCTGAAACACTGAAGGGGGGGTCAATGCGCCTCCTGTTCCAGGCGCACCAGTGCCCTGGAAGCAGTGCTACTTTCAGCAATCCCGGTAAAAAGAACTGCGGCCGCTTCGGACTTGCTTTGTTCTTTTGGGGGTTCATGTTTGGGTTCAAGCTAGGAGCAGTGCAACATGCCTTAACGCTTAGGGTTTCTTTTCCCTTGTGTTTAGGGCATGTTGTGAATCGAACTACGCGTTGGCCGTTTTGCTCCTAGCCTTGACCCAAGCCTGCGGTTTCATTTGAAACCCGCCCACCCACCCTGCACTGCCTTATACAAGGCTCTGCAAGAATAGGTAGCAGAGGCTCTGCACTTTCATTGGTGGTCTCCGGGCCTCTTGGTCTCCGGACCAGGTCTCCGGACCAACTCTGGTCTCCGGACCTCAGGTCTCCGGACCTTTCGGTCTCCGGACCTTGGGGCGTGGGCACGCGTGCCGCGCCCCGCAAGCACTGCATTTATATGCAAGGACACGCATTGTCTTGAATGCGCCTCCTGTTCCAGGCGCACCAGTGCCCTGGAAGCAGTGCTACTTTCAGCAATCCCGGTAAAAAGAACTGCGGCCGCTTCGGACTTGCTTTGTTCTTTTGGGGGTTCATGTTTGGGTTCAAGCTAGGAGCAGTGCAACATGCCTTAACAACGCCTAACACAAAGGAACAGAACGATTGGGTCGGTCGGACTTGTGTTTCTTTTTATTGCTTGTTCCCTCTTGGCTTGAAGCAGTGAACAGGATTCTAACTCGCCAGCCACGCGCAGAAATGCAGTGGTTGCCCAATCTCATGTGGGAAGATGCCCTTTGACACCGAACTTGCCGCTTGTGAGAAACGCCTTTGTGCTTTCTTGGGGAGCTCATCTCCTCATTTTCACTTTAGTGTTCACGTTTTGATCTGCCAACGCGCCACTGGTGGGATGCCACCTGTCTTTTCTTGCGGGCTTGTTTCGCCTGGTGTTTGTGTGCCTTTATCGGGAGGGGGGGAGAGGTGGTTTTTGTAGGACTGGTGCACGTGAATGGTTTGTCCCGCTTGCCTTTGGTGTTGCGGATTGCCTAACGTGCGCGCGCTTCTTTTATGAAGCCATGCGTTTGCTGACTCAAACAGGCCTCCGTTGGTTTTTAAATAACAACCAGCCACATGTGCTGCAACTTTGATGTTGCCTTGAGACTGGTCTCATCTGCATGTAGTTGCTCTACTCGCAGCTCTGGCTGGGAGAGGTGGGGGGTTGATCCCCCCATTTTTGTTACGAGCCCGGTTTTTGTCCGCCCACCCAGCCCTTTTATATCGCACTTCTCCCCAAGGGGGGATTTTTGCGTGGATCCCGCCCCTTTAGGAGGCATGAGGTGGGTCGCACTCACGTGCTGTGAATATCCCCGAGCGAAAAAAGTTCTCCCGCTACTTGTGCTGTGTGCGTTCGTTTCGTACAATCCTGTGCTCCGCACTCATCCGCCGTTTGTTTCCTCCCCCCCTGTTGTAAGTCCCCTTTTGGGTGCGCGGGTTCCCCTGTTGTAATATAGGGGCAGGCACGGCCTGACGCGGGCCACGCAAGTAGGACTAGCGCAGTGAAGCGGAATAAGGAAGTTTCGCACACACGCACACACTTCAGGGATATTCCTAGGCGCTTGTTGTGTTTTGAAGTGCAAATCGCGATGCTTGCACGAGTGTTTTGCAGACGTCGATGTGTTTCCAGTGGTAGCCAAACTGGGATCGCAGGTCCAACATTTCGTGTTTGGGCAGGCCTTGCTTCAGAGCCCGGTGTCTCTGTTTAAGATACTTGGCTTGCGCGTTCAACTATTAGCAAATTTGGGCAGATGCTCGCAAGTGCTGGGATGGTTTGTCAGCTTGTGAGTCTTTTTGAGAGTTTTGCTGTGTAAACGCTCGCAACAAATAAAAACGCCCCACGGTTGTGAGGAACTTACAGCCTTGCTGGAATGAGGTAGTCTTAAACCACAATTGTGCTGGGATTGGATGGTTTGGTTTTGACTCCATTTGCAGAAATGCATTTGCAACAAGATCCGCACGATTCCACACCGAAATCAACTCTTCGGTGCTTTCGTGCTTCTGTCTTCAGTGCCTATGACGGCCAGACTGTTTGCGCCTCAACAAGTTGGGCCACACAGTTCTACTCTTTGTTGGGCCACTGGTGCTGGGGAAGTCCAAAGACATGGCTGAACGCAGGCTGAACTTTGTGCGTGGCTGTTCGGTTCGCAGCATTTCTTCCGCGGTTTATGATGTGCTACCCAGGGCTGTCCCAGCTACACGGGCAAGCATAACATGTATCTTATGCGGCATGGGGCTTGATTTGCGAGATTTGCGATCAATTTGTTTGCTCTATCCATTGTCACATGGTTTCCTGTTGTTGCTACCTTGTGATTTGCTGGCATCTTTTTGGGTATGACATGAGGGACCCGGCTTGCTGCCGCGCTGGCCCATATCGAAATGTAGGTGTAGGATGGCAGGCTGTATGGCCAAACAGCTTGAGCAATGATAAACATTGAAATTCGGATTTGTGCAGATGGAATCATGCCAGCTTCTTGATTCTCAACAATTCAACACCGGCACACGCTTGAACCAAAGAATTTCTCCGCGCGAAGTTTCAGGACGCAATCCTCGCCGCAATTGATAGGAGTAGCGGTGGGCAAATGACAATGCAAGAGGCGCGGGCTTGCTGTGCCTGTTCACGGCTTCTGATTGTTTTGTTTGTGATAGTGACAGGCTTCTACTGAAGTAGACGTGACGGAGCCAGATCTGTCGCATCTTGAAGACACAGCCCCGGATTCCGGCGAAGAGGCTTGCTGGCCGGGCTGGCCTTGCTGGGTGCAGACATTGCCGGGCTTGCTCATGAACAGTGTTGCGGGTATGGCGCAACAACATTTCTTCTGGTGGAACTTTTAAGACGTGAGGCAGAGGATTTGTTCAAGGACTATGTGCAGACAGAGGCCACTCAGCAGCCGTCCAAACCAAGGGACTAAGTGATGGGGCTAGGTTCTTAAGAGCCAGGCCGGCGGAATCGGCAAGTTACGTGTAATCTGGCAGCGTTTGTCATGTGGCCGAGGATTTTAAGGATCGTTTTCCAGGAAACAACCTCAGCGCATAGGCCCAGGTTTTGAATGCGATTGATCATCCACACAGACGCGCGCACACACACACACATATTTGCCAAGCACGTTTTGCAGCACTCATGCTGTCTATGCCCGCAGTGGAGCCAGCTTGGACATGAAGCAATTCGACTCTCTGCAAGCAGGAGACAGCATCGAGCCTGGCACTTGGCCGGGAAAACAAGATGGGGGATGAGAGAGATTTGTTTAATCCCCACCGTTCCCAGACGAGTCATTGGCAGCTTTCCGATCGCCAGAGGTGGTGTTGAGCTGAAAGATGGAGAGGCCGGCATGCTGCACCGATTCCTCTGCTCCCGTTTTGGCCAACCAATTTCTCGTAAAGTGTTGCCTGCCGCGAGGCCCGGGCAGACCGGGCAGATCCGGAGGCGCTTCCGAAGTGCACTTGCTGTCGCTGCCAAAAAACCCGGCCGGGCTGCCAGGATCTGGAGACAGAGCTAGAGCGCGCGCTGGATGAGATGTCTCCACACGAGGCATCGCTTTGTTTGACAGATGTCACTGGGATAGAAACAAACCCCCTCTTTTATCCTTGCAAGTTGCATGCAAGTTGCAAGGCTGCGCTGGAAAAAGAGCTGGAGACTGCAATGGACGAGTTGGAGGCACAAACTCAAGGCCGGGTAGTCCGCATGCTGCTTCCAGCCCAGGATGACCTGGAAAGGGATCTGGAGAAGGCTATGGGGGAGCTGCCTGAGGCGCTTTAGTGGATCCAAGTGGAGCCAACTCCCTTTGGTCCAAGTGGAGGCGGATGGCCGTCACTTGCCCCAGGAGAAAGGCAACACCACGGACCTCGAGGAGCTTTTGCTGTTCAAAAGATTGCCGCACTTGGCGGCAACTGTCACGGTGTGTCTCAGTGTCTCGCAGTCATATGAAGCGCGGTCAGAATTTACGGAAAAGGAAAGTAGTCTACACTTGGACATCCACATAGCCCAAGGTGCTTGAAGCCATGGAAAACGATAGGGGACTCTCAAAAAAACGATACCTTTGTGCTACAGACCAAACGTTGGAAAACGATAGGGGACTCTCTAAATTCGAACGTACTTACTGTGAACAACAAATTTTGACGGAACTTCATATGCTTGGTCACCAGCTGCCAAGCATCCTTTCAGCCCAACTGAAGCGTCTAGGATGAGTTGGAGAGGGAGCTCGACAAGTGCAACAAGATGGAAGAGGAAAGTCAGATGCGAACTCCGGCCAAGGAGGCCAGCGAAGCAGAATGGTGCAGTTTCTTTCGTGCGAACGTCCCCATGCCCATTTTGCGTGACGCATGGATGCCTTGCAGAATGAGGAGGGTGTGAGAGAGTGCTAAGGAGAAGGCCAAGCCCAGCCCCAAGAGCGCAGCGAAAAGTCCACATAAGGCTGGGTCTACCGGACTTCCCTCCCTTCGCTCTCTCGCATGATTTTTCTGTAGGACCACTTTATCGATGAGAGCCGGTTGATGGAAGACAAGAACGGGGCTCGGCTCTACAAGTGGAAGGCTGGATGCGCTTCGGTTGCGATCGTTGGATGGATCGCACGCCGCAGGTGGACTATGCTACCCGCGGCGGCGGCGGGCGGGCCATGCCGAGGACTCGGAGCAACGGAGCTGGAGTGATCCATTGGATGTGGCTCATCTTCGTTTGAGGTTGCCTTGTTTTGTGAGTTTTTTTCAGGGCAACCACAGTGAAGCCAATCGTTTGGGGTCCCTTGATAGCAGAAACCATGTGGCGTGCCATCGGATCCATGTCTCTCTGGCAAAACCCTGTCTCTCTCCGGCGAGTTTGTGCATCGGTCGTTCAAGGTGCCGTGACAAGGATTGTTTGGAGAGGCGCGATCAGGCCGGCAAGCTCAGGGTGGATCTTCTTTGGGTCGGATGTGTGCAGCTGCTATTCTCATTTTCCCGCGCCTTGAATCCGGTCAAGCAAACGCAAAATTCAAGCGCAGCGCTGTTCCTGGCCCTGGCGATTTGCATGAGCTCTGGTGAGGTTTGAGCACTCATTCTGGAGAGCAGACAGAACTAGTTCGGGCAACATACAGTGTTTTGGCCCATGCCTGGTTTCGGAGTGCGTTGGGTCAATTTGTTGACACGGGCGAGAGGAGAAGCAAATGTCATATTTGACAGACGTTCGATCGAGGCTTTGCCCCGTCCCAAATTTTGAAATCGGGGATCCGTCGCAATGGGAAAAGAATCGCAATTGGAGACTTCGAGCACAGAGCTGTTCTATGTGTCTCAAAATGCAAGTTGGGGGAAATTCCATGGGGTTCCCGTTTTGAGATGCGGTCTGTTTTGTGAGTGCCTGGGGCAAAGCCACAATTTGTTGGGCCCACATCTCTACATAGTTGACATCTGTCTTTGTTTGAGTCTGTTGAACCAGAAAGCAATCGAAAACCACAATCTTTAGGGGTGCCGCAAAGGGACAGACAGACCCAGCGTCATATGGGTATGGGTCAAAATTACCCCCCCCCCCCCCCGGAAAAAAAAAGCAGGTTTTAGTCCTTTCCATTTACCAGGGTACCATTTTCGGGTTACCCGATTCCCAGCTTCCAGATCGCAGGCTGGCGTGGCCTCCATCGAGAAGGGTGCCCTCCGGATCGGCCGCCGCATCCTGCCCGACGCGCAGGCGACCGGAAGCCGCGACCGGCCGCGCAGCGGCGGAGCGCAAGGGAAAGCCGTTGGTTGAGCTTACATTTTGCCTACAGACACATTTGTCTAAATATATATATATATATATGCACACATTACATGTTTGTATAAATGTTCCCCGTTGAATGCAAATGGAAGGCTAATGGAACGTTCATGGAACGCGCTAGTTGGCCACAAATGGAATGCAAGTGGAACAATAGTGGACTGCTCATGGGACGCTAGTGGTGTATATATCTATGTATATGTATATATATATACACACTGTTGATATTTTTTCGGATGGAAGCCTCACTGGCAGCCCGGAAGCTCGCGGGGTTTCTCCATTGTTCCGAAGTGATGTTGTCAACTCCTCAAAATCAGGGACCACTTGGGAAGCTGGCCAAGACATGTGGCCGGTCACGGAAGGGCGACGTGATGATGCTTTGGCGGCGCACCCAGTTCCGCTGCTGAGCTTGTGGCAGGCCTGAGGCAGGATAGTGGCCAGGGGTTAGCGCCGCCGGACGTGGATGACTCGACCTACCAATCAATGCGTCCGCAGCGATGAATCTTTAGATGCTCAGCCTCACACGGATATTCGAAGATCACAAGCAACCCCCCGATCACACACACACATACACAGATGGCGTCAGCATTGTATGTCAATCCCAGTGAAAGTCCAATGGCGGGCTCTGATTCCAGGCTTTTGTTTTCCAGTGACGGTTGCTGAGTACCTCAGCCCTCTCCGAGCTGTGGCAATGCCATGGAAAAGAGCGATGAGATTGACTCCAAGATTCACTCCGGGCATTTCACCTACGAGGTGCCCCCCCGAAAGATTGCTTGCGGCGTTCACCACAGCGGCTTGGCCCAACCTGGTAGTTTGAAAACGTGCGTTTTGGTTTTGTGTTGCTTCACCTCACTCGAGTCTTTGGACAGGTGTTGCGGTGACCAACCTCGCTGAGCCTTTGACCTATTTGTCAGACAACTCGCCCCCCGTAGTTTACGGATGGGGGCGAAACGTGTACAACGTCATCGGCTGTGGTGATGAAGTCCGCGCAGCGAGCACGCCGACAAAGATCGACTGCCATGACTTTGCGAAACTGCCAGGTATCTACGAAGTCGCCTGTGGTCACAGCCACACCCTGTTCCTGCGGAAAAACCGCCATGGCCCTGGAGGCGAAGTTTTCGGCAGTGGCCTAGGAAATCGTGGGCGGCAAGGGTACCCCAATCCCAACGCGGATGAAGACGATACTCCCGAAGTGGAGGACATTTGGTTTGTGGAGAGCCCCCGGCACATTCCCATAGGGAGCGTTCCCATTGTCCGGGTGGTTTGTGGTGCAGACCACAGCCTAGTGCTCGACTTGCATGGTTTGATCTATGCCTGGGGCATGAACGGAGAAGGTCAATGCGGCGTGGGGCGCTCAGGCGACGTCTTCGCTCCCGAGCGCGTTGTAATGCCCACGGTGCAGGGTGGCGGACAGGCCGGGGAAAACGAAGCGCGCCTCAAACTTTTGGTGCCGAACCCCCTTCACGTTGAAAAAATAGTCTCAAATTTGGGAGCTTAATCTTGTTTTGATTACCGGGAACTGCTGTTGATTTGGTTTCTCCAAAGTGTCGCACATTGGCACCGATATGTCAGGCTTTGGTGGCTCACATGGCAGCAGGGAGCAGGCATTCCATGTTTGTGAGCGCCAAGGACAGCATTGCACATGGACGTTGCCACATATTTGAAATTGATCTTGGAAGGGAATCTGATGGTTTTTTCAAGGATGATTTACTAGAGCGGACGCAGGTATTTTTGAGGGCGTGAATTTTACTTGGGGACCCTTTGGTGGACATTTGGGGATTTGTAGGTTCCAACTCTGAAAATCCACGGCGCTATGGCTTTGCTCAGGTTACCCGTTTTTGGTGGTTTGATGGTGTGGGGATTTGAACCCCTCTCATTCTTGCATAAAATGGGACACTGCCCAGCCTCGCCAAACCCAACCGTGAGGGAAGCTGATCTCCGTGGACCAAACAAATGGTATCCTTTTGGCTCCGCTTTGGGAAGAAACTTGCTGGTGCTCAGTAGGAAATGAGAAATGGAATGAACCGGTCCCCTTAAAGGAACCACAAGTTGGATGGTTTATGTTATTGCATTTCTCATTCCCTGCATTTTTTAGCAGCAAGACAAAGAAGCGGTTGGTTACCAGCAATGGCTTCGCTGAAAGCAAAGAAAACTTGCTGGTGCCTGGTGCTCAGTAGGGAAAAGACATCGTTGGTACGGTCAGGATGGCAGTATGGGCAGCACCGCGGGGGGCAAGGTCTACGTGTGGGGCTGTAATGCTTCCGGTCGCCTGGGTTTGGGCCACGACCGCAACGAGCTCGCCCCTGTCCTCGTGGCTCGGAGTCGGAGTGAATGCGGTTGGGATGTGGGTCTGTTTCTTTGATTCTTTTTTCCCTAAGTTACCTGAGATGCGAGGATGAAGGAACAGAGGAACACTTTTTTTGTATTGGGTCCATAAAATTAGGACACATTCTTGGATTGGTGAAGGTCGGTTTAAGAGACAAATGAAACCCTGGGGGATGTTTGGTCTTGTTTTGCCGTGAGTTGCTTTCATCTCTTTTCTTCGGCAGTCGGGGTTTGTTGCGTATTTGGACCGTGCCACATGAAGTCCTTGGTGGGGTGAGGAGTTCCGACTGTTTGCCGCAGAGGTCTGAGGGGCGTTGGCCAAAGTTCGCGAGTCAACTGAAACAGGCGCTACTCTACTTTTGGTTTGCTTTGCTAGGAAATGCTTGGAGCTTTCACTCCTCTGTATTCAGGAAAAGAAGGGAAACAGAGGGAGAGGATAGTGTCGACAGATGCGCCAGTTTCAGTTTTTGGGTCGACGGAACAGGTCGAAGCACTCCTCAGCTGCAAGATCTCGCTGGTCGCTGCGGGGGAGGCTCACAGCGGTGCTGTCGACGTAAGCGGCGCCTCGGCACAGCCAACAACTATATACTTACAGTTTCATGGAACCCAGTAGTCCATCATCAATTTGGAAGAGCATGGGAGGACTCACTTTTTCCCAATTCCTTTGCTGGAACAGCACATTTTCTGATCTGTGGCACACTTGGGGAGTTCCGATGTTGACATGTTTGCGTTGTTTCTAAAACATGTTGGATGCGCTTGGATGCGCCGTGAGCCTGACATGTGCACAATCGTCTATCGCCCAAACACTGCATCCACATGCAGGCAGCTTTGATGGGGAGTATTCTTGAGCATGCGTCCTTACGTGGAGGTGAAATGGAAAATGGGTCGAAATAAAACCACCACCAGGATATGTCCCCGGTTTTTTGGTCCAAATGCGTCCATTTCCCAGGGCGAGGCTTGCCATTTTTTTGATTTCTTTTTCGGATTTTTCGACCCAGCGGCGAAAGGCGAAATCGGACCCAGCAGCGAAATTGGTCACCATGTGTCGTCCATTTGCCAGGGCTCATCCTTGAGACCCAAGAACCGCCTGGGGTCTCCAAGGCGCCCTTTGGCTTTGGGGCCTCGGCTCCTACGGCCGCTTGGGCCTCGGCGAGATCATGGACGTGCCGCTGCCAAGGAGGCGAGGCGAGCGATTTGGTCGTGTGAAGCCTTGGGTGCTTGTTGGAGCGGGGAATGTGTTGAAGGGTTACAGGGAAGTTTTTACGGCCCAAAAGCGCCCTAAATCAGGTGTTTTCCTGTAGAATGTCCTACAACCCAACCCTTGGAATGTGGCACTGGTCAGTTGCGCGTGTCGCCGGCAGGATCTCCATGCCAGATGAAGCCAGGGTGAGTCAGCTGGCCCTGGGAAGCTTTCACAGCGTGGCAGTGGCCGGCACTGGAAGAACCAACTGTCTCTATACTTGGGGCAACTTGCCTGCGGAGAGCCTTGGGCCAAGAGAGACAAGTCAACTGGAGTTGGCTAAGGCTATGGGGAAGTCTTGGGGAACAAGATGGGCGGCATCGCCCCATCTCCCCTCCTCGTTGCGTTGGAGGAGCTCAGCAAAGCCCAGGTGCTGCAAATTGCGGCAGGACCTTACCACACTTTGGCCACTGGGCAGGTCAGAATCCCTCCCCCATTGCATGATATTGCTTGGCTTGAACAAGCGGGTTGCATTGAATTCAGGACTCTCCTGTATTGGAAGCCAACTCGGTTTGTTCTTGAAACCATCCAACAAGGGTCGGAAGTTGCGCTTACGCTTGGACCGCTTGGACTGGTTGGACCGTATCAGAGAGAGAAAAATGCCAGCCATCGTGGCGAGGTACTCATGGAGGACGGCGAGATCATCACTTTCGGCCAGGGAGCCAGTGGACGTTTGGGCACAGGCTGGGGCTTGCTCATCCCATGCTCCAACTGCCGGTTGAGTCGGAGGTAGCAACAAGAACCAGAAGGTTCCGGCGAAGATCGGCCCCTACGGCTTCGCCACCAAGCTGAAGACGGCGGAAGGCGAGCGGACGGCGCAGAAGAGGCCCGGGCCTTGGGTCGCGTGAAGTGCAGCGCTGCCGAATCAAGGCGGCGCGAAAGATGTTGAAGCTTGCGGGTCTGTTACCTGTTTTTTCGGAGACCCACCGAAATGGGTCGGTTTTCCGTGGGTTTCTTGAACCGACCAGTTCGAACTTCGGGGTAAAGAGAGACTTCGCGAGGCCCTTGGAGCATCCCTCAGAGAAGACCTTGAAGAAGGCCCTCTCCAGCGCCCCGGGCAGCGGCAAGCAGAGCTGGGAGATTGCCTGTCTGGAGTGCCGCGTGCTCAGCTGGCGTGGCTGGTACGCACGCCTTGGATTCACTGAATGCTCAGCTTCCCAAACCCCCTCGGAAGTGCCCTTGCACCATTCTTTCCCCCTATAGGCCTATGTTCAAAAGGTTTTCACTCTTTGATCACACGAACCTTGTGTGAGGGGTGCCCTTCAGGACGCGCAAGGTCAGTCATTGCGCGGCCATGGCCAACCCTTTATTTTCTGTTCAAAGTAAAGCGATGCCGGCGGGTCTCTCCCCTGTCCACGGTGGGTTTGCGGTTCAGGCGGGGACATGTTCAGCTGCGCGGTGACCTGGCACGGGGCCCTCTACACCTGGGGCTCCGGCGCGCGGGGGCAGCTGGGCACCGGCAGCCTGCAGGACAGTTGGCGACAAGCGGTTGGCTTTGCTCGATTTGGCGGTGGGTCAAAATGAATTAGCAGGATATCCGCAGGTAAATGGAGCTTATTTCCGTTTACCAGGGTTCCATTTGGGGACCCACACCCATTTGGCTGCTCAAAAAAAGATGGCACCCCGAAGTGGCCTCTTTTGGCAACCCTGCGCAACCCAAAATAGCTCTTAAGTTTTGGCCTAGCTCCGTTGCGGGGAGTTCACTAAAAAGGAGCTGCAGTCTCGCTCGATTGACGTGTGTCTTAAAAGGTTTCAAAGGCAAAGAGGAAATTATCATTTTGAGACACCCACGTGTTGCAAGAAGCTTGTTGTCTCGGCTGGCACCAGGACAGTTGGGTGCCTAAGGCTGGGAGGGCGGAGCTGTTCACGTTGTGCTCTCTGTGAATGAACTAGCAGGATAGCAAATCCTTTGCCCGCACGGTGCCATGGGGTCAGGTGGTGCGGATGCCATCTGGAAGGCTGGTGAAATCAGTAGCCTGCGGCCGTGAGCATTGCATCGCCGTGACCTACGACGGCAATGCCTATGCTTGGGGCAAGGGTGACAAGGCGCAACCGACATCGTGAGAAAAGAAGACCAGTTGAGGGCTTTGTTATACACTCCGCGCGCTGCCCATGTCAACCTGGGCTGAAGTCTGGTGGGCTGCAGCGGAAAGTGATTGCCAGGAACTTGAAGTCAGGCGTGGAAGGACATGCCCCGTGCTGGTTCTGGCTGTGAGGGCCAAGCGCATGTTGCACACGCATGCATGCACGCAGACAGCCAGACAGACAAATAGAGAACACGAGAGAGGAGAGAGAGAGAGAGAGAGAGAGAGAGAGAGAGAAAATAAAAAAGAAAGAGAGAGAGAGAGGGATGCACGCATGGAGTGAGCTGGACTGGGTATGTCAGTGCAGAGCGCTGCAAAGCTTGGCTGAGCTTGGGCCGGGACTCGTCTGGGACTTCTCAGCTGGGGCTGAGTCTGGAAAAGGTCCCCAAGTGATGAGAGCCAGCACGAGATACATGCAACTGGTTGGTTTGGCTTACTGCATTGGGACCGGCTGGGGGCAACAGTCCTGGGGCTAGGTGAAGGCTGCAAGGGCTCACTTCGGAGCAGGGATGTTGAAGCCGCGATACCTGCAAGGTGTTGTGAATCAGCCGTGTCGCCCCTGCAGGGCCAACTTGGAGTCGGACGGAATGAGGATACAGCCACGCCGAAGGCTGTGGGGATCACCAATGCGCTGTGCTGCGCGGCTGGGGAGGAGTGGGACTGGGTGAATGCCCGTCGTGCTCAGGTCCTTTGTCATTGTTAATGCAACTGCCCAATTGCCAAGTCGTGGTGAAAGTGCTTTGATGTCATCTCAATTGCCCCTTGGCAATTGTTGTTTTCGCAGGACCACAGCGGTGCCATTTGTCGGAGTGAAAGCGAGAATGAGCTGTGCCCTGCCATTGTCCCAAGCCCAAAATCAAGCAACATCGAGCCACCGGGAGATCTCAAGCTTTTCTTTTTCCCAACCCCGATCTCTGCAGATCCATCCATTTTCAGAAAACTCCAAATGCTTTGGACCTCTCTTCGGGTTCCAACAGCGCCAACTGGGCTTTCCCATGTTTTCTAAAAGCGCCCGGGTTTCCCAGTCGTGGGATTTGGGCCTGGGTCAAAATGAAGCCAGGATATGAACTGCAGGTTGTAGTGCTTGGGTTCCATGTACCAGTTTTTTTCCCCCTTTTCTTGTTTCTTCTTTTTTCTTCTTTCTTCGTTTTTCCGTCGTTTGGTTTTTGCGCCCAGATGGAGGTACATGTGGGGCGCCTCGGAGCTGGGGAAGCTGGGCCTGGGCTCGGCTCAGCTCAGCTCCACGGACAGCCCCCCCGCCTGCGTGCGGGGCTTCGGGAAGGCCGACTGCGCGGGGGCCTCGGCGGGTTGGATTGGGGTGGGTTTGGGGTGGGTTTGGGGTGGATTTGGGGGTGGGGAGAGAGCAAGAATGGCAAGGGGAGAGCAGATGGAGCTGAGGTAAGGGTTGAGGTTCAGAAGGGAGTGGGCGGAAGTCGGGGTGTTTGAGAAAAGGAGGAGTTGCGCCACGACAGCAGTGTTTGCATTTAGATATTTACGGCTCAGGTCCCCATCTCCCTGAGCTGTGGCCAGTACCACACAGCGGTGATTTGTGCTCGCAAAAGCGATACAGAAGGAGACCGCACTGGGCGCAACTCGGCACGTGCTTTCATGTTTTGTTTACCAGAATTGAGGCCATTTGCCAAGTGAGTCCTCTCAGCAAAGGCGTTTGGACCTTCGGCGGAGGTTGGTTTGGCAAGCTGGGGCACAATGATATGGAAGCCTGGCTGCAGATCCTTTGTCGGTCCTGCCGGGTTTGGCCGCGGTTGGAGCATGAGGCAGGAGTGAAACTTGCGCCGAGGAGAATCAGTATGAGCCCAAATTGATCCAGAGCTTGGTTGTGCGGATCCGCTCTGTCCATTGTGGAGCGTATCACAGCTGCGCTTCGGTGAGAGAATGACGCACAGGGGAATGCTGTGTGGTGACTGATTTCGAGGATTTGTCCATCAATCGGCTGAGCTGACCAGCTGCATCGAATTGCCCCCAGGTGCTTTAAGCTACGAGAAGGGTGTGGTCAACGACAACGGCGAGATGGCAGGCGACCTTTGGGTCTGGGGCCGCAATCGCTGCATTTGTGAGCACGAGAATGCCAAGGCGGGGTCAACAGGAAACGTGCAGTGTAGCATTGACCTTCGTTTTGAGCCTCGCTTCGCAATGCGTAATCAACTGACAAACAAATCCTGGAAGCCTACTGCGAGTTTGAGAAGGACCAGGGCCCACTCAAGGTTCTTGGGGGGAAACGAGTAATTCTGTCCGGGCCTCTTGTGACGGGCACGATGTGAGTCTTTCCAAACGTGCCACGATTCACTTGAACAGGTGCCAATCAAGTTCATGCAGATTGATGGCCAGCCAAAGGTCACCTGCGTAGTCTGCTCCTTGACTTGGTGGAGGGCGATTTGGTGCTGGCTTGGACTGAGGCCACGTCTGACATGACTACAATGCTGGTAACATCAGCAGGACAGCCCTCCTGCCACAGCTGCAATGTGGCTTTGCGTTGCTTTCAGGACTCGTCTACGCCTGGGGTGACAACCGCAACGGTCAGATTGGCTTGGAAGGTGGCAAGAAGGAGCTGAGAGAGTTGCGACATTCGCCAAGTTCGCCTTGTGGCGATCGAAAAGTCGCCCAGGAGTCGCCCCAGCCAGAGATCATTGGGAACCTGCCGCAGCCGCCCATCTTGATGTGTGCTGGACCGGGGCACATGGTGGTCTATGCCAGGAACAAGGCGCGGATCTTTTCGACTCCATGCGTCGAGATGATTCGGATTGAGGCGATGCTGGCTTGGGGAAACCAAAGCTGCGGACGCCTGGGACTGCAAGAGAAGAAGATGGAGAAGGCATTGGGCGTGCCTCCAAATAGGGCAACCCCGGAAAAGGCCCCCCGCCCAGACAAAAAAGAGGGTTTCCTTTTGGTTTCCCAAGAAAAGCCACACGGGGTACCCTCCAAGAAAGACCTCAGCCAGCTTTCGACGGAAACTTCGATCTAGGTGCTCTTCAAGCCGCGCATGGTGCGGGCGGAGTGGGGCTCCATTGAGGCCATGAGCGGTGCTGACGAGGAAGGCCGGGAATGTCAAAAATAGTTACCCCAAATAGGTCCGTGGTCCCCTGGTGGTTTAATTTTGACCCATACCCAAGTTGTCGGATCGGTTTTTGCAAGGGCGTTGGTTGCTTGCGCAGTTGGTTGGAGTAGCTGCTAACTCAGAATCAGGTGTCTAGTCTTTTGGGAAAAAGCAAGGTTCCAACAATCTTGAGGTTGCGTTCTCGGAAAAGCGAGGCGGCGTTTCGACGCTCCGCATGCGCACAGCTCCCGACGTTTAGGTGAAGCCGGCAAGAAAGTGACAGCTGCAGCATTGGCAACCATCGGAGAGGCCTGGCGGCCGGAAGCGATTGGCTCGACTGGGATTGTGTTGTTTGGCGTTCGGCATCCGGTTTGCAATCTGGCACTTCTTATTTGCCGCGGGTTTCAGCCTGTGGCTGATTCGCTTCCATGATACGCTTCCATGATACACTGGACCGCATGCTCAAGGGTCCTGTGCTGGGGGCACTGAACGGAACGTATTGCTATGTACGTAAGATTATTGCGTCGGCTGCAAGTGGCTGGGCGCCAGCAACAAAGGTTCTATGCAAACGAAGTTTGAATCTTGTTGGTTCAAGCTCTGTGTGTGCTGGTTGCTGGAATGCAGAAGTGACGTCAGCAGTCCTTCTCTTTTTCTGCAGGAGTAGGCAGCCAACTCAAGGTAGCAGAGGCAGCAAACGGAGTGCCAGACAGAACCAATAATTTCATGTGTTCTCTCGGCTTTTCCTCACTTCTCAACACGCATGTGTCTTGTCAAGAGCCAGAAGCGAACAGCAAAGGCATTGCGCATTGGGTTGGCACAAGCGCCGCTTCGACAAATCAATTGCGCGACTTGCATTCGTTTGTGTCAGCTGAAGCTCGTCAGTCACAGGCCTTTTTCTGGTCGAAGGGGCTTTGGGGCCTGGAGGCGTTGATCTGTGTTCAACTCACTTTTTGGTTTCGGTCTTGCTCGGCTTTGTTTCGAGTGGGTCAAAACCAATGGTGCCATTTTGGGGTAGGTGAATTCACCACCCATGTTAGTCTATTGAGTGGGGATTGGGATGTTCATTGGGGGTACGGGGTTTTGACCCATGGCCAGATGGTTCTGGTCTCCCGTCAGTTGGCTTGGGATTCTCTGCAGGCACAGGAGGCGGATGCAGGCACCGAGGGCTCCGTGGACGACGGAGACGAGGCGACCGAGCGTTCAAGGCGTATTAGCCGCCTCGCGCGGGCTCGCGGCCAGGAAGATTTTCAAAGCACCAAGGAGAACATGCTTTACGCCATCACTTCAGGCCAAACCCCTTCATTTATGCAATTACTTCAGGCCACACTTTTTGAGATACAAGCATCATACTGCATGGGACGTGTCAGGCCAGAAGGTTCAGCGCTTCTCGACCATGCAGCGCCTCGGAAGACCTTTTTTTTTTGTCTTGCTGGCATTGAACATGTCAATGCGAACTCCAACTCAGGACTATGCTCAGGGAAGAACCTGAAAGCAACAAGATCAGCACCGTGGATGCAAATGCAACTTAAAGTTAGATGTCACCTTGCTGCCATCACCTCTCAAGGCAGCTTGCACAAGCACGAAAAGGAGAGGTGCACTGCCGACCGTGAGCCAAGACATGTGCAAAACGTTCTCAGGCTTCCCTTCCCCTATTTAGTCTGAAAGGATTTGGGTGAAAAAGGTGGAAGGGGAGTTCAAGATCTTGAGACTGGGTGGGGAGGAGCTGAAAAAGCTGGTGGAGAGCAGCGTGCAGAGCCTCGCCACTGTGCCGGAGAAGGAGCGGCGCCTCTCGGTGGTGCTGCAGGACTGAATTCGCGCGCTCGGTCTGAAGGATTTCTGAACCGGGGCGGGGGGGGAGAACCCCAACTAATCAAAGGGCACCAAACCTTCAGGTCTCTTTGGTGTTTCATTCAACTTTTAACCTGGGGTGATTAGGAGCGGGTGGAAAAGGGCATCGTGTACCTGAACAACGTGCTGCAGCACCATGTGCATAAAGACCCGGAGCGCGATCGCCGGGGTTGCCCAGACCGGATCTGGGACTTTCTCTGAGGAATATTTCGATGTGCCCATGGGTCAAAACCCAAATCGTACCCCCAGTGAACAGCCCAATCCCCACTAGGTTCTAAAATGGGTGAATTCACCTACCAACCAGAATGGGATCCCAAAACGGTTGTGACCCATGGCCATGTCGCTCCAAGGACTGGATCAGGAGCTCATGGCGCGCATGCCGTCCTACGAGGACCAACATAAACCCGACACGGCGCGGCAGGTTTTGTGTGGTTCCGAGGCTGGAACGGGCGCCAGCTACGTGCGCTTTGGCGAAAAAATCTCAGGAGCTCTTCACGGTGCTGCAGCTGCAGATCTCCTACCTCGCCTCGTTGTCTATGACCATCAAAGACGAGGCAATGGCGGAGGCGTGGACCGAATTTTTCAGGTTTCGGACCGGGGAAGATTGCCTGACTTTTTCGCCTGGCAAGGTCTTCGTCAACGTGGTTTGCGCCATTTTCGCGGATCTCCATGACAGCAGGATCAGGAATCTGCCCCGCGCTTTTGCTTGCTGAGTGTCGTGCGGTGGTGTCCTCGAATGTGAGGTTTATCCTTCTGCTGCAGCTGATGACATCCAAGGAGTTAGAGCAGGCCTAGACAGAATGATTTGCCAGTTGAGCTTAGTTGCGTTGCGAGAGGCGAAGCACATTGACGACGTCTTCCAGCCCAACAGCCGGGTCTTTCGCCTCTTCTCCTTCTTCGCACTTCACCGCTTTCACTTCGAGGAGGTGATCCATCCGCTCATGGCGCCTCGACAGAATTCTGGATCGGTCGATTCGCCTATGAAATCGAATATGGGTATGGGTCAAACAATGACCAGTGGGGGATCGCAGGTTTTAGTCCTTGGTTCCATTTACCAGGGTTCTTGTTTGGGTACCAATTTTTGACCCACAGCCATATGGGCTAAGGACTGCCACAAGACGGACGAGCAGGGCCAGCCGGTGACCTTGATGGGTGCTGTCACCTACAAGACGCGGCTCAGCCGCCCGATTTTGCGTGGGGCGAGCTGTGAGCCGTGAGTCAGCTAGGCTGGAGAAAGGCCAGACCTGGTCCCTGGAGTTCGGCCACTACCTGCCCCTTGCCAAAGCGTGTGCTTTAGCCAGCCAGCCCTTCCCGGTTACTGAGCGCTCAGCTGTTTGTGACTCAAACATCCTTCCTGCGCTATACCGTAATACCATTGTTCTGAAGTTCGTGCCCGCTGTGGCCAGGCATGTCCCATGCGATCCCGTCCGCGCGAGGGCGCGCGCTTGCGCGCACGTGCGCCTCTTGTGACATGAGGAAGTCCCCGTCCATCGCGGCGAAGCTCAAGGAGCAGGCGCCCCAGGAGCTCCGCGCAGACTTCACCAAGGACGAAGCGCCGTTTCGCGCGCGTCGCGCGCGGGTTGTTTTTTTGTTTTTTGCATCAGGTGGAAGCGATTTCCAGACTGACGCGCGAACGCGGGTGGAAGCGAGAGCCGTTTCAGTGCCAACTTCCACTGCAGGAGCTGGACATGTTCTACGACTTCTTCAAAGTGGACGCCGCTTGTTCGGGTTTTTCTCCCCATGAAAACGCCGTTCCTTCTCGCGCGCGAAACGCGCCTTCCGAGGTGGTGTCGTCCATTGGCCGCCTGGCGCTGGCGCCGAGCTTCTGGAGCTTCTTCGCCTTTTGCCGGGACAGCATCAAGGAGTGTCAGCTGGTGGGCGGGGAGGACCGCGGATTGCAGCTGAAAAAGCCGAGCCGCCCGCCACACCCGACGGCCCCAAAAAAGTCAGGGGGAACCCGCAGCCGGCCCAGGAGGATGAGGCTGGCACAGAGGCGCCGACTGGGAGCTGCGCTCTGATCTGCGCGCACGCGTAGAACTTGTGTCGTTGGCGACTGCGGACGCAGGTGGAGTTGAAGATTGCGGAGCCCTTGTTCCGCCTCTTCTTGAACGGCATAGTTGCTTGGCTTAGACACGCTTCGAGTCGCGTGAGGCAGGCTTCTTTCTCGTAGGCAGACTTAACCTTTGGGTTTACCGAGACCTCCCTTTTGCAACGGAGCTTTCCTGGCAAGGAGCAAATCTGACAATCGAGTTTTGGGTTCGGCCAAGATGCTTCCACTTCTTCGTGATCCCAAGAAGTTTGGTGGCAAGGAGGTCGGCTTGCTACACTGCGAGAAGAACAACTCGGATGGCGATGTTCTCTTCAACCTCAGCCCCTTGACATCACACCGTGCCGACTTCACCCCAGCTTTCGGTACATTGTCGTGCAACAAATGTATATCTGTATATAAAATACATCCAACATCCAAGAGCACTGAAAGGAAGTGGAAGTGCTCGAAGGCTCCCATGGGGTTGTGCGAGTACATCAACTACTACGGTTGCACCGTGGCGTGGTGAACTGTGGTTCTTGAATTTGGTGCTGTTAGATTGCTTTTAGCACTAGGCAATCTACGTCATGAGGTTTCATGTTTGCATGCCCGGCCAGCTAGATGCCTTGAAGGAAAGCGAAGCACAAGACCACTGCAACTCCCTCAGCAAGGATGATAAAGGATATGTAGGAGGTTAAAAAAGCGTTGATCGAAAACGGAAACTCATCTACTGTAACCCTGTGGCAAGTTGCTTGTTCCAAATCCCTTGCAATGCAAAAGATAACCTGGCAACAGTCAACCAGATGACATGGACCTCATTTCGTCATCGCCTTCTGTTTGCACATGTAAGATCTTCCTGGCTCGGATGTGACTCCCAAACTGTTCTATAATTAGCTCGATCTGTACAAGGACCAGCAATGCTGCACCTGCCCGCATCATGCTGTTGTCATCTAATTGTGCGAATCTGCATCCAAAGCAACAATTAATACCGCCCGGCTTGTAACTTTGGTAGGTGCAAGCTTGCTAAGTCCTTGCGCAGCATTTTGGCTCATTGCAATTTAGCTGCTTCGCAGAGTTTCGGCTATATGTAAGCCATACACATTTTTTGGTTGGATTTCTCCCGAGGCACGGTGCGGGACGCCTTTGAGGATTTGACGGTGCCGGGGGGCAAGAAGCGGCTGGGCAAGATCCGGGCGAGGCTCAAGCCGGAGATCCTGCGGTACCTGCTGGAGCGCTCGGCGAACGCGTCGAACGCGGAGGACCCGGAGAGCGCGGTGATGGTGCAGACGTTGGTGCGGCACTATGACCGGGAACCCAGGAGCAACCCGGAGAAAGAACTGGGTTCACCCAAAACACACACGGGTAGAATGGAGAGAAACGACGTGCCGCGAGGGTTTGGGTTGGCAGCCGTACCAAACCTGTACTCGCACGGCGATGGGTGTCAACAGACCAGTATCTTGCAGCCAAGGTATCTATGTTCCCACTTCACCACTGGTGAAGTTTCAGAACTTGCTTGTGACCAACGTCAACAAGATCAGGCCTTTCCGCCATACACGTTGTGCACGCTACATGCGCGCGAGAATGCCAGCGCGGATGCCAGGCAGCAGTCCGGAGATCCCCTGGACGAGGCGAGCCGCGATCCATCCCTCTGCACTCGGTCGCTTTGGGTCGCTGAGGTCTGCAGGAAGATCGGACTGTGCTCAGAGGCTTTGGTGAAGGAGGCGATTGACAAGGCAGAGAAGGGCTCGGAAGCGCCTCAGCTCCGATTGGGTTTGTCTTTTTGTGTGAGGGTACATCTCTCCCATTCTTCTTTCCATTTCCTGTCACACCCTATAACCAAGATTAGCGAAGCCAAAGGAAGGTGTGACAGGGAAAGAGGAATCCCATCATTTGTCAGGTATTAATATCTTAGCTGTAACAACTTGAATCCTTTTAAAAGCTTTTAATTGGCTTTTCCATGGCATTCATTCCTAATATAATTCTATAATTGGTTCCACAGTGAGTGAACTGGAAAGCAAGGACACATCCAAAAGAAGGAAAGAAGATTGGGTGCTGGAAGCATGAATCCGAAAGGAGCTGGGAGACAGAGATAAAGGGAAACCAGAGCCCAAGGTTCTCCACCGCATCACCATCCAGCATCGATTCCTCTTCACAGAGCCTTGGGCAGCACAGGCTTCAAAAGGCCTTGGACTTGTGGGATCCGGTTCCGAATGGCACCCTTTCTCAGGTCGTGTCTTGAGGGTACCCCTTTTTTCTTGATTTTTAAGAGAAACATTAAAAGACAACCACTCATTTTGGGGGTGCCCACAAAAAGAGACACCCGCAGGACGCTCGAAGGCAGGACAGGCAAAGCTGTCCGATTCCATCCCGTGCCAGGAAAGATCCATGACGATCTGCCAGGTTTCGCGCTGCACAGCGCTCCCGGCACGTTGCAGCGGCCTGATCCGACTTCCGATCTGAGCCGACGGAGCTGAGCCGAGCGCAGGTGCCCCTGCAACTCAGTGCCGGAGGTGGCAAGCCAAGCGAGGAGGCGCGGCCCTCCTCTATTTTTGTTGTTTATTTTATTATCATTATTGTTGTTATTGGTGTTATTGTTATATTCGTATTATTATTATTATTATTATTATTATTATTATTATTATTATTATTATTATTATTATTATTATTATTATTATTATTGTTATTCTTCTTCTTCTTCTTATTATTATTATTGTTATTATCATTATTATTATTATTGTTATTATTATTGTTATTATTATTTATATTGGTGGACATGAATCCCCACCTAAATGATGTCCACCACAGGGTCCCTAAGTAAGATTCATACCTTTAAGGCCCCGGCTCGAAGCCTCGAAGCCTCGATTCGCTTGCGCAGGGCAAGCTGTCCGAGAATGTGGATGCCCCTTCGACGAAGAGCCAATGTCCAATTGCTCGGGAATGGCTCGAGTTTGGCTTTGGGTTGTTCAAGCCGAGGTCATTCGTACCTTGAAGGAGGATAACAACAACAAGGCCTGGCACGACTGATCAGCCTGCCTTTGCTTACCCTGCGCATGCTAGGTGCTGGAGGATCTTTTTCGAAGCCTGCCACCTTTGCGATCCTCGAACTTCTTGAGTCTCAAGGAAGAGTTTGAGGCGCCAACTTGTTTTTGCAGCCTTTTGAGGGTGCTCTCTGTGCTGTTCTCGCTATATATCGCAGGCTCTGTTGAAGCAATGCTCGCAGAACCCTACCCTGGAGGAAATGCTCTCTCAGGCTGGTTTCCCGTTTGTTTTGCAGCGATTCTGTTTTGGAACCCACATAGAACACCAACAAGTCGTGTCAGGTACCTTTTTCACCAGAAAGAAAGCAAATCCAAGAACCGTCTTTCTCTCCAGCAGCCCAAAAAGCAAGTAACACCAGTCGCCTTTCTTTTTCTCTTTTTATTCTTCTTCTTCTTTTTTTCTCCGCTTTCAGGGCATCCAAGCGGTGGGCGACTTGATCGAGACCGAGACCAGCGTGGAGGAGGTGCTGGAGGCCATGGCCGCGGTGATCCTGGCCAGGAACCGCCACAGCCGCACGGATGCGAAATGAGCCACGTGCTCAAAACCAGGATAGATGGAGATGAGTAAGGGATAGTCCTAGCTGCGGATATCCGCCTTCTTATTTCTTTACATGGCTCTGGGTAGACAATTTAAACCGGGTTTTGATTATGACTCAAATGGGCGACATAGGCACGTCGTCTTTCTTTTTTTGTTGAACCCCCCCCCCCCCCCCGTCTTTTCTGGTGGCTCTTTTTCTAAAGGGATGCCAAGAGGAGAACCGTTAGGCCGTTAAGCCAGTGTGGGGCTAAACAAAGAGAGAAACCGAATGGGGGTTGATCAATATGCCATTTTGAGGCCCCGGCTTTGAGCAATGCCACTTTTCTCCTGTGGGAACAATAAGGTTTTAGTGGGGGAACCCCAATGGTCATCCCATGTTCTTTTTGTTGGTTGGTTTTAAGAGGAAGGCCAAAGGAAAATCGAAGGGGTCCACTAGAGAAGGATCCAAACCGGGGCTTGCGGGTGGTCTTTTCGAGGCCATTTCCTTTCCGTTTCCTTTCTCGGGCGGATTGTTGGTATGGACATTCCCGCAGGGCTACAATTGGGTTTTGCCTGGTGCACATCCACCTGGTGCAAAAACCGTTTCATCGTTTCCTTGGAGAAAGTGTCCTGTTCTGCTGAGGAAGCGTGCGTTGTGCGTGATTTCCATGGACTTGGAGCTTCGGCTCACGGACTGACACGCTGAGGTCGGTATTTGCAAACCATGCTCCTGGGCCTCTCGAGGCTCCCGATGGAAAGAGACCGCCATGCGGAAGCGATCCGCAGGTGGGGGCGCAAACCAGAGCGTGCCGTCTCTCATGGTTCATGGAATTTTGGGCACAGAAGACAGGGGTCATGATTTTGACGTCTTGTGGGGGTTCTCTCAAAGTCAGAAATGGGTTTGTTTCCCTTCAACCCGCCACTTAGGGGGTGACTTTGGTGAAGCAAACAGAAGAGACTTGCGAAATGGTCTCTGGCAGGGGTGAGCTGGAGCTCAAGGCGGTCATCGAGCACTCCAAGACCATGACTGTGCTTCTTGGCGAGTGACCGACTCGCTCGCGCTCGCTCGGGCTGCTCGGGGGGAGGAAAAGTCCTTTGTATGGGAGCCACTTGGGCGTGTTCTTTTGTAGGGGATCCCTACAATGGCTTCGGTTTTCCTTTTTTCCTTTTGGTTTCCCTTCAAACCGACCAAAATGATGCACCCCCCGCGC
This sequence comes from Effrenium voratum, assembly GCA_963377175.1. NCBI lineage: Eukaryota > Dinophyceae > Suessiales > Symbiodiniaceae > Effrenium > Effrenium voratum. Next base: position 159,312 of record CAUJNA010000274.1, read on the forward strand.
CCCACCCCAAGGCCGGACCGGATCAGCAACGTGGCCAAGTTGGAGTCAGCGATCCTGAAGGGAAACGACTTGCCCTTCATGTTGCAGAAGCAGGCTGCCAGGGAAAGGACCAAGACCAGTCACAAGGCAGGAGGTTCGGGGCGCGTCGGTGTCGGGTTCCTTGCGTAGCTCGCAAGGGGCCTACGAGTTCTCCTGAAACGAGAAAAAAAGCGCGCCCCCAGCCAAAAAGAAGGTGAGGTCCCGTCTTGAGGAAAAGAAGCATCCCGTGCCCCGGATCCCCGGATCCGGCTTCTGCCGACGAAAGAAGAAAAAACAACGCAGGTGGTGAGATACAAGTTGGAGGAGCTCCTGAGCTCCGGGAAAGTGCTGGAGTGCTTCAGTGAGCTGGAAACGGTGCAAGGCGTCACCTCATCGGACGGCCGATTTTGTCACGTTTCTGGTGGCTTTTCTCGTTTTTTGCTCGGATTTGGGTGTGCTTGTTTTAGGGGAATCCCCCCCAAAAAGCTCGGTTCCCGCTTGCTTTCCCTTGAAATCCACCAAACAACAGGGCCCCCGAAAAAGGATTCACCCGTTTGTGGAAGGCAAGGTCTACTTGACCATGTGGTCTGTGGACTCCGATGTCGTAGTACATGCCACCTGGCCACAACTCGTGTCCTGTGTCTCCGAGCATCTCAAGAAGCCTAAGGTGG